>CM041631.1:54279197-54293009 GCA_023333625.1 Bothriochloa decipiens | reverse complement strand
GGGGGGCCGGGGCTGGCGGCAGCTGAGGGAGCGAGGATGGCGGGGGGCGGCGGCGGCGACGCCCCGGTGGGGGTGGGGGACGACGACGGCGGGGGGCCGGGGGGACGGGCGGCGGCGGGCGGGGTGGGGCGGCGGGGGGAGCGGGGACGGCGGCGCGCCGGGGGGGTCGGGTGTCTGAGGATAGGGTTACAGATGGGCCTCGGGGCTTTAATCCACGATGCTCCTTTGCCGAGTGCCACAAATGGCACTCGGCAAAGGCCGTCTTTGCCGAGTGTCCAAGCTGGCACTCGGCAAAGAGCCTGTTTGCCGAGTGCCAATGATGGCACTCGGCAAAGTTTTCATTTTTTTTGAATATTGACTTAATATTTTTTCGATAGCCCAAGTGTATTGTATTCAAGCACATGTTCGAATTTGAGACCTTTTTATAATATTTTGCTATATTTCTTAAATTAATTTTGTTTTCTTGTATTTTTCTCGAAAATATAAATTTAAACTACAGGTGCATGAAATAATAAAACATAGTCATTTAAAAAATGATATTCATGTTGGAGAGTGTATTTTGAGGCCGTGTCCATAAACTCATCTAAAAGTTTGAACGCCTTCTCCACGAAAAATGACCATCCATGTGCGGTAGAAGTGTTTTTTAATTATACAAAATCCAAACAAAGTCCAAAAATCACGAAACTTGTCGAGGTGTCATGTTATCGCATGTGAGGCTATGATAAAAATTTGAGAATGTTCGGAGTAAGTTGCGACGTCGAATGTCTAAAACCTAGACATCTCCACATGTGATCACAAGTTAATCACACGTGGATGTGTAGGTTTTAGGCACCCGAGTTCGCAACTTGCTCGGAACTTTCTCAATTTTTTATCACAGCCTCCACATACGATGACAACACACCTCGACAAGGTTCGTCATTTTCAGACTTCGTTTGGATTTTATATAATTTAAAAACACTTTTTCCGTACGTAACTCATCATGTTACGACACCAACATGGTCATAACTTCATGCGAGGTCCTGGATACGGCCTCAACATACTCCAAACATCATGAATACCATTTTTTTGAATGACCAAATTCCATTATTTCATGTACCTGTAGTTCAAATTTGGAGTTGTCGGAAAAATTCAAAGAAAAAAATAATTGAAGAAATATAGCACAAAAAGTCAAAATTGTCCTAACTTTTGAAGTTATGATATATTTACTGTATCAAGGCCCCATAAAAAAATGGGAAGAAAAAACAAAAAATTACGCTTTGCCGAGAGCCAGCGCCGGCACTCGGCATAGAGGCCTTTGCCGAGTGCCGGACGACCTGGCACTCGGCAAAGAATTTTATTAAAATAAATAAAAAACATCTTTTTCAAGTTGTGGCCGACGTGGCACTCGGCAAAGGATTTTATTAAAAAAATAAAAGAAAAACCTTTGCCGAGTGCTGGCCATCTCGACACTCGCCGAGTGCCTAACGGCATGGCGTTCGGCAAAGGGGATGGCCACGGATGCCGTTTGTCCAGGCCCTACTTTGCCGATTGCGTCTCTTTGCCGACTGCCTGGCTCTCGGCAAAGAGCCCTTTTGCCGAGTTCTTCGCTTTGCGGAGTGCTAGACACTCGGCAAAGAAATCTTTGCCGAGTGCAGTGTTTGACACTCAGTAAAGAGCCTCTTTGCCGAGTGCCCGTGTTTTACCGCTAGGCAAAGATTTCGGCACACGGCAAATATGACGTTTCCGGTAGCGAGTGTTTGCAGTTGCGAAAGGGCTGAGGGAACTTCTCTCATCTTCCGGTGGTGGCCACATAAATCTTGGCTTTTCAAGGGGTACGTCTGGTGGCGGCAACAGCTTGGTGATGACCTGCAGCGCCTCCATCATGCTGGGCCGTTCTGAAGGGTTTGGACTGCTGCATGCCAGTCCGAGAAGAAGAAGACGTCTGGCATCGCTGCTGTCAAACTGCTCCTCTGTGACCACAGGGTCAACAGCTTCAAGGAGCTTACCCTCCCTGTGAAGATGCCACACCCAGTCTGTAATGTGGTCGAATTGCGCATATCTACCAAGCGGCGGCTTGCCCGTTAAATCTCAAGGATGAGCACTCCAAATGCATAGATGTCTGTCTTTCTTGTAGCCCTCCCAGTATGCAGATACTCATGCGCAATGAAGCCAGGTGTTCCCCGAGGGTCTCGGTCGGTGTAGGAATTCCTTCCTATGTCCACAGTACAGGCAAGTCCAAAGTCCCCAAGCCGTCCCTGAAATGTGGAATCGATCATGATGTTGCTTGCCTTGATGTCGCGGTGGAGCACCGTAGGTTCATACTCATGATGAACATATTGCAGTCCAGTCGCCACATCCATGACAATGTTGTAGCGGGTATCCCATTGGCAAATAGGGCTATTCTGCTGCTGATTGCCACTCCGAAAAAGATGTTGGTCCAAACTACTGTTAGGCATATACTCGTAAATCAGCAGAGGCTCTCCTTTGTTGTAAGACCACCCTGAAATTTTACATAAAAACATATATTAGTTTTCTGAACCCCTAACATAAACATTTTAGATAATCGTACTCATGTTACCTTAGTATTCAGATTTTGGAGGGAAAGGGTGGGGGTGTCTCAATTTGGACTTGGGAAAATAATTGGTTTCAAACCGGGGACGAAAATTGACTATATCCTTGACTGATTTGGTCATTGCTCATTGATATATATCTTACCGTAAAGCTTTGTGTTCTATACACTTCTAGCTTTGAAAAAAAAATAGTTTTTATGCTGGCATTGTACAGTTTTATCCAGAGGCCTCTAACATGGGAATAGAAGCCATTTGCAGTTATTTTATCTAATTGCAGCTACCTAGATTTGAACTTGAGACCTCGAACTCTAATATATCATATTTTTGTTATATGCATTAACTGGTTTAACCTAAAATTCACTTGTACTCTGACAAATTGGTTGGGCAAATCACTTATAATCCAACAAATTGGTGAAGCATATAGTTTTATATGTAGAATGACACATTTATGCATTCGTTTATAAATGCTTCAATAAATCATACCATGATTTATTTATCTCATCAATTTATTCGAAAATCAAGGTACCTTGTTTCTTTAGACTTTCTCCGATCACAAATTTAAGCTCATCTAGCTAGGCATTACGTAAATCAAATGTTTCAAAGTTCACCATCAATGACTAAAATTGTACTAGCTCCATTCAAAAAATTATTCAATTCTCACTTTTTGAGGAATCCAAAGATTTTAAGTTTGACCAAATTTACATAAAAATCAACATTTTCAATACAAAGTAAGTACCATTAGATTAATTATGAAATATATTTTTGTAGTATACCTAGTTGGAGACACAAATGTTAATACTATTTACTATAAATTTGGTCAAAGTTAGGCTATTTTGATTGACACAAATCTCATAGTTGCATGCTTTTGTGGATGGAAGGAGTATACAACACAAGATGAGCATGCTAGGAGCCTAGGATCACTATGAAAACATATTTAACAATATATAACTAATATATGTGTATCAATATCACTAGTCAAAGTTTAAAATATAACTTGGAACAAACATAGAGATATGGGCTTATATCCATGATCAAATGAAATAATAGAAGAATGTCGTCACATTAGCTAGCCAGAAATAAGTTTGTTAAACAAAACAGGGATAGTAAGCATCCTTTTCTTGTGTGATGCCATGTAGCATGTGCATTCATCAATTTAAAGAATAAAGGGAAATAGGGGAGTCAGAAACATTTCTTAGGAAAACTCAATGTAAATTAAGCATAAGAGAAGACAAGCTTTAGAATAGAGAGATTATTCTTGATATAGCATGCTTAGTAAGCACTATTGCCTTAAGAACTCATATCATCTTGTTTTCCTTTGTCATGTTTAACCTTCACAAAATGATAAACTAAACATAGCCATTCTAGTGACATATGGGCTTGGGCGACTACATAGAGTCTCTATGAAATTTAATTAGGTTAGCCTATCCAATCAATTAGGAAATAATGCTAGTAAGATAAGTAAATGATCTTTGTAGCTGGGGCTTACCGATGAGAGGGACGATATTCTTGTGGCGCAGACGGTTGATGACGCTCACCTCAGCTAGGAAATCCTCATAGCGACGGTTGTCATCCCTTGTGAACTTCTTGACGGCAACTTCCATCACCTCTCCCCTGACAGGAGCGGGAAGCCTGCATCTGTACACGGCGCCAAAGCCGCCTCGGCCCAGCTTCATCGTCTCGTGGAAGTTGTTGGTTGCCTTCTGAATGTCGCTGAAGCTGACTTGAATCGGCACGCCTGGAAGTTGCTGCATCGACTTGGCCAGCTGATCAAAGTCTTTCTTCCATCTCCTGTATTTTGAGTTGAAGTAGAAGTAGACAGTGGCAGCCACTACGGCACCCATGGCAACTGATGATCCCAGAACCACAGATACTATAGTGGCGGTGGACCACTTCCCTGTTGACTCATCTGGAAGCACGTCGACCATGGAGTTCCATGTGTAGATTTGCAGGAGTTGCTCCATCGATGAGAAGAAGCCGAAAAAGGTTAACGGAGGCGTGACGTCGCTGATGGCACGGGCCAAGATGGCTGGGGCTATCTGGCTTCGGCTTTCCACTATCGAAGACATAGGCCGACAGCAGTTGCCTACCACGGTCGTACTGAATCCACACAGTATAGTTGCTCAATGCACCGGCACCGGCACTGGATGTTTGAAGCGGCAGTATGGAAATTTCTATCCAAACAGACGACTTATAATAATTTCGAATGCCGAGCATGGTGTCTACCGTGTCAACAGAAGTGATGTTGATGAATATTTGGCTGTCAGCGGTAGTTACAGGTTGGGAAGAGAAGTTGGAGGAGCCTGTTAGTGGTATTGTACCGGAAATTAAACTAAATTGTGCGGGGAGGATGCCAAATATCAGCTGGCTACCTACTTTCTGCTGGTTCTGCTACTGCTTGAACGGCTGATGCTCAAGGAGAAGGAGATGTTGAAGGAAGCCTCGTTGAGGATCGTCCCATCGTCGCTCTTCTCCCAGAGCTCTATCGCGTCAGGGATGATCAAGTACCCGCTATCAGAGGAGTTGAACATCTGCAGGTAATAAGTTATATTATTGTAATAAGGGACAAGAATACTACCGCCATCAGACCTACTCGTCGACACATTATCTGGTAAGGATAATGATGATGATGAGCCTGGGAGGAGGAAGTAGGCGCCTATTTGGTCCAACGTAGTATTTACAGTGGTGTAGTAGGCTCTCTGATCTTGGTCGGAGCTGGAGCACTTGCAAGCTTTGGCGTGGGAGCTGGAGTGCAGATCAGGGCATATGATCATGATGATGGCTAGTACAAGGACGACACGGGTGAAGGAATGATGATGAGAGGCCGGCGGTAGCGAAACAAGCCTACCAACTTGAAACAGGCCATCCTTTTTCCTTCTCTATACCTATTGCTAGTTTGCCCCAGCTTACTATGCGCTACCTCACACCCTCATGTGCCCATTTGCTGCTTTATATACAACTAAAAAAGACAGACTTATATGCTACATTAATTATTAAAGTTATTCCAAGATGATAAGACAAATTAATGCATCCTTCCAAGAAATTCAGTCTTCAGTGGTTGAAAGACCTGTCCACTTCCAGATCGACGTAAGATGATCGTTCGAGACTGCTGGAATATTCCACGCGCGGAAGATGTTGGGTAGTACGACACAAACCACCACCAAGTCAACGGCAGCGGGAAATATGCCCTTTTTAACGAAACTTGATAGGAAAAGAATTCGGAAAAAATGGTGTTACAATTTCACGGAAAGTTCAAGTTTGTACGTAGATAGACTAAATTATACATACACAAGAAGAATTAATAGAGTTTCAATGGAAGGCCGGCACTGAAAGCTCATTCTGATAGGGATATGTGTATGCATGCTTACTAGTCAAGTCTGCAAGCTTACGTCTCTAAGCTTGACAATAGCCATTATCTAAGAAAGTAGTATAAACTTGAATGAGCTTTCATTCATGCTAGGGTTCCCGGTCATGAGTAAATGCATTTCAAAACTGTTTCAACACCCAAATTCTGAGCAGACACTACGCGTGAGCTAGTTAGCCATAAATACCTGTTCAATCTAGTTTTCAGGTAGTAAAATCCAATCAGAGGCTAACGAGGATTTGGGCACCATGATGTGCATGTCGATCCCTAATTTTCAGGATACGTGTGGCGTCACCATAGTTGTGAAGGTTTCTTTTTTTACTTGTGTAACACGCTTTATCTGAACTGGCTGTTACTATCGGGTCAAAACCCCCTATCACTATGATCCAGCAGCGGGCAAGTGGCAGTGATGGGGGTTTTCCATCACCGTCGGTTGCCCGCCTAAAACCAGCAATGATATCCTCTAGATCACTGCCAGGTTAGGTCTACCGGCAATCTTGTTTTTGCAACCAAAGGCTGCTAGCATTGCAACCTGATATATTCCTATGATCACCGCTGGCTTTAGGTATAGATCTAGCGATCTGATTTTCCTATATTTCTATTTGTTAATTACTTTATTATTTTGTGTAATGCTTTTAATTTCCTATGGTTACTAGACTGGATATTTAAAGCATTACATATATAACAAATCCACAAAGATGTATAATACAAATGCTACAATGAACATGCATATATATGTATATTACAACATTGTTTTCTTCGTCTCTTTACACTTCCTCTTATGTTCTACATTGTTTTCCTTGGTCAGTAGAATGCTGAAATATCTCTTTTTACTCAGGACTTCGTCCACGATGAAGACTACTAGCTCAACATGGAATTCTTTGATCTTGAAAGTCTAACGGCTGTTGGCTTTTAAGTTCCTCGCACTGTCGTTGAAGCCAGATGATACCAAAATGCACAAGTGTTAGCCAAAACAGTAGTGTTGCATGAATAGGAAGCTTACATACCATTTTATTTCCTTATGCTGTGCTCTTGCTGAGGTATTGGCGCATTGCCCACGTCACGTAAAACACATATTCGTTGTTGACTAGCGGCTATTGTAGTGTATGCGCTTGCATGCAAGCAGCCTTGGAAAGGTTATTCCTGTGGCCATCCATATTTTTTCTTGACTCTATGTGACATTATAAAGTGTGAAAGGTGGTGAAACTAGAATGTGCTATGTGGCTAGAAAATTATATGTTATAGCTTCTCTTACTCATTTAGCATGGTGAGTTGGTTATTGATCTGAGGAAGTTCCCTTCTCTGCGAGTCCCACACCTCTACACGTGATTCTCCATGTTTGATATCTACGAGGACATAATGAAACCTACACTCACAAATGACCAATACAAAACCAGTCCTAGTTAACGGATAGCCTTCAAAAAAGATAATAAGCGCCCACTTAAGGCCGAGAACATATACCTGCAGTTGTAGGAACTCATAGTTCATGTTCTACGACACTCCTCTTATAGGAACCTTCCTGTAGTCATATTCGATGGAAGGTTTGAGACAATCGTTGGATCAGATTGGGTGAGTCACAGTTTATGCCTCTGCATGTATTCCCGTTTACTTGCATGGTGTCCAAGAAGGCTATTGTTGGGTGAAAGAATCACTCAGACATCAAAGTTGGAATAAAAACATGCTCATGCGTGTATTCATTCCATCCTGGTATAGTACATGTCAGGGGAGGTATTTATAGGTGCCCCTGACTTTGTATAAATGGTATAAAATGACATTTTTCCCTTGAGCTTTCCTATACATTGACCTAAAATAAGAAACTTCGCTTTATTTCTCTATCTTTCATAGAACCATAGACTTCTAAACTTTGGGTATTTCTTTTGATAGCGAAGTTGAAGTAGCGGCTTCACATGCTTCTTGTCATCTCCTTTGTTCTCTTTTCGGTGAAGTTAAATTTTTGGCTTTGCTAGAAGATTTTGATCTTGCGAAGTCGAAATTCCGTCTTTGCTGAATTTTTCTGCACTTCAATTTGTTAGTATAAAAATCTATTTTTCAACTCCAAAATGTGTGACTGCTTTTTCGGGCGAAGTCAAATTCCCCAACAGCTATATGATCTAGGCCTTTCAATAAGCAATATTTTACCTTCAACCTGCATAAGTAAGGGATATATGTTCAAATGTTGAAGATGTAGCTGAGATAATATTGTGTAGGTAAGGTGCTTACATAGTCTACAACAACATTATTTGTAGATCGAAGGTGCGCCTCTGAAATAGCTGAAACAATACCTTAAATTTGACTCACTGGACCTCTTCTTTGTCTTTTTGAAAAACAAATTGGGGACAAGAACACCAAAAGTGCCTTGACCACTTTTAAATAACAGTACTCATAATATCCATGTAGTTGATGCATTATTGTCGCAGTTCTTTAATCTCCCGTTGGGTGGCTGGCAGATCTTTGCCTTTTTGGTAGTTTGTATGTGATTGATGTCTTCTCAAATGCTTGGTTATTGGCCAAGTGGGTCTCGACTTCCTCCAATATTATTCCCAAATTTTTAGCAAGTTGCATCTTCTCTAGAAAACTAAAAGAGTGTGCTTCTCGGTCTTCGTATTTATTCGCAGTATTTTAGCTAGGTTTCCTTTTTTGTATTTAGAGAGCTGAGGCTTAGCGGGCATACCAAGCTCTTCTTAGGTGAAGAGGGAGGACAAGACTACTCTCTTATAGGAGGAGGAGAGGGAGGAGACTCATCTCTTCTAGTGGTGAAGAGGGAGGCAGAGGCCTAGGTGGCAATGTTGCCTTGAAAGGTGTAGATTCATCGTCGTCCTCTTCATCCAAAGTTGGTTGGTCATAAAACTTTACGTAGAATTTGCGCCAGGCCATAATAGTCCCCTTGTGTTGATCAAAGACATGACATGTCTTTCATGGCGGGATAATCAATGTGTATCTTGTTGTACTCCTTTCTAGGATCATATAATTGTTGACCCTAGCTTACCCTGATTAAATAGGGTGATAGTGCAGCATCCCTTCTGTAACAAGATAGACCTCACTACCACCATGTCAGTTGTCCATTGTTGTGGCATGCACAGCTTGACAACCATGCGTTTGGCGATGTTGTCCACCAGATGAACTGCATTTTCCTCTTGTGAATCAAGAGGATCAATCCACAGCATACTCCTTGATTATATTTGGTTATGTTGTTAGGTTGCTACAAGTGAGCAGGAATCACTATATGACTACTTCTATCCCCTTGGCCCTTTCACTAGCTAGTAGTAGTGGTTTACTTGAACTAATGAAGATGGGTGTGGCATGTCCTGATATGTCATATAACAATCATACTTGAGAGTAGACTTCTAATGATGTGAACTTTGATGCTTGCATGACCTTTGTTGTAAACTTAACTACTCTTTTGTGTAACAGACAGGCTTGTCTATGATCATGTATGATACCTGATCCATGAGATTTATTTATGCATAGTGCGCCACATAGGTGGTCTGTTTTCAAGCCCTACTGCTAAGGTTGTTGGGTTTCGTCCCATATTGATAATTGATGGTGGAGGAGCACAACATATAAGGCAGGGGTTGTCCTCACCTATCAGGCTAGTCTTTTTAGTTGAGTTAGGCCTAAGGTTTAGATATGTTGTGGGCTCCAATGGACCCGGGCCCAAGGAGCTATCGGCTTGTGGACACACGAGCTGGGCCGGAATCCGCTGCGCATTCTAACAAGTGATATTGGAGCCCATGGTCGGAAAACCTAGAAAATCTCAAGGGTCACACGATGATGGGGGAGCCCGTTAACATCTCGGAGGTCACGCGGATACACAAGGGTTGTGTGTGTGATATGGAGCATTGGACTTGGGGCCTAGATAACGTCTTATGTAGGTCACACAGGGTAGTGTGATGTGAAGAGTTGTGTCCATTGTGTAACAGGGGAGATTGTTGGGTTTAGTCCCATATCAGTAATTGATGGTGGAGGAGCACAACATATAAGGCGGGGGTTGTCCTCACCTATCAAGCTAGTCTTTTGGGTTAAGTTAGGCCGAAGGCCTGGATATGTTGTGGGCTCCAGTGGACCTAGGCCCAAGGGGTTGTCGGCTCATGGATGCACGAGCTGGGCCGGAATCCGCTGCGCACTCTAACAAAGGTTGGCAAGGTGAGTATCAAATCCTAGGGCCATTTATCATTTTGCTAAGGTTGACATGACTCACCAAGGAAAACAAGATGACTTGAGTTCATAAAGCTATGGTGCTTACTATGCATGCAAAAGCAAAACTATTCTCTATCCTAAAGCTTGTCTTCGCTTATGCTTAATCTACATTGAGTTTTCCAAAGAAATGGTTATGACTTCCCTTATATTCTATGAATTGGTGGATGTGGGAGATTTCCCATAGCAACTCGAGGTGATGGCATTGAGAATTTCCATACCCTTCTTGACAAGATAATGTGGTAAGTCATCTTCAACTATTAAGTTGAGTATGCCGTATATGGGCAAGTACTTGGACTCTTCTTAGTGTAAGAAAACTTAGATATATACTATATTGGCATAGGAGGGTTGTTTAGATGCAAACTTATAGGTTGTTAGATTAGCTTTTATAATTTATTGGTAAATATGGATGATTGAGATTTTGATTTTAGAGTTTACTTTGTGTCTTTCTTAGTGTTTGGCTTGAGAAAATCACTCCATTCTAATGGGTTGGTACATCATGATTCAGTTCTCAAATTTGGTGGAGTGACTCCATTCCTCATACTTCCTCATACAAGTACTATTAATTATTAGCTTGTGAGGAATAGGGTGTTGATGCATCAACCTATTTTGTTTCAAAAACCAAACAAAAAAGTGAGGAATAAAGTCCTCATACCAAACACCTTAGGAATATAGATGTAAATTTGGACTTTAGATGATTTTCATAATTAAACATTCAAGTGGTTTAAAAAAATCTTAATGTTTATTATTGTCTTAATAGAGTCCAATTTTGACAATCAAACATAAGAACTAGATATATTTGGCCATTGAAAATTAGGCAATTTTGGTTGTCAGCTAGATTCAAAGGAGAATATTCCCTATATTGTATCTTCGTATCCATAATAAAATAATAAAACTATCTAAAAAATCATAACTTTTAAATCAAAAAATATATAACATGTACCAATAGATTAGTAGAATTATAGTCTATCTATTGGTGCTAATTAAGTTTAGCGTAGTTACTGGATATTACTTGTCCTTGTTAATAATGTGTTATTGTTGCTCTTAGTAGTGACCATTATTTGTTTAAAATATTAAACTAGGGATCAACAAAAAGGATCCAATGCAATCCAAGTAGATGGAAGATCTCAAAAGTGACAACAACCTGGTGGATTCCATGCTCCACCACATACAGGCATGAGTTATTGATTATTTTGACATTGCATGACTAGTGCTTTACTTTCTCCATTTCAAAATAAATACACATTTTGCTTATTGATGAGTTAAACTTTTTAAAGGTTTACTAGAAATATAGAGAATACTATCAACATTATCTTTAAATATGTTTATTACAAAAGTATCTTTGATGTTCAATCTAATGGTATAGATCATAGATATTCTTACATTTTATTAAATATTTAGTTAAATGTTAAAAGGTTTGACTTCTTGGTAAGGGATATGTAGTTTACTTTGGGACTGAGGGGTACTTTTCTAGATCTATTGATTGTGTAATATATGTTTCAAATAAGGAAGGGGGTTCATCCATCATGTAATCAACATAAATTAAAGCATAAATGTCAATTTGATTTTAAAAAATAATGATGTCAGTGACTACGAGAAATAAAACATGGATTTTGTTTTTAGAAATATTTTGGTGCAAGTTCTGCACTTTATTATTTAAAATACGCTTATAAAAGTTAAAATATTTATTATTATTATTATCATTATCATCATCATCGTCATCATACTCGTCGTCGTTGTTGTCGTCATCATTACTAGTCACTGGCACATGCGCCAATAGAAAACATTTGTCATTTTTATTTACCACATGTTCTAACTTTCATGCAGTTATCATCTTATCCTAGTATTTTTCATGTTTTTGAAATCAACATTTTAGCTTGCAGATCCACAAGAAAACCAAAGTAATAAGTACAAAACAGTTATATTTATATATCTGAAAAAATACCTTCAATTGTCGGAGCATGCTGTAGCACTCTGCCTGCCGCCGGCAAGGTTGGTCATTAACATGAATAGATGAAACTCAGACCTGCAAGATCCACCATGGAGCTAGAAACCAGTATGCCTCGGCCTCTGAGCGCACCAGCATCACATAGCGAGGGTGGTGATGATCTTCTTTCAAGTTCTAAGTTAGACCGAAAATAGTAAAACACATGGTGCCACTAAAACCAATCACGTCAAAGGCCATTATGATAGATTATATCACTATCAATCATGTCAAAATTGTCTACCTTCACTGTTCCTCTTTTTACATGGTAAAAGAACAGAAACAATTTCTATAGTCTGTCATACTCATCATAAAGAACAAGGACATGTATCAACATTGTAAGGTGTTTTAATAAGGAACTACACACTCGTACCTCGGTCTTGTGATTCAAACCACTATAGCACTGTCATGTTCTCCATATGCGAGGGCATATAATGTGATAATATCCAACTGATTTTTTAATCAAGAACTTTTACCATTATAGTAGTCTAAATAAAAAATATTACAGAAAAATACACTAAAAATATAGGTAAAAAAGAATATTTCTAGGTTGTCCCTGAGTGACAAAAATTCCTGCATTGCATCAGTAGTCATGATAATTTTTTTTTACGATCAGAAATCATAAGCAATGTTCACCTTGGCTACTCTCGGTCATAAAAACATAACTAATCGTCTTTCTTTGAATATCTGCGATGAACATCATCAGCCTATCAAAACATTCAAATGTACATATACTTGAAGAAGAGAGACAGACCTTCATAAACTATACATTCTTAAAAAAATATATCTTTTTCAGTTACCTCAGAGCTTGCACCTTTGTAATAGCAACAATACAGAACCTCGGCCTGTACAAGTTAGAAAAACATTTGTAAGTGACAACAATGTATAATCATCAGCTTATACACTAATATGCTACTATATAGCCACTTAGTAGTAAAAAAATCATCTCCATAAAAAAGATTTACAGATAATAAAGACAAAATTATGGAATCCAGAGAATAGACCTAACACCCCCAGCGCATTAATCTACTACTCGATCATGCCACCATATATATATATATATAGCAGTGATTTTCCATCTATGAGCGAGATTACTGCAGTTACCATACTTGCATATGAATAAATTAACAATGGAAGTTCAATAGAGGCAAGGCAAAGCAGCATATTCATCCAGAAATTTACGACACATTAGATCCAGTGCACCAAGGCTGGAGGTGGAGGGGATATGTTGTGCAACAACGCACATGGTGGGGCACAATGGTTTTACCTGCCGATAGCCGATACTCCATACGTCCCTTGGCAAGGCCAATCTCTCGGCACCGCGGCCAGTTCATGTGCAGGATACGGATACGGATACGATCTAGGATCAGAGATTTTTTCCATATATATAGCGATTGAGAGAACGACGTGGCTGGGCCTCCGGGTGACGCTGGGTATCGGCGTGTGTGGCTATATTTTTAGGTGGGAAAAAAACAGCGATCTGAGAATATCCATGAGAGAAACACGCGTTAACAATAAACAGTTTTACGGTCGAGCCCGTTAGTTATTTTTTAGAACGATGATTTAGACGCGTTGAATCTTTGATCGAATTAGGTGGGTCAGTAATATCAAGATGACATGCTATTTCCAATTCATTCATTTTTTACGGTATAGATGATGATGATGATGATGATGATGATGATGATGATGATGATGATGATGATGATGATGATGATGATGATGAT
>CM041631.1:54231215-54279187 GCA_023333625.1 Bothriochloa decipiens | reverse complement strand
ATGATGATGATGATGATGATGATGATGATGATGATGATGATGATGATTATTATTATTATTATTATTATTATTATTATTATTATTATTATTATTATAAACTACATATACATGCAAAACCACCATTGGAACGGACCAAAGTTGTCCATTTTTTCTTATATAGTTCAATCTTCAGTCGATAAAGATATCGATTTTGAAGTTTGTTGGCTAAAATGAGAATTGGACTATAGTTTGAAGGCCAAAAATAAACTTATTTCAAAATAATATACTATAGAAAATGAAAATTATTACTGATAATTGAAGAGTGTCACCACAAGAAGACAATGAAACGTTATGGATAATAAACCAGAAGAAAAAGACAAAAAAAAAGTTGCATGCATTTGAGAACATGAAAAAAAAAATAAAGAACTAGTTTAGCCCGCAGCGCACACGGACCATGGCGGAAAGAAGTAGTTGGGCGGCGATGGGCTTGGGTCTACAGTGTGCTGGGCCGGACGGACCAGGTAATTTTGCATTCTGACTGGGCCGCCCACCTCGTTCATACCGACAGATATGGGATTTTTCTAAGGATTTTTCGGCGTTATGCATTAGTGATTAGCGACCTTCCCGTCGATAACAAGACGCCAATGGTGACTTCGTGAATCTCCAGATCTGCCAGATACTCAGTCCTTCGAAGGTTCGCATAGGGATAGAGATAGATTCGCATACGTGTATTCATAGGGTAAGTGTACGTGCGTGTTGTGAGCGTCTGTGTTATACGGTGTAATTTAAAAAAAATGACCAAACTCCGATGTGAAAAACGGCACACGTGGTGGACGCAAATTTGCGGGGCTTGTTAGGCGCACATAGCGGCCGTTCTTCCATCAGGTGAACCATAGCCTCAAACAGCGGTCATCGCTCCTCTCTAAAAAATTAAAAAAATTTAAAATTGTCATATTTTTAAACCAAGAATTTAAATCAAAATTCGATTACACCACTATGTTTTTTAATTAAATTTATTAAAATAAGATCCCACTTGATTACATTTAGAAAAAAATTCATGTATACTACGAAACATCGTGTTACACACGATAGAACATCAGAAAACATCGTTACACATAAACATCACGGCAGAACATCGCTCGTACACTGTAAAACATCCCGGAACATCCAAACATAAAGGCAGAACATAACGGAACATCGAAATACCATATTACACATGACATAACATTATGGTACATCGATTTACACATGACAGATCATCACTAACAGAAAAATATTGGGCCACGACGTATTGGGCCAAAATCGGAGAAAAATGTGCGTGGGAAGATTTCCGATGAAAAACGACACATGGTCGGCAGGGAAGATTTCCGCAAATTCGCTGCTCTCCTTCAAACGACAATTTGATTGACGACGCTATGGTTCAAAATTGGTCTCAGACAGATAATCGATAGTAGTAGTACAGAGATATTGCACATTGTAGGCATCTCGTAATCACTACGATATCACCCCAGTTTATTTACCTCGAAACATTTTACTATATCCATGGAGTCTTAGGCCACGTACAATGGGGGGCGCTTATGGGCCGTTTGTCCGGTTTTTTTTTGCCAGCCTGGACTCCATCTTGGGCCAAATCGGGCGCTCGACGGTGGCAGCGACGCGTGGCGAAGCAGCGGTGCCTAGACGAGCGCTTGTGCGATCCCGCAGTGCCGAGCGCTTTGCTGCCGAACAAAACCGTCCGCACCGGACAAAGCTAAGCGTCTTTATTTTTTTTTTTTTCCATTGTAGGTTTAGCATCCAGAGAGACTCTTGCTGACAAAATTTTTCGCCTCAATAAGAGCTCGTGCACTGTACATAGCCTTATACAAACCATCTTAAGCAGCAAACAACTGAGCAAACACAAAGCTTAACGGTTACTACACTGTTTGTTAATTTTTCTTCCTACACAGCAGAACCCAAGATCCCCTGGCCTACGGGAATGATGATGACACGATTTGTGGACAGAACGAGGAAGACGTGGATTTGGGATGAGCTTTATAAAACACCTGCTACCTGGAAAGCGATCCAAGAGCTCATTGCGAAACCAGCTTCCGAGCAAGAAAGAGGTACATTGATATTGGCGTGATTGCGTGAAGATCTCCTTCCTGTATTGTTTATAGAGTAAAATGCAAAACAGTTTTTTGGGCAAAACATGTAGTTTGTCAACTCTTAAATCAATATGAGAGGAGAAAAAAAGTTATTTTTAACAGTTTCGTAAAGTTGACTTGTCAAAATCCAAAAAAGAAAACCCGACGGTACGGAAGGAAAGAGCGTGCGCGGGAGTAGTACGCGAGACGCAATGCAAAGCCAATCGTAAGCTTGCATATATGTCAATCCATCCCAGGATTTTACCAAGTTCACAAAAATACAAAACTCATTTGCAAAACTGTTGGATATAAGTTTTGTAGACTTTCTTGTAAAAATAAGAATGCAAAATCCATTTACAAAACTGTTGGAGTTACTTAGCGTTCTCTCACTTGGATACTCAAACTTTCAAAACGACTATCCAGGTACCTGATCTATTGCCTATGCACACCAAAGATCTAAAACTTATCGTGTCAAGCTATTTTTTTAAAAAAAAAATTATCCCTTCTTTCTTTCTCGCACATAGGTTTTTCCTCGTCTTGAAGTCGATGGGGACGAGCAGTCTAGCGGCCCGCGCACGTGCCCGGCCCGGCCACGGCGGAGCGCCGCCCGCGCGCGTGCCAGAGCGGCCAGACGAAGGAGGGTGCGGGCGCGCTGTGGTCCCAGTCCGCCGGCGCCGCGGTGTTCTTGTTCTTATCAACGGCGCCCACAGCAGCACCACGCGGGCAGGAGGCCGAGGCGTCGGAGAAGGTGTGCGCACAATCCGCGGCCAAGGGGCTCTGCTTCTCACCGCACACACCTGCCACGGCCGAAGCAGAGCTCCCCCACGCGGCTGGTTGGGGCCGAGCTCCTCGCGCCACGGGCCTCGGTTTTCCCCTGCGGCACCGATGTTCCTAGCAGCCGCCGTCCTCCCAGCATCCCCGGTCGGCCTCGGCTTCGCCGGCGTGTGAGCTTTTCCGATTGAAGGGCGGGCACACGGGTGCGCGTCCGTCCTGTTGCATGGCTGGCCCCCAGCACGGCGTGCGGCGGCCATTAGGGTGCGGCGCGGCTCACAACCGGCCTCCAAGGCGGCAAAAAATACTATATAAAGTATAGGGTACCGTTTTACTAATTATATGTGTGAAAGTTTATATTTATATGCTGTTGTTATTTGGTATATACTGTATTATGGGGCTTTGCATTTTTCTATTGATTTAGAATTTATTTAATAATTATTACAGCAAAGCCCTATAATACAGTATATACCAAATAACAACAGCATATAAATATAAACTTTCATCGTATAATTAGTAAAACAGTACCCTATACTTTATATAGTATTTTTTGGCAGGCAAACAGCCTCCAGGGCACGCGCGTGGCCGGCCCCAGGCGCCGCTCGTGACCAACCCCGAGCCTCGTGTTGTAGTGCTTGCCAGCCACGAAGCAACAGCCAGGCCGCTCAATTGATCTCCGGCACGAACCAAATTCATCCAACTCACTTTATCTCCGTTTAATTCCTTGCGCCCATTGTTCCATATGAAAGGCACCATGGTCCTCGTGGCCAATCTCGTTGAAGCAGACCACTGTGCTGGCCGAAATTGGATGTCCTGCTGCCGCCAGTCTTCTTTTGCTGGTGATGCTGCTGGTGGTGTTGCTGCCTCGATGTCGCGAAGCGGAATGGGCAGGGCCGTGCGGTGGCAAAGGAAAAGTCGTCGTACTGGCTGCTGTACGTGCACGGCTGGCGTCGGTGAGCACGGACGGCGCCTCCCACCTCGTGCGGAGCTCCTGCAGCAGCACGCCGAAGCTGTACACGTCGCTTTTCTTGGTGGCAACGCCCGAGCGGAGGAAGTGCGGGTCGACGTAGCCCGAGGAGCCCATGACGGGTGCGGGCCGCGCTGCCGCCGCCACAGCCCTACTGGACGGCGCGGCGTCCAGAGGCCGGAGCACAGCCGAGAAGCCGACGTGCGCGAAGCCGAAGTCGCAGAGCTTGGCGTCGAGGGCTAAACAATTCCAAATAAATTCTAAAAATCCACTCACACATGCATGTATATATAAAAAGGTGAGAGACTTTAGTCTCATCTTGCTACTTCAAGAGGAGTGAGGTCAACTTAAACAGCTGAGCTATCTCTATCTTGTTGGAGGTATTGGGGAGAGGAAAAGGAAGAACCACGCGCGCGCGCTCGCCTCGCCTCGCCTCGCCGGACGGGGCGGGGCTAATGGACGCGCACGCACGACATGCGTGTGAATGGTCCGCCGATTTCCCGCTCCGACCCTTGCGGGTGTGCGGCCTCCTTTTGCCACTTTGAATTTTTGCATGCATGGAGAAAATTGCGCTGGCCTATTTGGTAAGCAATTATTCTCGTATTATGGTAAGTGCACAAACGGCAGGTCAATTACCATAATACTGTGATTGAGCGGCTAATTACTTTCCTATTTGTTACGACGCGTGTATAAATATGGAGCGAGACGTCGTCCTCAGCACTGAGAGATTCATCTCTTCCTCGCCACAGTGTTGCGCTACCGCCGTCTTCCCCATCCCGTCGCCGACGTGCCATCGGTGTCGGGAGAGCAGGCTCCGAAGCCTACGTCTCCTCGCGTCCCTGCACGGGGTAGGGGGCGTATCAGGTTTTTGGGAAACGCCGTCGCGACTGCTCGCTAGACGTCTTCTTCCCTCTACGCCGCTGATCCGGATTTCAGTCGACGGTCTGCTACGTCTTCCTTCGCCGGCAATCCCACTGTAAGAATGTCAATTCTCTCTCCGTTATTCGTTCTCGCATTCTCTCTGTTGCTAGTATCAAATCACATACCTGTGGTACATGCTGTTGGTCTTTTTCTCATTGTCAGAATTAATTTATACATCGCTAAATTACTCTTATTTCCAACAGTCGAGGCTGGCGTCGAGGAGCACGTTGGAGGCTTTGATGTCGCCGTGGAACACCGTTGGGTCGCGGCACTCGTGGATGTGCTCCAGCGCCATGGCCACCTGGAATGCCACCGCCATGCGCCGCGCCCACGGGAGCGGCGTCGCCGCCTTGCCGCCGCGGCCGTGGAGACGCTCGTGGAGGTCGCCATTGGCGGCGTACTCGAACACAAGCATGCCTTCCTCTGCACGAGAAGCCCGCCGTGACGGCCTCGATCTCGGCCCACGCGTACCGCCTGCAGGCCGCCCCGCCGCTGCCCTTGCCGTGGCCTGGCCGGGCACGCGCGCGGGCGGTGCTCCGCCACGGCCTCGCCGCGCACGCGCGCAGGCGGCTATCCTGCTCGTCCCCATCGACTTCAAGACAAGGAAGGACCTATTTGCGACAAAGAGAAAAGAAATATGGGTTTTTTTGAAAAAAATAGCCCTGACATGGTAAGTTTTGGATCTTTGATGTGCATAGGCAATTGATCGGATACCTAGATAGTCGTTTTGAAAGTTTAAGTATCTAAGTGAGAGAATGCCAATAGTTTAGATATCTACGGTGCATTTTACTCTCGTTTATACGAGGAAAGATTCAGTGGAAAGGTAGAGGGTAGTACTGAGTTTCTGAAATTTTAGTCATGCGATCCTTCTTTCTAGCTCACGAAAGCAGACTTACTTTCACACAATATATGTAGACATTGTATGGCTACTGTTGTACTTATTTCATTGGTTGATGACTAGGTAATATTTTTCAAAGCCTAGTAAAGTGTTCAACTAATAAATATTAACAATAAAGAAAGGACTGGATCAGAGAAGTATACGGTGTTGTCCCCTTCCCTGGGTAACACGAACGGAGAATAGAGGACTTACTTGAGGAAAAAATCAATTTGCTGGTTGAGATTAAGGAAGCCACTCTAGCACCTAGGAAGGAATGTTTAGGATAGGAATCGTGCTAGAAATTGTAGAAATAGCTCCCCTTTCCGTACGAATAGCTCTAGCACTCACTGCGCCCTCATCTTTTCAATCCCATGTTGATGTAGAGTATACTTCATACATCATGTAATCAACATGAAGTAAAGCGCAAATGTTTAACTTAATTTAAATAAAAAATGATGAAACACTAGCAAAAGGGATAAGTAAGATCAAAGAACTACAAATAGAGAACCAATATATAGATTGTGTTTTTGGGGCTATAAAGGGCGTACCCAGTGCCGTAGGCTCTCGCACTGCGGGGTCTGAGGACTATACTGGTACAGAAATTTTCTTATAAAGCAAAGTAGTTGTCATTTTTTTATGTTTTATCTAGATTTATTTTATTATTTTTAAAGAGTACATATACATAGCCAAAACCGTAGTTGAAACTAGACGAAGACCCAAATTGTCTAAATTTTTTTAGTCCAATGGCCAAAGATATTGTTTTTTTGGAGTTTTTGTTGGCCAAAATCGGACTCGGCCTACAGTTCGGTGGCCATAGTTAGGAACACCAGTAATTTAAGAGTATCATCACCAAGAAGACAACGAAAAAGTTACGGAAAATAAAGCAGAAAAATACAATGAAAAAAAATGATGGAAAAGAGTAAAGGAAAGAATTTAGGCCCTCTATCAGAAGGGGTAAAAGAAAGAATTAGGCCCATGGAGGAACTATGAACGGGCCTTTGCACAGTGCACACAGAAATTTTTTTATTAATAAACTTATTTTTTAAAAAATTACAAAATTAGTCTCCGTTTTCAAAAAATTGCAGCAATAGGCCACTAGTCGCCCGTTGAAAGGGCGACGTGAGAGAATCGCCCGTTCAAAGGGCGACCAGGCCCACGTCGCCCGGCCAAAGGGCGACCAGGCCACGTCGCCCGTTCAAAGGGCGACCTGGCCCACGTCGCCCGGCCAAAGGGCGACCAGGCTAGTCGCCCAGCCAAAGGGCGACCGGATGTTCGCCCCGCCGACGGGCGACCTGGTTTTTGGGATTTTTTTTAAAATAATATTTATTTATTTAGAAATTTCAGAAAAAAATTTAGATTTTTTATAAAATAATATTTATTTATTCAGAAATTTCAGAAAAAATATCGAAGTCGGAGAAATAGCAAAAATAATACGCAGTCATGCAATGGGCGTGCGAAAACGCCGTTGTCGTGTGCTCGCCCAAGCTTAATAGATGAAAAAAATACAACAGTAAAACATTAATTAAGTTCTAAAAACTAAAATAGTATCAGTACAATATCATAGAAAACAACATCGGCGATAAATCATACAAAACTAATATCGTCCACGCTTAGGTGCAACACCCCTAATCGTACCAGGCTTTGGTGCTTTGCGGCCCGCTCGCACATGGCCGGCTGAGTAAGTAAGCGACGAAGGAGGAACTATAACACGTGCAGGACGGCCTCCAGCAGCAGCTGGTGTCGCGTACTCGTCCTGTGAGGGCTGTGTCTGTGGTGGTGCTTCACGTAACTGCGATGACGCAAGTACGTCCGCTGGCTCCTGCTCCAGGTAACTGTCAAGGTCGAAGGGTGACGGGGATCGCTGACGAAAAGTGTCAGCGTGCTCAGAGATGTCCGATCCCTCGTAGTCATAACGGGTCGTCCCTAAACATATAAGACCAACGTTATGATAACGCTGATGGTAAAACTAATATATAACGTGTCGAACTCTTAAAAGTAGGTCATACCTGAAACCATGGGTACAGCGTGTGAAGAGGAACCTCCGAAATCGAATTGATGCCGCGAACCGTCAAAGTGCATACCTAACCATGCAGAGTGAATGTAATGTTACGAATAAAGCAGTATTAGATAATATAATTAAATTTCATAACTATATCGTACCTGTAGGCATGTGAGCAGGCTGCGAAGATGATCCAATGATATCGAACTCCGGACGCCAACCGGCAGAGTACGTAGGTGGACCTGAATAATGAAACTTATAAGTAACGAACAAGTTACCATTACTACATACGAAGAAAATATAAGTTACTCACCTGTTTAGTACGTAGGCCACGGAGGTAGTGGCGCCATCGGTCCGTCAGGCCTGTGTGTCACGTGTGAACGTCGAGGGACGACATCCGGCTGTCGCCCACAGGGCCGGCACGACGTCAACTTGACAATGTTTGCAGCAGAGTCGTACATCCTCTGGACCGCAGCGGTAAGCTCGTGGCTGGTCATCTGAATGCCCTCCCTCAACCGGTGCAAGAGCGATCCACTATCCACAGTGATACGGTGAGCCATGTCGGCCTATTAACAAAACGAGAACATTGAAGTAATTACGATAAGAAAAATATTAAACGAAGTGGGTTGAAGTTCATAAAGATCGTACCGCCAACGACATCGCCTGATCTCTGTGCACAAGGTACGTGTCCGTCAACCTGGGGACGTGGGTCCGTGGCTCCGCTGGTGTATACGTGACTCTGATCCGTGTGCGAGGAATATACCAACGTAAATAGTCCCCGTAAGCCTCCAAGGAAAACGGTCTGGGCTCGTAGGTCACATCATGTAGTGCGTTGGCCCACTCGTCGACCCACGGCTGTATACGGGAGGACCAAGTAACGCCTGCCGGTAGACCCCTCCGCACGTAACTATGGATTTCAAAACGTATTAATTATCTTTCTATATATATTAAATACTCAATCAGAATGAATTAATTATCTTGTACTTACTCGTACACGGAAAGAGGAACAATATGGGCAACCGGGAGTGGGAACGTCTGGTTACGACCAAACTGCCGCATCACACTGTGAGAAGCGTAGTCCTCGACAAAGATGTCGAAAACGACAGCCTTACGTGTCAGCCAGTACTCCTGATCCCTCGTGCAGAACGACGACAGCCCATTAGGTGCTCGTACGACAATCTCCTCCATGCTGTAAGGTGTCCAGCGGACGTCGTCTGGCCTAATCTGGTCGAACGCCGCCATGTACTCAGGATAGGCTCTGTGAACCTGAATGTTTGCCCAAGTAGGCTGTATAGAAAATAATAGTAAGGTGCAATTTATTCGAAAATAAATAGAAACAGGTTCAACCGTGATATAGAAGACTTACCCGCCGCCGGACCCACAACGAACCTATCGTAGGGCCGTCCTCCTCCGTCTCCCCGTAAAACCCTGCTCCGTAAGTCGAGAAATCCATGACTGGTCGTCCAATACTAAACCGCTCGTACGACCAGAGTTGAAGTAATAGTGGACAACCAGAGAGGATAGCTGACGGGTCGGTCTTTGTGCACGCATCACAAAGACCTCGGTACGTGGCTGCCAAGATAGCGGACGCCCAACTGTACTGCGGCACGGCGTCGATCGGTGCGTCCGCTATCTCGCGCGCGAAGTGAATCAAGTGCTTCGCGATAGAGTTCCCATGCGACGATGTGAACATTATCCAACCAAACAACCACAACAGATAGGCCTCCAAGTGCCTTGACACAGTGGCCTCATCCGCCGCAGGGTGGATATACTCGGCCTGAATTAGAAAACAGAAGTTCAAATTTCATTTAACATACACATGAATATTTGATGTTAATGAACTATATCACAGTGTTATCTATTTACCTGAAACTGCAAGAGCCAGGTCTTCGTAGGCCCGTGATGCTGGTTTTCAGCAAGAGTTTGATACTCTGAAGCGTCTGGTCGACGCACAACACCCTCGAAACGGACTAGAAGGTCCTCACGCCAAGTGGCCTTCACGTCTAGACGGCTGACGGCCTGCCCAGCAGTGGTGACACCAAGTAAGTAGGAGACGTCCTCGAGTGTGGGAGTCATCTCCCCGCAAGGAAAGTGGAACGTGTGTGTCTTAGGCCTCCAGCGGTCCACCAATGCCGCAAGTAAGGAACGGTCAAAGTTGAACCGTGCCACCGCATCGGCCGAGGCCTCAACAGCACTAGCCTGCACAAGCCTACACAGAGGCAGTAGACCAGCTGCTCGTAGCCTGTAGCATATACAACATTTATATATAAATATATATTACCAAATCGTCTGTATGAGTAAAACAAATAAGTGAACGTGTTATCGTGCATACCTCGGTATCCATCGCTCGTCCAGTCGCCACAATTCCTGAGGTACCCTAGGCCGTAGAACAGGTAGCTCAGCAGCTGTCACAGCACTCAAGTAGGACCGGTGGCGCTGGTCCAACTGTGCGTCCAACAACTCCAAGTGTCCCTCATCCATCGCCATACCTAAAATATCTTAATAATATAAAAAAATAATGCATAAATATAATTAATACTATGACACAACAAATCAAAAAAATGCAGACATACTATTATTTTAAAGAGCATTTCAGCCTTGATTCCGCAATCCACGACGTGCACGAGGGCGCCGGCCGTCTTGCGGATTCCCTGAAGGTCCTGCTTCTGCAGCTCCCTCTGTGGTGGTTGCACGCGTGCACTTTTTATAAGTATGTCCTGTGCCATTGCACTTGGTGCACCGATGCTCCAGTCTTCCCACTTCTGACTCATCCATATCATTTCTAATGCGCCGTGTCTTACGACAACCAGGCTTCTGTCTTAATTTGTTCTTATCGAGCCCCGCAGGTAGTTACTGCCAGGATTGTTTGTAAAACTACCAAATATTGCGAAACCATAAATCTCTGCATTCCAGGTTGTCATGACTACCTCCTTCGTAAAATAATGTGAGACATACGGCTTCGGGGACAAATTAGTAAGTGAACAAGCTGCTATAACATGTGAGCACGGCCTGTGTAGAAGTTTCGGTTTCATGCACGAACAGCTGCATGAGTTATAACGAATAACACACTCTTGTGCAATTCTCTCTCGATTTCCACCACGACGGCCCTGATCCCTACACAGAACTTCAAAGCGATTCTCTGCTGTGCCCATAGGACGTGCACGATGCAAGCTTGCCTTCTCCACCTTTTTTTATGTAATTTGTCATGAATGTTGAAAAAATCAATGTATTATCTGCCATCGCATTAAAAGCAACCATATATCTTTCACGGAAGTATTTGCACGTTCCATGCAAAATACCCTCTACGATTGCTACAAGAGGTAATCCTCTCATGCCTCGAATGACCCAATTGTACACCTCCGCCAAATTTGTTGTCATTATTCCAAACCTCGCCCCATCTGTGTCATATAATAATGACCACTTCTCCTTTGGCTCGTACTCAATCCAATCTGAGAAGCACCTGATTGATGACCCCGACCTCCGAACCACGTTCCTCAAGGCATCCGTTGGGAGGCCTAAAAGAGGAACAGACATATCATTCGGGTCTTGATTCATACGAGTCGCTAACTCTTCTGTTTGCTTTGTTGTTAATTCATCAAGACGTGTCCACATTGCATTGAATTTTCTTTGTTGGTTCTGATTGCACAACCTCTTAAACATATTCATAAGGTGTTTATTTTTGAAATGGCTGAAAAAATTTGCACCCAAGTGCCTCATGCACCATCTTGATTGTATGTCCGACCATCGAGGAGGAAGATCACGCTCCACTGAACCATATTGCATATCCGTTATCGCCTTCAACAAACCGGCATGTCGGTCATGTATGACACAAACATTAGGTCGCCCTTACACCACTGCTAACTTCACACGCTCTAGAAACCAATACCAACTATCTGTGTTCTCACTTTCCACAAAAGCAAAAGCAACTGGTAGTACTTGATTATTCCCATCAACACCAATAGCAGTTAGAATCTGACATTTATACTTTTCTGTTAGAAATGTACCATCCATGCATAAAATAGGTCTGCAACGACGAAATGCCATTATACATTGACCTAGTGCAAAAAAGGCTCGACGAAGTATTAACTTTCCGGCCTCTTTTGGATCAGACACATCCATGATATCATAATATGTACCAATATTTCTTTGTCTGACGGTTTCTAACAATCTTGGTAGGTTCTCATAAGATGCTTCGTATGAACCGAATCTCTTCTCAATGACCTTCTGTTTCGCTTGCCACGCCTTCGAATAGCTGATGGTGTATTTAAAATCTTCCTCTATAGTAGTCACTATAGATTTCGGCTCATACCTTAAATTATCAACAATTCGATTATACATGTACTCTGCAATGAAGCTCGATGTAAGAGAAGTATTGGACTTCTCTAATTCTTGTAACTCACATGTATGTTCTGTTACTATAGAGCACTTCCAAATTGTACTCCATTTTTGCTCATAAGCATGTACCCTAAATGGACAGTCCGAAAACACACATTTAACATCATATACTTTCTTGTTGGACTTAACAACTACAAAAGACCGCTTCATTGACAGAGACCAGTACTTCACGGCACTCATCACTTCATCTTTGCCTTTGTACATAGCTCCCTCTACTAGTTCATTCTCATGATATTCCTACGGCATAGAATTTTCTTCGTTGATCATCAAATTCTTCGAACTGTTACTATTGCACTCCAGTGGGACAGGAATTTCATTCTCAACTTCAGATGAGTCAGTTTCAGATATATTCTCATTCTCCATATCTTCCATCGCCATCTCTTGAACTATATGCTCTATGCGCTCTCCTTCGTCCGCTTCACCCGTCGGTACCATAGATGACAGGTGATGATCACCCTCTTCATTATCTTCCTCATTATCATTTGTGATTGTCATGGCTCGGACCTCCTTCTTCTTCTACACCGTGTACCTCATGAACCTCCTTCGTATATGCCTGAGCAAGAAGGACTAGAGGCCACCCACGTTCTACAGCTTTGTTGATGTATTTTTTCTATGTTGATGTTGCATTAAGCGGTACTAACTCCCAAAAAGTGCCCTCCCGAGCACGACTAACGATACCCATGACCTTAACATCATGTTGGTTGCTGTCAAGCCCAAATATTCGCATCAACCAATTCTGCACACTACTAATTGTTCTCTCATTTGCCCTAGACACCCATCTACTTACTGAGGCAAATCCTAACAGATTAACCCCGTGTACACCTTGAATAATTTCTCCTTCTCCATAATAAATTTAAAATCCTAACTTCTCCGACATCTGTGTAATCTAAAAATTTCAACTAAAATACCTTTTCACTAATATATTACTAATATTATTTTAACTATAACTATTTAATTTAACAATATATATAAAATAAGAATATAAGTAATACTACCGAAATATAATATTAATCGCTCAACTGCTCATTACATTATCTAACAATTAATATAACACATATTAAATAATTATATGTAAAATTATTTTTTTACTTACCGAAAATTTTTCTCTTCCTCTCTTCTCCTTCTTCCTCTCTTCTTCTCTTCTCTTCTCTTCTCTTCTCTTTCCCTCTCCTTCTCTTCTCTTCTCCCCTTCAACTCTCCGCGCCAGCCGCGAGGCGCCTTATATAAAGCAGCCACGTCGCCCCCTGTTCGGGCGACAGGGGCAAAAGTCGCCCCCTGGTCGGGCGACGTGGGGCCCGCCACGCCACATCGCCCATTTAGCGAGCGAGCATGGCCAAGTCGCCCCCTGGTCGGACGACATGGGGCCCGCCGCGACACGTGGGGGACACGTCACTCATCGGCCGGGCGACGAGCTCCACGTCGCCTGTTGGTCGGGCGACATGGCCCAGGTAGCCCGCCAGTCGGGCGACAAGGCCCATCTTCGCCCTTCCAACGGGCGACTGGTGGCCTATTCCTGCAAATTTTCAAAAACAGAGACTAATTTTGTAATTTTTTTTAAAAATACGTTTATTAATAAAAAGGCCACGGCGGAGAGAGAGCAGCGATGGGCTTGGACCCGCAGTCAGCTAGGCGGACCGGATGATTTGCCGACGCCCGCCTTCTTCATTCTGAATGGACCGCCCGCCGCGTTTTTTTGTTTTTGTTTTGGGAGAGAGGGAGAGGGAGAGAGAGTTGCCCCCGCCATCTGTGTGTGATATGGACAATCCCTCTGAAACCCAAGTGTTATCAGTGGTTAAAAGACACTCTTAACGCCATCATTTCTACGACAGGTTGCAGGACAAAGTATGCTGCTCTCCCTTAGGACGACAATTTGGTTGACGACGTTGGTTCAGCATGGGTCTCAGACAGATAATCAATGGTGCTAATACAGAGGAATTGCATTTGATTGTAGGCATCTCCGAATCACCTCCCCAGTTTATTTACCTCGAAACATATTGTATCCATGGAAGCACTCTTATACAAATCGTCTAATTTATGCTACTGAGAGCTTGTGACGAAAAGGATTTCACGAATACTGGACCAGAACCTCAAGCAAAAAAAAAAAAAAAAAAAAAAAACAACCAAACAAACACACAGGCACACAGCTTCGCAGTTACCACACTGATCGTTAATTTTCTTCCTACACAGAACTAAATATATTCTTGATTGCAGGTCTCGCCCCCTCCTTGGCTTCTTCGAAATGCCTCTTTGCTTTCTACCTGAAAATACGACTACAACTTAGAAACTGGTCACAGAACGAGATTTGGTAAGAGTTTACAAAATCACCTGCTACCTGGAAAGTGATCCAAGAGCTCATTCCAAAACCGGCTTCCGAGCAAGAAAGAAGTACATTGGCGTGAAGATCTCCTTCCTGTAGTTTTTCATACAGCAGTAAGCAAACCGAGGAAAGATTAGATGGAAATGGAGTTACTGAAATTTTAGTCATGCGATCCTTCTTTCTAGCTCAGAAAAACAGACTTACTTTCCACCCTCTACCAGACCTTCTGCGGCTTTCTCTAGGAAATTAGAGACCCTCTCACTGCCCTGGGGAGCCAGACCAACATATTCCAAGGCCTTGACCTGAACAATATCAAAAACAGACTCTCAGAGCCAAATCATAAAACTTTATTACTATCCCCTAATTGTCGGTTGTCATCCTTTGATAGAGAATGGCAACTTATTTGATTGTGTGGAACAAATTTTGATTGCATAACTTACAAATCAAGTGTCTGAAAACATAAACAAACTATTTATTGGCCTTACCATTGTGCGAGTAATCATGCGTCCAACAGAAGTCAAACGGAAGCTACTCAGGGAAAATCGGCTTGGATCCAAGGGCAAGTACCAAGGCAATGGGGAATCTTCAGCAAGATCATTATCCCAAACGACCTGCATGATGAAAAAAAGAGTGTATATTGCTTTGTCAATAGTGCATTTAGCCCCAGGTGGACTGCAGCAGAACAGGATCAGAAAACAGAGGAAAGCATGCTATCTATCTTACCTCAAACCCAGCGTCTTTTACTGCCTGAAGACATTGCCGAGTGCTTCTGATATCTGGCAGGCCATTGCCGAGCTCAATTTCATCCTTGATCCTTTTGTGGGTTGCATTGTTAGCATCATAGTGATCAGTAATGCACCACTCATACACGGCAAAGCACTGGCCAGGCTTCAACACACGATATATCTCCTTATAGCAACCAACCTTTGCAAGAAAAGTAGCAATTTAGTATTCCATTCCATTACAAGAGGAAACAAAATTGATGATAAACCTTAGTAAACAAGTGACAGTTTGGAAAGGTTGAAATCTTACTGGATCAGGTGCATGACATGTCGCCTCAATGGCATAAACAGCATCGAAAGTGTTGTCATCAAACGGCATCTTCATGAAGTCTGCCTGCATTACAGACAAATATAAGTGTTTCCCTTTAGCTTAACAGTAATTCAAAGAACTCTATCTAAAGGCATCAAACTTATGTTAAAAAAGAATGGCATCTTCACAAAATCTGCCTTTAATATATGACAAGACGTGGACACTTCTAAACTCCATCGTAAAACATCAACTTTGCAACTTCTTTATACAGCATTGCACATGCATAGAACTATTAGTGTACCAAAATTTTCTCTAAAAAGAGGCTAATCTATCATTTTCAACAGAAATGCAACTGCAAAGGCTAATTGGTTAACACCAAAGGTAGCTGAAAGAGTAGCAAGAACTAAAGCAAGGAGAAATGTGCTAGTGGATAAGCTAACTGCACCTTGACAAAATCACAGGTTCCACCAACTCCTGCTAGACGATTGAGCTCCTGAATGTTGAAATGTCATGTTAGCATATGAACAACATGATAAGTACCGTAACAATGAAAGGTGTCGATTTAACAAATGTGGTTCAAATGACCTTTCCCCTGGTTATCTGATATTCATTATTATTCAATCCGGTAACTGAAGTTGAGCTGCACAAAAACCATTGCATGATTCAGTTGACTCTGGGTTTTAGCAGAAAATGGATAAATACTGAAATAAAACAAGTGCTATAAATAAAGACCAAAACAATTTAGCAAATAGAATCCTGAAAGGCTAAAATGATCTACATTTCCAATTGGAGGGAGTAAGTCATAATGATTAACTAACCCTAACACATTGGCCACATCTGTTAAAAAGTTACAGATGAGGACATCAAAATTCACAAGCACTAAAGATCTTTTGCCCCAAAGAAACAAACCTAAATCTTGCAATTTCTCTCAGTGGTCCACCTATTCCACAGCCCACATCTAAAACCTGTTGATAAGTGAAAAGGCACACCTCTTGTTAGTGAAGAGAAACAAGAACCATTGTGAATTAAATTTTAACTGGGATACTGACCTTCATTCCTGGTTTCAAACCAAGTTGCAGGGCAAGAAAATGCTCATGTCGCTTGATGCTTTCGCGCAAGGATTCTCCATTCCATCTAACATAATAAGCATAGTTCAGTTACCAAAGGACATAAATAAGTATAAGTATATAACATTGTGTTAACTCTCTATCAAATAGGCACTAAACATGTCTTTTGTCCTGACAAATGAAGACCAACAATTTACTGTTTATTATGCAAGGGAGTCCTCACCTGTGAGCAAAGTGGAAGGATTCACCCCAACCATACTCGTAGAAGCTAGTGGCAAGATCATAGTATTTATTAACCTGAAAAATAAGGGCAATGTTTCTGATGTATATCTTTATCTCAAGTATGTACAAATGCCAAGAAGCAAATAGCCACAACTCCAATGATGGTAACATTCATCATGAGGCTATGCACAAAACACATGTTTCAGCACCACTGATCTGTTATACTAAAGATGTACTTCTGCCGAACTTTTAACTATTTTTCTAATAATATATTCTCAAGGGAATCTAGTCAAGTAGAATTGCAAGCTGAGAAACCTTAGGTTGCACCAGCTACAGCTAACTAGAGATTTCTAGTACAGCTCGAATAAGGGGAATCAAATTTACACACCATATCAGTATAGTTGGACTTCCTTGCTTCCTCCTTCCCTCCATAGTATCCATGATATTTCTCATACCTGTAAAATAAATATTAAACTAAAATAAAGATATAACCAAGGAATAATGGCACTAGAGATTGTCTAGCAGATTCGCGGTATGTCTAGGATTTTTACTCATAATGAGAACCTGCAGTAATCTTGTAAATAACGGTTGTGAAGTGTTTTCCCAATCTCTCTACAAATGGACGAGCGTCTCTTGGGAAGGGAAAGAACATAAGAATCCTTGTTCAAGGATGCTAGTTCCATTTAGCCACTTGTACAGTATGTTTCATGCAAAGGAGAAAAATGAATATCTTGGTAGCTCCTTAATGGCATGTACTATAACCTGGCACATGGTGGACTATTGTGAGCTAATAATGGACCAGAAGCTGTCAATAATGTTCTGACAAGCAGTATGCAGTTCAGTACCATGGGCAATATAAATGGAACCCACTACATTGCGACAACGAGATTTGGCTACAGATAGTGACATAGCAGAGGACATTCATCAGATGCTGACATTTTCCTACCCAACTATTAAGGGAATAGTAAACAAGTCTGCACATAGGAAGAGCTAATAAAGACATCTTGCCAGCGAGCTGTGACACAAAGTGCAGGATTTTAAAAGCCCTCAGCTAAAAGAAAGCGCAGCCGGGCAGTTGAATTATTGGATATATTGCAGCTTGAAAGGTTAAGCTAACTAGTAACAAAAACATTTCGGTGAACAAAAAAAGCAGTAACAAGTAATTGGCTGCTATAAAAGAGCATATGACCATATGAGGTAAGGAAAAAAAACAAAATACTAATATCAGCTAATCAAGATCCTAACAGGAAGAAAATCCTCTGAAACATAATCCTATACGAACAGAGTAAAAAAAGGTATTCTTTTCTTTTAATTTAGACCTACAAAGTACAAATATACAAATGATGCCTGGAAATCAAATCTGCAGGGCACAGAAGGAATTGCAATTATTTAAGGATGAGTAAACTACATTAACTCATCTTTATTATTCCTAAACATGGTCAGGTGCTCTGCAATATCCAATAGAACAGAGACATGCCAATCACAAAGGAAGCTGTGGCCAGATCCAGGAAGAGTACATACTCATCGACGGCCGACTTGACTTCCTCCTTGGTGATCTTCCCTCCGAGGCCAGAGGCAAGATCCAGCGCACCCGACTTCGACATCGTCGTGTAGTGCGGCGGCCGGTGACGGATCAAATGCACCTGAAATAATTGCTATCTGTCAACCAGAGCCCTCCACCCGTCTCTTCAAGATTCAGAACCACGCCGAATACATGTACGTGGACAGATGAAAAGGATGTTTCTTCCTCCTCTACCCACTAAAAATGAGAAAGAAAAAGTTTCGCGCTTTCGGCAAAGCAAGTAATCGGAACCGGGATAGCGACCGGGGCGAGTGGTGGGCAGGCTGGCTGGCAGCAATGCACAGTAGTAGAGAACAAACGGGGTTTCGAAGATAGATGAGGACAAGACAGAGGGGAGGCCAACACGTCAGGAGTGACGAAGAAATTCGGAGACGCTAGACTGCATTCGCGCTCATCCACGGCGGAGGAATCGTGAGAGAACTGGACGGACCGATAGTGGAGGAAGAAATCAAGAACGGTTTTGGGGTCTCTGTATGTTCGTATCCACGGCGGAGAAACGATTCTACAAGGCCAACAACGGGCAATCGATTTCAGACGTAGAGGGAGGGGGGGGCGGGGGCGCGGGCTAACCCGTGGGAGGAAGCCGGCGCGGCAGGCGGCGGAGGTGGTGGCGCCTCGCTGCTGACGCGACGGAGACGACGGGCGGGGCGGGTGGCGGCGTTAGCTCTGTCCGAGGTAGAGGAGAGGGGCTCTTGTTGTTCAGGATGTGGGCAAAGATGGTGTGGATGGATCCACCCGACCACGAGCTCAGACAGCGGCGCAGGAGGACGCCGGGATTTTGAAGCCGAGGATGAGCGGCGGCGGGCGGTTGGCAAAGAAATCTGGACTCGCTCGGGTCAGTTTGGGGATATCACTCGACGTGGGACATGCGGCGCGTGAGCTCCGGCGGCCCCGTCCCGTCCGTGGTGGGCTGGCAGTGGCAGGCGGCCGGGTGGACGAGAGAGAGCAGAGGTGACCCGACCTTTTCTTTAAAATTAATGGAAAAGCAGTTCCATTTGTGATTCACAAGTCGCCCAACGTAAGAAAGGGTCTTTACAAATTCCGAGACATAAACTGAAATCATCGACACCTGTAGATACGCCATAAGTGGCGATACAATCAGCTACATGGTTATAAGACCCATGGCACTCACTTAGAGATATTCTAAGAATCTAATTTAAATCAAAAGCCATTCTAGTCTTGATCTCTCTTTAGATGGCTCCTAATCCAGCCCGATCCAAGCCATTAGAGTTTAGTGCCGTGGGTGGCCAACTTTTGTGCATGAGTTTCAACAATCACCACCTGGTTCATTATCCAAGTTAAGTAGCCAGCTCTATGCCTTTTATTTCAGACATGCAATTGCTTCGGCTTGGAAAGCACATGACAAAATTTGTAATGAGCCCAAAGCAGCAGCACATGACAAAGGCCTTGTTTGGATGGATTCGCTCTTGTAGCATAAGAAATTGGCGTCTCTCCTCTTGAGCTTTATATATCTCGTGGAGTTGCGTTTTGGGCTATTATTTAGTAGAGCTTGACTCAAAACAAAGGCGGTAGCCATTGGTGGATCCAGGGGGCTGGGGTGGCCCTGGTGAGCTTGATTTTCCCTTTAAAGTTATTGTAGCTTAGCTTAAATCTATCATTAATTAGCTTGATCTCCATTAGTCAGCACACACACCCCCTGTGCTCATCCTAGATCCGCCACTGGTGGTGGCGAGGAGCAGGGTGGCATGGGCTGACCATCAACACCATCATGAATCAATGTCGTTATGGCACCTTGATAGCGGCTATGGAGGAGATAGACAAAGAGATGACCGACCCTCTAGATACATATGTTTGCTCTTTACCTCCGTCTTATAGGATATGCATGCATCAACAACTAGAGCTCTAAATAAATGTAATACAAAAATATATTTTGGTAACGAATCTAAGAATTAATGGCATCATTTTTAGGACAGAGTGTGAATTGTATATCTGTTATTAAAAAAACAGTTTTCTACTTTCTTGGATGCAACCTTTTGTTTAGCAACATATTTCATGAGAGTTATTATATCCCCCTCTCTATTTTTAATTATCAATATGTGTACAAATTCTAGTATTCGTAATATTTATTTAGGCAACTTTTGTATCTATGTAGCAATATTAATGCAGGTAGCGTGATTAAAATTGTCAATTGAACCATATTTGGAACTAGAAGTAGTTTCAACCACTTAAGTTTCGTCGCTATATATTAGCTAGATAGACATGAGAGAAATTAAAGTAGCCCCTCCGATGAATTTATGTTTTCGTAATAAAACTTATTTAGAGATGCAAATATTACTAATATTCTGTACGATTGTAGCTAGTCAAAATGAATCTTAGAGCGACATTCTTTCCGGAACAAAAGGAAGAAACAACTGGTATATTGCTAACACTGAGCTCCATCATGCTTATGGCGTGAGAGGTTGACTGTTGTTTGACGACGGCAATTGACAATGAGGATTCTCTTCGATACAACCGATGCTGAGAGGTTGACTGTTCCAATACTGCCCTTGGGTGCCGGGGTCATCTCTTTCCACTACATGGCTCTGGCCAATGCATGGGACGCCAGATGTTGCCGCAACTGGACGGAGCTGGTGGCATGGCGACAAGCAGCGCGGCCCCTTATGCCCCTATTCTATTGTATTTCTACACAATGTGCGGACAAATTGACAGCCCAACGTCTCCGATTATTTATTTATCCCTATAGATCGGTGGTGACAAACTAAGCACAAGGTACTAGTAGTAGTCATGCATGATGCTATATATATGTATATATCTATTATTATATAGTGTTTCGAGGTAGTATTTGTTTGCTTGCTGAGTAATAAGATGTGTGACCAATGTAAATGGAAAGTTTACATGAGTTAATTATATATATATATGGTCGATCGTCACACGGCTAGCAAATTAATAAAGTCATGCACGCGCCACCCCAGCCCCAGCCCTCGGGCAGCATGGCCACTCGGCACTATCGGCGCTTGCAACTTGGTGTGGGCTGTGGCAGTGAGGCTACCGTTGGTCCGATCCGATCCGTTACACTAGTCACACAACCAGCGTGGCTGATCGATCTGAGTGCACAGTCCATCCCCATATCTGAACTCTGTTTGCTTCTCAAGCGTAAAATACATGCATATGTTTCAAAACTAGAGTTGGTTTTATACGTACAGATATTAATGTAGAGAAACCTCAAGGGTAATTAAAATAGTAAAAAGATGAAGGTGTACTCAATGGACAAACCGAGTGACAACCAAGCTTCAATTACCTTCAACTTGTGCATTAGGCTTCACGTTCTTGCAAAGGGATTGATAAACATACACTAAAGTCCACATGCTAGAAGAGCCCAAGACCCCAAGTAGCGTTTAGATACAAGTGTTCAGTATCTAGAGGCTTCTTCAGAACATTCAAAGCATCAGTTCAGTGCAGCAAATCAATCTACCGTAAGTGCTACTGGTAGGGAGTGATTTAGGGGAGAGAGATAATGGGAAATTGAGGTATGGCAAGCGCCATACCTTGCCATATGGGTGGCTCCGCCCCTGATGATCATCACCGTTGTAGTTTGTTCAAAAACAACTCACCCTGTTTTCCTTTTCGTAAATTATGAATATGCACCCTGTTTTCCTTTTCATAAATCATGAATAGTTCCATGTTTTTCTTTTCCTTTGTTACAGTGGCGGAACCAGGAATTTTGTAGAGCCCGAGCAAGATACGTCAGAGTTTGAAGATCTTAGGCATTGTGTAACTAGAGCGGTCAAACCCTAAATAATAAAAAAGGCTAGGCCAAATAGTGCAGATAAATGTATGACATTTAAGCAAAAATGGACAACCAAATTACTCAAAAAATCTAAAATAATCACTAATTTATTGGGTCAGGGGAGCCATCATCTTATGAGCAAGGTAAATAAATTCTATCGTTGTTACCTTTATTAGTTACTCTATCTTATCGTATATAATGTGCATCCATACTCCATAGATGACGACCTAGCACATATACGTATTATTTTATTAACCTAAAACCTATCAATACTCTATCCAACTCCACTCTTCATCGTCTAATTTCATTTGGTTATACTTTAGTTTCAAAAGTTATCATCTATGATGAACATGCACATGAACATGTACATGAGTTTATCTTCTTTGTAATGATTCATATATTTAATCCTGGCTACAATATATAACCGCCCTGGCAATGCACGGGGAACTAACTAGTAAATCTCTTATAAGTGCTTGATAACATGCGTATGTGTTTGATTGTTTTGCCTTATTGTATTTTTTAAATATAATTTTATTTAAGGAATAGAAGAGAGAATTTTTTTAATCTTTAGAGAAAAAACTAGTAATTAAACGTGGTTGTATATTGTGCAATACGTCTTGAAATCGCGCTCCGTATCATCGCTGGATGTGAGTTATATTATTTCACATTGCATCATGGGGTCGTGATTTCGAGTTACATACAGTACACTCAGGGTGTGACGACACTTTATAATAATGTAAAAACAAGATGAATGAAAGAACTAATCCGCTCATTAATACTATATATATATATATATATATATATATATATATATATATACTTGTTATATGCTCCTATATAGACACAGAACTGCCCATTATTTGCGATGTTCTCATCTCGGTTCTTGTTTGCCTCATATATTCCAATTCCTATTCGATGCCAAAAATAACATAATGTTGCGTCCTAGTACATGTGTATACTTGTTCCAAGGGAGGGAAAAAAAAAAGAAGAGCTTTTTTTGCGCTCTTCTGAATTTGATGACCTTTGTGTGCCCCATATTATTCCAGTTCGTATTCGAATTCCACAAGATACGTTTTTTTTTTGGATACATACAAAAATCAGATCTAGCTCCCGTGGACCCTACCTACCAAACCTGTGGTGCCACGTTGTATACGCGGATAAACCAATCACCGTCCTCCTCGCCTCGCCTGCTCCAGAGAGCTCGATTTGTTCCCCAATCTCCGCACCCGCCTGCTCCACCGCCCTCCGCCGCTCCGGCCGCCGAGCGAGCCCCGATCCAGATCAGATCAGGTAACCCCGCGCCAACCGAGATCCCTGCGTCGCTTCCCTCCTCCTCCTCGCGGATCGCCGGTCCCGTCCCGCGCGTGAGGTCCGTTGATCCCTGGATCCCAAATCTTCCTCGCCGGGATAGTGCGGTGCGTTGCGTGCTCTTGTAAATTGTGATACCTCGCGGCAGATTTGGTTGGTCCCGCTGCCTGCGTGCCGGAATATGCATCTGGATAATGGCATAATGTGTTTTGACTTGTGGCGATTTAGGTTTATATTTGTTTCATCTGAAACTGTTGAGGTATGTCTCTGATTCTGAATTACGGTCCTTTTTGTTTTGCCCAGGTGCTGAGAGATGGACGCGAACAGGCGCCAGAGTGGGATTCAGCAGCTGCTGGCTGCGGAGCAGGAGGCTCAGCAAATTGTCAACGCGGCTAGAGCTGGTACTGTTTTCTCATAGATTGCAAATCTAGCATAGCGTTATTAGACAGAAGCAAGCTTGTGAATGAGTTTATTCCATTCACTTAGACATGCTTCTCTGATCCTCAATTAACTATTGTAGAGTGAGAGTAAAGGTAATGTATTGCTTCGTTTGTGAACTGTAGCAAAAAAACAAAACAAAATGGCATCTCGTTTTTTTGATATCGCTATAGTATTCCCACCAAACATATAGCACCTGTTCTGATTTTTAGGCCTTGCCCTCTCACACATAATAAGTTACAAAATGTGTAAGTTTGCATATAGCTAACTGAGTTGAGATCATGATGTATTTAGTGCCCAACTCTACACAAAGCAATCTTTAGTCTCAAGAGGAAAAAATAACTTTACTTTTCTTTTTTTGATGAGTATGCACAAGCATGTTTAACTGTGAACTGTTTTCTGGTGAAATGTAACAACAAAACTAAAATGTGAAAAGGACTATGTTCTCCCTTTCAATAGAATGCAGGATAGACTTGAATGTTTCTGTTTGGTACAGCTAAGTCAATAAAAAAAAAGGTTGACATCTTGCTTTTATCGGTCCCATTAGCAAAAATATATTCCGTTGTGAACCATGTGCTGCACAAATGTCTTTTAAACTTGTTTGCAAATTGTCAGCTAATAGGAAGCTAAAAAGCCAACGTCTTTTAACCTCCCTCCCTTCCTCTTAGTATTCTGTCATATGAACATGAATTTTTCCTGTGTTCAATAGCCAAGTCAGCGAGGCTTAAGCAAGCCAAAGAGGAGGCTGAGCGGGAGATAGCTGAGTACCGTGCCCAGATGGAGGCTGAGTTCCAGAGGAAGGTCGCAGAGGTATGCACACCTGTGCATCCTGTTCCTTTTCCTCCCATAGGATTACAGGACCTCACTTTTATGTCTTTGTGACTACAGAGCAGTGGTGACTCTGGTGCTAACGTCAAGCGTCTCGAGGAAGAGACAGCGGCGAAAATTGAACAGCTCAACCAGCAGGCTGCAAGCATCTCCCATGATGTCATTCAGATGCTTCTGAGGCATGTCACCACCGTGAAGAACTGAGGAATGCTGTTCCCAAACTATGCTTGCAAGCTTGTATCATTGAATCTATTTATTTTTGTCAGAGTGGCGAGGAATAATATGCTGCTTGTATCCATATTTCTTTTTCTTGAATTGATTACGGAATAAGCCGGCACATCTTTAGCGGCAACCGTGACTCTTGCTATCAAACCTTGCCATTATTACGTATAGTTGGTGGTAAATAATATTGTTTTAAATTGGATTTTTGAACAAACTATTTTGTCGAGTCCCTACCTGGTGTTGCTGTTTACTTTCTCCTATAAGTTCAGCAAATTTATAGAGTGAAAGTTGCTCGAAATTGAAATCATGGCTTTGCCCTTTTTTTTATCTTCAAATTCCTTTCTGAAACCATTTTTGACAGAGTGGTTTTGGAAAAGAAAATGAGAAAATTGGTTTTGTTCTTGATGATCCAGAAACTCGGAAGAAAGTTCAGTTTGCTGTTTTAGTGAAAGCTTTGCTGGAAGCCTAGAGCTAATCTAACTGGATATGGCTATCAGATTGCAACTCGTCCCAGCGACCCCGCCTGATCATTCATCTAGGCCAGTACTGAGGATCCAAAGGGTAACTCCAATTATGTCCAAAAGCATAAACATGCCTGTATAACACGATCTACGACCACACCAGTTTGGAACGCTACACGATTGTGTTTCCTTGTAGCACACATCCGTTATCATTCAGATCTCAGAACATGGGCATTGCCCATTATCCAAACTGTGTGCGCTGAATGATGCACGCAAGGTGAACAAGTGAACAATCTCGCATGGCCTCCCATAATTCATGGCCTATCTCGTCCTACGTACCCTGTTTTAAATAACAGGCTAAGACTCTTAGCGGCTGCCTCTTTCAAAGGCTAAAGAAAGGCTATAGCGGACTAAATAGAGGGCTAAGTCACTCAGCGGCTGAGCAAACTATATGTCAAACATTAGTGGATTCTACCTCTCTCTATATAAACATAAAAGATGAACCATGTATTAAAAAAACCAATTAAGAAGTGATAATTTTACGAGTACTATCATAAACACATGAGTTCAAAGTAGATTATCTTTGCATAACTAGTTTGATAGTCCTGTTCATCTTCTTCCGATGCTTAGCGGGCTAAATGGGTGCTATTTAGCGGATTTAGCGGGCTAAATGGAGCTAATAACGATAAATAGCGTTTAGGGCTAAAAACGATATAGCTTAGCCTTTAATCTTCTGAAAGGCTATAGCAGGTTATATAGCGGGCTACTGCAGATACGTAGGTCTTCCGGTTCTGAACATTTGCGATCATTTGGGGATTATAGTGGACATGTGCTGGCTTGTTAGTTTGTTACCTCGAACAACTGTCCAAAGAAGCAAAAAGTTCCCACTCTTGCTCATTGTCTGCCTTCAAGATTCGTCAGCATTAAATTAAAATCCTTTAAACGTTGCTATCAAACAAGTCCTATAATCAAAGCGTAAGTACTCCGCCACCGCATAGAATGACTGATTACTGATAGTACAATTGCACCAAGTCACTAACCAAGCGTCATGACAGGTTCACCTTTTAGTTAGTTGCGTGTGAAAGTCCAAGCAAATCAATCTCTGCGCTTGACTCGATCGAAGCAACCACCAACCATGCCGGTCATGAGAACTAGATGCCTCCTCCTCGTCCAGCTGCTGTTGCTGCTCTCCTCAGCTTGGACGGGCCATGGCGGCGACGATGGAGCTCTCCTCGCTTTCAAGGCCAGGATCTCCGGCCACTCCGGCGTGCTGGACTCGTCGAACCAGAGCACCAGCCACTGCAGCTGGGAAGGCGTCACCTGCAGCAAGAGGCACCCGTGGAGGGTGGTAGCTCTGGACATCAGCGCCCAGGGGCTGACCGGCACCATCTCCCCCGCCATCGGCAAACCTCACCTTCCTGCTCTCACTCAACCTGAGCACCAACGCCCTCCAAGGCGACATCCCTCCCAGCATCGGCTCCCTGAGGCGCCTCCAGGCTCCAGCGCATCGACCTCAGCCAGAACATGCTCACCGGCGTCATCCCGAGCAACATCAGCCGCTGCATCAGCTTCCGTGAGGTGTACATGGGCGACAACAAGGGGCTGCAGGGAAGCATCCCGGCTGAGATCGGCAGCATGCCGTCGCTCTCGGTTCTGATGCTGTTCAACTGCAGCATCACCGGAACCATGCCGCCATCTCTCGGGAACATTTCCCGATTGACCAAGCTGTCTCTGTTCATGAACTATCTGGAGGGATCCATCCCTGCAGGCATCGGCAACAATCCATATCTGGCTGTCCTTCAGCTCTCCATTAACAATCTCTCTGGTTCGCTTCCGCCTTCCCTGCTGTCCAACATGTCGTCTCTTTACTACTTTTAGTGGCAGAAAACCAGCTGCATGGCCGTCTACCATCCGACCTGGGTAATGGCCTGCCGAGCATGAAACAGATTGGGATTGGAGGAAACCAGTTCACCGGACCTCTGCCACCGTCAATAACCAATCTCTCCAGGCTCCTGAAACTCTACGCAGGATTCAACAGCTTTACTGGAACTATTCCATCTGAATTGGGCAGACTGCAAGATCTTGAGGTGTTTGTTCTGTACTTCAACATGATCGAGGCGAACAACAAGCGAGAGTGGGAGTTTCGTGGCTTCTTTGACGAGCTGCAGCAGGCTACAGATGCTGACCATCGGCGGGAACCGATTTGCGGGGAAGCTACCAAGTTCGTTGGCTAATCTGACGACCAGCATTCAGTGGTTACGGACTCCCAGCAATTACATATCTGGTGTCATCCCATCTGACATAGGAAATCTGGCAAGTCTTGCCAACCTTGATCTCGATGACAACATGCTCAGTGGGGCCATTCCCGAAAGCATAGGGAAGCTTACACAGTTGATCCAGCTGTTTCTGTATTCCAACAACTTCTCAGGACACATACCATCCTCCATCGGGAACCTCACTGCTCTGTCTGAACTTAATGCAAGTGGCAACAGCTTGGAGGGGTCAATTCAACCCAGCATTGGAAATTTGAGAAAACTTTCAGCCTTAGACCTGTCCAGTAACAAGCTTACTGGTGTTATTCCCAAAGAAATTATGGAGCTGTCATCAATCACAATATCTCTTTCTCTTTCTTACAACATGCTGGAAGGGCTCCTTCCAGAAGTACTTCCTCCGTCTCAAAATAGACGTCATTCTCGTTTCTCGAGATAACTACTACCGATAATTTTATATTAAAATATATAAAGATTTATGCTAAGTAATTAGTATCATCGAAAAGATCTTGAAGTCTAGTTATTTAATAAATTTATTTAAATTTATAAATATTAAATATATTTTATAGAAATTGAATCAAACTTGTGACATGAAAACCTAAAATGACTTCCTTTCTGGGACGGAGGTAGGAGGTAATTTGATAAATCTGAAGCAGCTCAGCCTATCTGGAAACAAGCTGTCAGGTGAGATATCTGGTACCATTGGAAACTGCAGAGTCCTGGAAATCCTAACAATGGATGACAATGCATTCCACGGAAGCATACCTGCTACTTTGAAGAACATGGCAGGTCTGACTATGCTGAATTTGACCAACAACCAACTGAATGGCAGCATCCCTACCAACCTAGCAACTATCACCTACTTGCAGGAGCTGTACCTGGCTCACAATAATTTATCAGGATCAATACCGAAACTCTTCGGTAATTCAACGACACTGCTCCGTCTCGATCTATCCTTCAACAATTTGCAGGCAAAGTACCAACAAACGGTGTTTTCGGAAATATAAGTGGACTATCAATCGCTGGGAACATGGCATTGTGCGGTGGAGTACCACAGCTCCATCTGCCAAAATGCCCAAGCCCTAGTGCAACAAAGGATAAGAAAAACATGACAATGTCCCTTACGATTGCAATCCCAACAGTAGCAGCTCTCCTACTCATACTTTTAGGCTTGTTTGGGCTGGATTTCATTACCGGAAATTATTCAAGACAACACCTAAGGGAGAAGTAGAATCTCAATTCATAGATAGAGAGCTTCCAATAGTTCCATACAATGATATACTGAACGGAACGGATGGTTTTTCAGAAACAAATGTGCTTGGACAAGGAAGATATGGTACAGTATACAGGGGCACTCTAGAAAATGAAGCCACTGTTGTTGCTGTTAAGGTGTTTAACGTACAGCAATCAGGGTACTACAAAAGCTTCCAGGCTGAATGTGAGGCTTTAAGAAGAGTGAGGCACCGATGTCTTGTAAAGATCATTACATGTTGTTCTAGTGTCAACCACCATGGTCAAGACTTTAAAACAATAGTGTTTGAGTTCATGGCTAATGGCAGCTTAGATAGATGGATCCACTCAAATTTTGAAGGGCAAAATGGACATGTAACACTCAGCTTGTCACAAAGGTTGGATATTGCCGTGGACATTGTGGATGCATTGGATTATCTGCACAACGGTTGCAAGCCTCAGGTCACCCATTGTGATCTCAAGCCAAGCAATATTCTTCTCAATTAGGACATGAGAGCTCGTGTTGCGGGATTTTGGCATTGCTAAAGTTCTAGACGAAGCGACAGTCAAACATCATGCATATTCCGGTAGCACTATTGGAATAAGAGGTTCTATTGGATACATTGCTCCAGGTAACTAAAATATGATGTTCCCCTTCTGTTTTACATTATAGCATATATCCCTGCTAGCTAGTCCGTCAACGTAAGGGACATATTGGAAAAGTTGCGCTTGCGCGTGTGTAACATGCATAAATAGATAATTTAGATGAAGTTTATGTGTTATTATCTTTTATACTGATAGATGTAGCTAATTTACTCTCAAAGGATTTAGCTATAGATAGAAGCACTTAGAGACTAGCCATCTACGTGCCTGAACCATGACTTTTATGTGTTACTGTGTGACTTGTCTCTTCTGAGTTTCACCTCTAGTCTACCCCAACTTGCTTGAGACAAAAGACTATGTTTTTTTTGTTGTTGTAGATGTAGCTAATTTACATTCAGATGATCGGTGTTACTGAGGTAACTGGGGGTACATTTTTTATCCAACAAATATTAATGTTAACAATGACTATAGTCGACAGAATTGATAACTAGATTTTTTTTTTATTCTGTGAGAATTTCAGGGATTATATCTTTTAGCATCTCGTACAATTAATGTGGTGGCTTCAAAATAATTAACTAATTAGGACTAGTAAGATGCATATCAAATATTCTTTGACCTCTCTACGTGTGCTCATATATATTTCAACCTATTGCAGAATATGGAGAAGGGCTTGCGGTATCGACTTCCGGTGATGTGTTTAGTCTCGGTATCACTTTGATTTGAGATTTTTCACAGGAAAGAGCCCCACCGATGATATGTTCAGAGATGGGGAAGCTTGCATTTTTATGCTAAGGCAGCTCTTCCTGACAAGGTTATGGAGATAGCCGATTCAAACATGTGGCTGCACAATGGAGCAACAAGTAATAACAATGATACATGGCATACAAGAACAAGGGAATGTTTGTCATCCGTCATTCAGCTTGGGGTCCTTTGCTCAACGCAATCGCCTAAAGAGCGTATGTCAGTCAGTGATGCTACTGCTGAGATGCATGCTATCAGAGATAAATACATTTGTACTGAAAAAATTAAGTGATGTCAGTTCATATTAGTCAGAACTGCCTTATACCACGGCCATTCTGGATGTTCTCAAACAGAGTAAGCATCCTATCTGCGCTGCTCTGCTGCCGTTCACTGCTGATCGGCGATCATACGCTCAAGGAGGGAACATTTTTCTAGCTCCTGTATTTAAGCCACACACATACGAGCTAAGAAAAAGAAAATCAAGAGTCAGGGCAAGTCCAGGAGCCGGAGAGAAGACACTATAGGAATAACAAAATTACTTGCAACAATTTCTCTCCTCTCCTAGGCTGGCCAACAATACGAGCCAGTGGCCACTATTTTTTGTTGTCTATTTACTTTGGGTTCGACTCAAAATTGGAGCAACATCAGCCATTGCATCAGTAGTTGCTGAATTTCTTTCTATTTTATTAGGTTGCGGTAAGAGAAATAGTTAGTCCCTCACTGGACTGTACATGCCCTAAAGTCTGAACCTCAAGCTACATGATCTCAGTAGTATGAGAAACCATTCATCTCAACATTGTCGATAGTACCAGTACCAGCTTGCTGGATGCCTGGATCAAACATGTTGATGAGCGGAAACAGTTGTTGGATCTTGGATGCAAAGTCCTCTAATGGTTGAATGTCAGCAAAATATCGACTATGCTAATCTTTCAGTTATCATGCTTCAATTCAAATACCACAAATCTTAAGTTACCCGCCACCCGCCACCATGCATCAACACATGATCTAGTAAAATCATACACCATGTTTGACTTCTATGCTATGGTACATATATGGGTGAAGGTGGCATCAACCAGCTACAAATAGACATAGGCAGTTCTGACATGTACTGCGAGACAACATATACCTTGAGTTCCAACATGTTATTCATTACTTATTATTTCAGCCTACACGTAACACAATACAATATCCAGATTATATACAGATAGATACTTCAGGTCCATCGAGCGGGCTCTGCAGTTTAACAATATCTTCAGGGACAGGGAGCCTCGGAGCATTCACACTGCAGAAAAGGCGTAAGATTCATAACATAATCATGATAGCACAACTCGTAACTTAAATAAATCAACAGAGTAAGGATTATATATAACAAATTGTACATAACATAAGGTCATTACCTTAATAGCAATCCTGGCTTATGATTCTCTGAGTCTCTGGGCTGATATTTACTGAGCACGATATGAGGCCCTGGATGATCAGCAGGAGTGTTAAGAGGTTTGACCCACATGAGAATTGCATCAAAAAATAATAACATGAAGATATAAAGTGAGATGCTGCATTAAGAAAACAACACTATTTTAACAACTAAATGGCAAACATGAATACTCTGAAATGACAAGAGGGCAGAGCTTTTCATTAAGAAATACTCTGAAATGACAATAGGGCAGAGCTTTTCATTAAGAAATACTCTGAAATGACAAGACGGCAGAGCTTTCATTAAGAAATATGCTAGTGCATTTTGTTCTGGACTATGATGTACAGCTTAATATTAAGATTTTCATTAAGAAATGGGCAGTTTGAGAGATTGAAATAAAAAGGATAAGCAAACTAATGCTCCCTAATAAGGGACAAACATCATCTAACAATATTTCTATGCTACAAACTTCAAGAGTAGAGTACAATTAATACTTCAGGAGCTATATATTTACTGTCCTGCTTTTCAACGACTCGACACATTCCAATTCTTTAGAATATACTCTTTGCACTCTAGCAATTATGGCAATGTTTCAAATGGATCTGTTTCAGGGAACTCAAATCTTGCATCAGTTAGCTATGCAATCTAGAATGTCTTTCCCACTTGTACACGGTGGCACATGTACAATCATCACCATCAAATGTGACATCAAATTTATGCTAATTTCAAAATTGAAATCACCATCTCATCTAGCTACTGTAATAGTGCAAGCCCTAACAAATCGTGAGGCACCTTTTCAAGGAGAAGATAGTACATTACCTACATGGCCGAGTACTTCTGCGTTATCCTAATCAAATGGTCTAGCAAATTATTTGTGTATATATAACAACTTTTGTATTTTTCCATATGACATACAGATACTTGAGTGTTAGTAATCGAAGTTTGAATTGTTGACAGCATGCATTCTAGGCCAATATTCATTCTGAGGTAGTAGTTTGATCCTTTGGTGATTTATTCGAGGAACTACAGCTAAGGGCTCCTTTGGATTGCAGGTCAAACACAGGAAAAACACAGGATTCCAGATCCTAAGGATTCGTTCCTATCCAGTCCTTTGGATGGCAGGAAACAACCGTAGGAAAAACAAAGGAAAACTTCCTACGACGGCTATTCCGGAGGAAAAACGGAGGAATCCCAACATTCACACCAACCTCATTTTTCTATTCCTTTACACCAGATCGAGAGTAGATCACGTCGCTCCAGCGAGCTCATCGCAGTAAGCACGACGTAATCACCGCCGCTGCAGCTCGTTGCGCCTGCCCGCGCGCCCGCCCAGTGCCAGCTCGAGCTCGTCGTTGCCCGCTCGCCAGCCGTGTGGGCGATCAAGCTCGTCGTCTCGCGCCTGCCCGGCAGCCGTGCAGGAGCTGAAGCTTGTCGCCCGATCGCCAGCAGTACGGGAGCTCGAGCACCTCATCGCCCAGGCTGCCGCCCCGTGCTTGCCGCTCAAGCTCGCAGCCTCATGCCCACTGCTCATACGGCGTCCATCACCTTGCTGCTACTTGCCATCGATGCTGACGAAAGATGGAGCTTCAGTGAAATGGGCAGATGAAAACGATGAGGAAGGGGATAAGGTTGGAGATGTGGCATCGGACAGCAATAAATGAAGCCGCTCTAGTGGCCCACTGCATTTTTTTACCTGTGGGCGCGATGGAGCTCGCCTGGCTACCAAAGGCACTCCTAACGCATTTTCCTACAGGATCACTTCCAACGGAATCACACGAACACGGCACCTCAAACCTGTACTTTTCCTATTCCTATCCTATCTCTATCCTACCATCGAAAGGGGCCCTAAGTAGTAAAGTCTTGTTTACCATCCTGTAATCCTGTTTCCTACACCCCTTGGCAGCAGCTCAATCATGTGATTTGACTACTTTATGTTAATAATTTTTCAATCGCAGTCTATGGTACTGTTCCTTGCGTTAGCATCTGTGTAATTAGTTCTCAATTCCCATATTTTTATTGTCATTAAAAACTCCTTTTAATGGGCCTGATTGTTATGTTAGAACAAACTTGCCTAAGGCCACAATCATATAGAGACTAAAGTAACCATATTCAACGCAAATACTCTGAGATATAACTACACTTCATGACTAAAACTGTGTTGTTTGTACAAATGTACAATAGAGTAGAAAGACTAACTGAATTTACAAATGAACTCAACTGAATTTGTCGGTTCCATCTTTGTACTAATAAATAACTATTTCTGACAGTTCCCTAACGTCATCCAATACATTTACGTGAAAACTAACAGATTCATATATGAATGCAGGAACAGCATAAAAATACAGATGCATTACTGAACATATAGAAATTAGATTATTCTCACAAACATAGAAAAGAAGAAGGTTGAAATAAGTTCCTTACTTTTTATAAACATGGAAATGCCAAGCCAAAGAACTATGACAACAAAGGAGATGCCAGTGAATCCTATTCCATATTCGCTTACCACCAAGTATGATGGTGCTATCCGTACAGATGCTAGGGACATTATATGGAATGAAAGAACCATTTCCCAGTTGTCCATCCCACATCCGAGCTATCACTGCCATACACTTTGAATAAAGTATCCATACCACTAAACTTTACATTCTTTTCAATCCAAGTTCACAACCAATATCATCATTCACGAAAACTAGGAGCCACTAAAAAATGAAGCAATATCACTATTAACATCCCACGTGAATGAAGAGATGTCTTTAAGTGTAACCTAATGCAAATTCTTAAATTTTACTACAAATTAATACTTAGAAACAGATCCAGCAGCTAAAAATGTTGAACTTATAGCATTTCATTTCCTTTAGTGTAACCCAATTCCAAAGCCCCAGTCCTTGCAAGCATCAATCTCGACTCCTGACTCCTGAGCAAACTATTGGTAACGGAATAACAAATCTGTAACAGTCTATCGCGAGAACACGCAATTACCTTCACAGGGATGTGGAAGCGGAACACCTTGATGTAGCCGACCACCTCAGAGACGATCTCCAGCGGCACCGCCCCCGCGGCCACGTCCGCGATGAGCTCGATCACGTCATCCAGCACCCTCCCGGCGTCCACCCACACCTGGGCATCCGCATAGACCTCACCCCTGGCGGCGAGCTCCCCGGACCCGGGCCGCGCCCTGGCGGACCCGAGCAGGTGGCCGCGGTAGGACACGGCGGCGGAGACGGCGCGGTACCGGAGCGGGAGGAGGAATCCCGGGTTGCGGACGCGGAGCCGCAGCGCGAGGCCGAGGTCGAGCGCCGGCGGCTCCACGCGGAAGCTGTCGACCCGGATGTCCGCGACGCGGGCCGCGGGGGCCGACGGGTAGAGAAGGAAGGCGAGCCCGCCGAGGAGTAAGAGGAGGAGGAGGAGCGTGCAGCAACGGCGGAGGAAGGGGGAGCGACCCCCGCGCGGGCGCAGGCGGCGGAGGCGGACGAGGACTGGGGAGCAGGGGGTGGATGGGACTGGGACGAAGACGAGGGTTGGGGGTGGTGGGGGAGGGGAGGGGTGCGCGTAGGAGGTGGCCGGGTAGGCGTAGTAGGGCTGCTGTGGGGGCTGCGGCGGCGCGAGGAGGGGTTGGCCGAGGTGCGCGCGCTGCTTCTCGCCGTCGCCGGTGGATGCCATCGCCGACGCGGTTGCGGGGGAAACGGGGGATCTTTGCCAGTTGGGGAAAGGGAATGGAAATTTCTCAGCGGGTTGGGGACTTGTGGGCCCGTCTAATATCCAATAAGAATAAAACACGTGGACGCTGAAAGAGTGATTTTTTTTTTTTGAGTGGATGCCGCAAGAGTGATGGGAAAGAGGGATTCTCACATTCTCAGAGGCCACACGGCCCACAAGCCAGGGTGACTTGTTGAGAAGATGGGCCCTGGTGGGCTAATTCTTTCAGAAGCCCTCCTTAAAACAGATATTGTTGTTCTTTGTTCGGCCCGCCGTCCACCCTCTCCAGCTAGGCCCATGTTGGTCGGTCCGTTTGATTTGTGTATGCTGTTCTTTTTTCTTTTTTTTCGAAAGATGCTGTTCTTTATTCTTAAAAAAAGTATCACACACAATCACAACTATTTAACTAATTTGGTTTTTTCATATCATAAAGGTATACATTGACTATCTTTAGTATGGTTACGGCGTCTCTAAGAGGACGAACACATGACATGATGATGTGAACGCATAATTGTGTTGAATTTATTATTATTGTTATTTGTTTCCTGCCCTCTTCAGCATCAGGTAGGAGCAGAAACCAACCGAGTGATGTAGATGCGAAATGAGGGATGGAGAGTCAGCTTTCCTTGGATAGTATGCTTCTAATGCTGTCTTAGTCTATCCATGAGAAGGAGCCAAGCAAAGACTTTGAGCTTTTGCCATGCATTTGCTTCTCCGAATCCAATTGAGTGCTATGGTGGTTGCAGCTGTTGAAAAACACGACATCACAGTAACCACTTTCGTGATGTAAATTTGACATTTTGGACACCAAGGTTGGACAAACTGATAGAATCGATATACTAGTCAACTTGAAATAATATTATGATGACGTACATAACAGAGATCCTGCTCTCCATTCTTTTGTAATAACACGGAAAAAATATGTAGAATGTAACCCAATTATTTGCAAGATTTATAATATCCGATACGGTAGGTCATGCCGTCATGATCATCATTTCCATCCCCTGGCAGGATAAAACAGAGCTTTTGAAAAGCACAAGAGCACAGCACTCACTACTGCACAACTGAAATACCACAGCGGGCCTTTTGCAATTACCACTTGCGGTACCACGCCACGGTAAATTCGGACAGCACCGCAGCAGGCACTGGCGCCCGCTGCGATAAACCCCTCCGCAGCGGGCAACCTAATGTGTCCGCTGCGGTATCGGGTTTACTGCAGTGGACACGTTAGGATTACTGTAGCGGACACGTTAGGATGCCCGCTGCGGAAAATGTTTCAAAAATTAAAAAAAAAACCTAGCGGGCATGATAGAGCCCATTGCGGGGCCCAATCGAACCCGCTGGTACATCGTCGGATCTTGCTGGATCTGGGCGCGCCTCCTCCTCGTGAGCCGCCCAAAGCCCACCGTCGACGGATCTGCACGCGGCGCCCGCCGCCGAGGAGCTCGAACCACCACAGGAGGTGCTCCGGCCGCCTGGATCCGGCCTCCACCTTCGAGGGGACGAGCACCTGCCGCGAGGAGGGTGAAGGTCGGGCGCACGCCATTCCGCCGGATCTGGGCCACCAACGCGAGCATCGCGCCGCCCTTGGCACCCCCGCCCGCGTAGCAGCACCGGAGAGGGATAGGGAGCCGCTGGATCTGGGCCGCCGCGGCGCCCTTCGCCAGCGCGAGCACCGCACCGCCCTCCGCGCATCTGCCCGCGTAGCAGCGCCGGAAAGGGAGAGGGAGCCACCGGAGCAGCGCCAGAGAGGGAGAGGGAGCCGCCAGAGCGCCACCCTTCGCGCATCTGCCCGCGTAACAGCGACCACCACCGCCCGCGTGAGCAGCGCCGCCACGCCCGCGCCGAGCCACCGCCGAGGCGCCGTGCAAGGAGAAGGAGAGGGGGCCGCCATCGCGTGCCACTGTGAGTGGAAGAGGAGAGGGAGGAGTCGCGCCGGTCAGGATGGAAGAGGAGAGGGAGGAGTTGTGTCACGGCATGCAGGGAGAAGGAGAGGGGTCAGTCGCGGTGTGCGGCGCTGGGGAGGGAGAGAAGTGAGGGAGTTTGCCACCCAAACCCTAACATTCATATATAAGACCTGTAACAACCCAAAAATCCGAGCTACAAAATTTTTTCGATAAAACCCTGAGTGATGAGTGTAACATGTCATCATGTACCCCTTAACCCTGCATTAACCCTAGCCTATCATGCATAGCATTCATGTGTTTGTAAATTTATTAATGTCTCACGTCAATGCTCTATGTATCATATGTTATATTTCAATGTTGCAATAGCCTTGTTTCAATGTTTCAATAGTTCATACATCATGTTGCATTACAAGAGTGATTTGAATTTTATTTGGTTTATGTGTTGAATGATAAAAATGATAAAATAATATTTATTTTGATAAATAAATATTAAGGGAATAATACCCTAACAATATTTGGGGCCATGTATGCTCACTACCTTGTTACTTAAATTTGGCACATCACAAATATATATGTATATATAAAAGTATTTTAAAATGAAAAAAGAAAAGAAAAAGAAAAGGAAAAAGGAAAAAGCCTTCGGGCCGGCCAACCAGCCCAGCCCAGCTAGCTCGGACCGCTCGTGCTCGCCCGCTCGCTCCCGCTCGTCGCGCGAGGCCAGCCCAGCAAGCGTCGGCCCATCAAGGCGGCCCATCGCCCGCGCGCCCGCGCCACGCCGTCACCCGCTGCCGCTGACGGCCGGGACCCGCTGTGGACCCCGCCTGTCATAAGCGCCGCTGAGGTCACCCGACCGGCCTTGCGCGCTGACGTCGCCGTTGCCAGGTGCTGTTCCCCCGCGTCGCCTCGAAGCAACCTGCCTCGGCCGCCCGATCCGCATCCACGCTCGCCCGCACGCCACCTGGCCCGACATCGCCTGCACGCAACGCCCACGGCCTCAGGCGAATTCCCCGTGCGCGCGCACATGCGCTGCCGTCGCGGTGAACTACGCCGTTGTAAAGTGCTCACGCACCCGGCGCTGCCTAGCCCTCTCTTGCTGCTTCGTGGACCCAGCCAAGCACCCCACCGGTGACCTGGACCTCTCCTTGGCCGCTTGATCGAGCCAGAGCCGTGATCGACCGTCCGCCGGCCACCTACCTCCGCGTCTGCCCTATATAAGCAAGGGGCCAGAGCTCTAGGGTTCCCAGTCGCTGCCACCACTCCGGTGGAACACCAATTGCACCCTCACTGGTCCAATTTGGGAAGAGGAGGAGGAAAGGAGAAGAAGGGGGTTGGGGAAGAAGAAGGAGCCGCCGCCGGAGTTGGAGAAGAAGAGGAGCTCCGCCGTGCTACTGTGCCAGGAGCAAGAAGGAGGAGCCGTACTGCAAGCCGGAGCCATAAGAACCCCGGAGCTTGGAGTTGTACCACACCTCCTATCCACGCCAGCGCCGGTGAGCACCTCCGTCATGCCTCTTTTCCCAACCTCCGCCTGTGTTGTTGGCCATGGTGCTCCGCCTTGGGAGCGCGTAGGCTGAGACCTCCACCGGTCTCCCTCTAGACACACCCGCACACATGCACGAGGCCAGCCAAGCCCCCTTGGACCACGGCATCGGGAGGATGCCAGAGCAGAAGCCACCCTGTCCACCGTCGCGCGCCGCCGCGGCGAAGTCACCAGCCACCTCTCCGTTGAGCCTCAACCTCCTTGACACCGGATCCGCGCTCGCCTTGATGAGACGGACTCCGTGCATACCCTAGCTCCGTGGTTGCCTCACCGGAGCACCGACCCGAGCCACCTTGCCAGCCATCGTGTCAGTGCACCGCCACTCTGGAGCGCCGCCGTTCGCCGTCATTTCCCGCCGACTCCGACCACCGCTGGGATCAAGAAGAGGCCGAGGAGCTCCACTTTGACATGCTGCATCATTTGGGCAAGGAGATGGAGCCCGTGGACCCTTCCTGACTGCTGTTGCCGTGCATCGAGGACCCGCCGGAGCTCCGCCGAGGGAGTTGCTGCCCACGCGGACTCCGCCGTGGTAATTGGTCACTGTCGGCGCCTCGAGTAGGTGCTGCGTGACTCTAATTGCGCGTCTACGCCACCAATTGGAGCAGGAGTGGCTCGGTGTGGAGGATGCACCGAGCGTCCCCGCCGTTGAGCCGCCGTCTGCTGCAGAGCGTGTCGTCGGGAGCCAAACCGTCGCCTTGAAGCCCGCCTCGTGCTCGCCTTGACTCCCCGAAGCCGTTAGGCAGGAAGATGGGACCAGAGAACCACCAGAGGTGTCAGATTTTGGAGGATTGTCACCGTCGGTGAGCCGCGCCGTCGGGCCGTCTCTGACAGAGGAAGGGGATGAAGTGGTGGAGCAGTGGATGGACTTGGTGCACGTGAACCGTGTCGCTGACAGTGGGACCAACAGGAGCCGGTGCACCGTGAACCAAGTTGTGGACCGCGTGAACCCAGACGTGATCTAGATGCACCCGGCTCATGTGGACCGTGTCGCTGACAGTGGACCCCACGGGCGTCGGTTCACCGTGAACTGAACCGAGCCGAGCCGCGAGCCGTGAGCCGAGCCATGAGCCGTGAGCCGAGCCGTGAGCCGTGAGCCGAGCCTGGACCCACCAGTCAGTGATGATGTCAGCAGTGACGTCATGTGGGCCCCACCTATCAGTTGACCGTTGACCGTTGACCGATGACGTCAGCATGACGTCACCCCGGACCCACCTGTCAGACCTCTGTTGACCCGGTCAACGCTGACGTTAGCATGACGTCAACGTGACGTCATCCACCACGTCAGCACCTGTGTTGACCCAGTTGACCGCGCGTGACACGTGGCCCAATCAGAAGCTGCCACATGTCAGCACCATATAAATCAGCCCTTTTTCTTTTTTCAGAAAATGGTTAAATTTTTGAAAATTCATAACCAATTCATACGAGCTTCGAAAAATGCGATCCACATATCCAATTTTTTTATAAATCGAGCCCTATCTATCTAGGCTATGTTTGAGTGCATTTGGATCTTCTATTTTGCATTCGTTCTTTGTGTTAATCTATAGGGGTCGTTTTCGTGACCATTAAATCTCGTTACAGGCTCGAGCGAGGAAAGGTCTAACGACAGTGACTACCAGGAGAAGTCCGACAGCTACATCAGTGAAGGTGCCACACCTCACCCAACCTCGTAGATCCCATTACGTATGGCAAATGTAGTATGGCTAGTGCTTTAATTCCTGTTGCTATAATGCTTGCCTGTGCTAGGATTGCATGATAGATTACTATTTGATGAGCCTACCTTGTTGTAAACTTTGACCTGCTACCCGCTGTTATGTTAGCCACTTGCTTATCTGCTATTACTATATTCATATACTTCACTCGCTTACATTTTGATGCGACATGATGAACCCTGGGAAGGCCTGGAGGGTGCCAGGCTGGATGTGTGAGTTGATGGATCAGATGGGCATGTGAGCCGATGATGTTGGATCTGGGTTTGGGGTGGAACGTACGGCAGGGAGTAGGGTGAGGGTTGAGTCGATCGAGCCAGGATCTACGACGAGCTTTTGGAGCAAGTCTTGCCGGGGAATTGATCTGGACATTCCCGTGAGAGGAGCCTGTGGCGGGCTAACTAAGATGTGATGGTGGTCTTTGGGTGTGACCATCTGTGAGGAGGAACCCGGGACGAAGGTGCCGTGGTAGCACGTAAAAGATAAACCCTGATGAAGATATCCCAGTTTGGTCAAACCTAGGAACTGCTGCGCTGGTATCCGGACCTTAGGAATCTCTTGCTTTCCACTCGCTCTCCATGGGAGGGGAGACGGCTGAACTGCTGGATAGATCGATGCCATTACTGCTAGGCGAATAGTGATAGGGAGGTATATGCATGGGACGAAGCTAACACCCTTCTAAAACGATCATGGCACCCCCTTCGGGAGTGGGTACATGCCATGGCGTTCTCTTCGGGAGCGAACACATGGGCTCTTCACAGTTCCAGTGATCTAGAGCTGGATGGTAGAATGGCATCGTTCTATGGCAGTAGGCGCCCGGGATCTACCTAGATGGGGCGCACCATCGAGGATGGCTATCTGGTGGATTAGTGAAACCTCTGCAGAGTGAATGGTTGATCGATCGATACATAAGCCAAATCCTTTGGCTATGGACCTTTCCTGAGTTCCGCATGCACTGGACTAGCGAGTGGAGTGTTCTACCTTCCCCTGAGTGTGTTTTCCGGTCGTGAGCCAGTTGAGGGCCGCGGGCCGCTGAGACAAGCCGAGAGGGAGTCGGCTTGTCGACTTGAGTCTGAGATGGTGTTGGAGGAGATGGGATGGAGGATCAGAGATGGATGATGATGGATGTTGTGGGATGGGAATGTGTTTAAAACTTGATTATTATATTACTTATATTACTTATACACTTGTTTACCTGCATAGGAAAACCCCAGTCTTATAGGTTTCTTTTGATATAACCTTTTTGCATCCAACTTCCACAAAGCAATGCATAGGATGAAAGTACGGCCAGTACAAATCGTATTAAAAATTTGGTTTCAGGTTCGAGGAGTGAGTACTCATCTGGGGAGTACAGTGATTAAGGGTTTCGTGTCTACGCTCAAGTTGCATCGAAGATGATAGCTTCCGCACCTCAAGCTTTTATTGTTATGCTGTATGAATTCTGATTTCGCCAAGTGGCGATGTAATAAGTTATTGTAAACCTCTCTTTTGCACTCTTTTGTTCGATGTATGGATTATGGTATTCAACTGTTATCGGGTAATATGATTTAAATGGTCATATTACACTTTGGCTCTGTGGATTTCCCTTCGCGAAAATCGAGGTCGTTTCAAGACCCTTGCTATCGGGCCTCTAGTGGGCCATTTGGGTCATGGCTGTTTACCGTGGCGGGCATTTTAGATTGTCCGCTGCGGTAAATCGACCGCAGCGGGCAAATACGACCGCTGCATTAAATAAAAAGCTCCCGCTGCAGTAAATCGTTACGATTTACCACAGCGGACAGCAAAACCGTCCGCTGCGGTTATTCGTTTTTGACGTAGTGACCCTTCCTGCGACGTCCTTCTACATTTGACACTTGGGACATTAAGGTTTGACGAACTTGTATACTCGACATAGACAACCTAAAAAACCATGATGTTGCAACGACAGACACATAGTAATGTGGCCATTGGTCATCTATATAAACATAGCTCATGGCACATCATTGTCCTGCAATTGTTGTTTAGCATAGCAGTGATGTGCCCCAGCTAGTGCCCTAGTGATGTGCCCAATCATCAATCATGGGCTCATGGCTGCCGTAGATGGTCGCCATCGCTTTGCTGCTCGTAGTAGAGGAGGCATCTGATTCTGAAGCTGGGCAAGTGTCAAGGTGTTAATCGCTCAACAGCGCGATTTGGACGGCCAGAAGCTCCGGTCGCTTTCCTCAACTATTCCCATCGCCTAACAGTGCTGCCAGAGCTACCTCTAGTGGTGGTTCATAGCTCTCTCATGGGTCCTGATACCATGACGTTTAGAACTTGCTAATAGGACCCAAAGATTAGTTCATTTTGATGCGTAACGTCGTTTTGTAACGATAGAGGGAGTAAAGTATTTTTTTCGGCATATTCATGCCTAACAATAGTTATTTTTTTTTGGGTGCATTGCAAATTGAGAAGATAAACCTAGTCTCTGACAAGTGGGGCCTAGGCCTGTTAATGCTAACAAGTTATTAGCAAGTTGAAAATTGCTAACAGCGACTAAAGTTAGAAGTTGCAACATTCAAGCTACAATGCTGACATGCCCTAAAGTTGTTCAATGTAGCTGCAGCCTAGAATAAAATAAAATGCAATTTTCTATGCAACACATATTCTTCTTCCGAATAAAAAGATACTATGGATCAACAGAGAGAGGATTCCTCAGCAGACAGAGGCCATCCCCTGCCACGGCGCCATGGGCCAGGGTCTCCTAGAGAAGAAAGACCACCTCCCCTATCTGCAAAGGACAACGGCACCTTCAGACTTCAGTGCACCAGCACTCCAGCAGCCTAGCACAACCACCACTATTCAAGCGGACGACATCAGGAATCAGGATAGAATTCCTGATATCCTTTTCTTCCTTTCCAAAAATAAAAACATGAGAATAAAACCCTCAAGGCAGAGCACCAAATGGCTTGCTCAAGACACATCCAGATATAGTCCTATGTACTGTATGACACATTTCTTAACTTGCAAGTTGCAGGTAGTGCTGCAAGCCTGCAGCAGCATTCTGCTTTGATGCTCCAAGATCCAACATCCGGCAATACATGGCGCATAATCGGGGTACTAATTACCGAATATATACAGAGAATTAAACGCTACAGGATGGATTTCATACGCAGAACCGATGACCTGAATTTGTTTGGTTTCAAAGGCTTGGCTCGGCTTCCAAGCAAGCCATTCTGCGGAGAAACAGATGATCACTCAGCTGTTCTTGGCCTCTTGCAGCATCTCCACCACCTTCTTCATCCTGGGCCGCTTCGCCGGGGAGCGCTCCGTGCACAGCATCGCGACCTTGAGCACGGCGAGCATCTGCCTGCGCCACGCGAACGACACGGTGCTCAGCCGGGGGTCCATGATCTGCTCCGGCGTCTCGCCCCTCGCTGGCGCGGTGTGCACCCACTTGACGAGGTCCACGCCCTCGCCGAACACCTCGTCCACGGGTAGCTTGGATGTCAGGATCTCCAGCAGGACCACCCCGTAGCTGTACACATTACCGGGCACCGTCACCTGCATCGTGTAGGCATACTCTGCAAGGAGACAATTGAGAAAGGCAAACGATTGTTCATGGTTGTAGACATCCAGATAACTACTTCTAGTATAGCTACCAAATGCTGAACAGAGTTAGAGTTTAGACCTGGAGGAATGTAACCAAATGAGCCCGCAACCGCGCTGATGCTGGCCGTGCCCTTTGAAGGGTCCAGCACCTTGGAGATCTCAACTTCACCGAGAAGCGCATTGTAATGTGAGTCCAGGAAGACGTTCCCTGAGCAGATATCGAGGTGAATGGTGGCAACCTGATGGAGGAATGCCAGCCCTTCAGCAACATCAATGGCAATCGAGAGCAGCCTCGGCCAGTCAGGTTTCTGCTTCTCTCCATCAGTATCTCCGTCATTGTGGAGCCACTGAAGCAGGGTGCCATTCGGCATATGGTGGTGCAGCAGCAGCGCGACGTCGTCATAGATGACATACCCAATCGGTCGGACCAGGTTCTTGTGGTTGATGTGGGCAAGGCGGTCGAGCTCTCGGATCATCTTATTCTGCTGGTGGATGACCGCACGGTCAACAGACTTCAGCTTCTTGACACACACCACCATGCCAGACGGCATGACGGCTTTGTAGGTAGTGCTGAATGTTCCGTTGCTCACTTCATTCGCATCCTTGAACGTCGCCTTCATGCAGCTCTGGAAATCAATGGCCTGCTGCAAGCTCTCGATGAACATGGCAGAGGCCACAACCTGCAGGGATGCCACCACCACCTCCCCTGCCTCAGCCTTCTTTGCCTCTTCCTCCTTCTCCTGCCTCTCCCGCCACATGAACAATGCCACCACAAGTGACACAGATGAGAAGATGAGCACACAGGAACCAACAACTGCCAAAGCCACCCTGTAAGATGTCCCCCTGTGGTCCATTCCATAATTGGAGCCATAAATTGATCCACAGTCCACACTCAGTGGGTCGCCGCACAGCTTGGCGTTGCCGGCGAAGCTGGAGGCCGCGCTCTTCTGGAACGGTCCGAACACCGGTATGGCACCGCTGAGCCGGTTGTTTGACAGATTGACGTCAATCAAGCTCAGCATCCCTCTCATATCACCTGGGATCTGGCCAGATATCTCATTGCTCGACAAGTCCAGCATGACAAGCTTATCAAGCCGCCCAAGCTCATGAGGCAGCGGCCCGGTGAAGTGATTGAAGCTGAGGTTCAGCGCAATCTGCAGGCTCTTCACCTTGCCTATCTCAGCCGGAATTTCACCACTGAGGTTGTTGTTACCGAGCTGCAGCTCGAGCAGCCGGGTACAGCCCCCAATCCCTGCCGGAATGCCACCGGAGAACTCATTGTGATCGAGCAGGAGGAACTGCATCCGTGACCCGTTGCAGATGTTCTCCGGCAGGCCACCACGGAAAGCATTGTAGCTCAGGTCGAGCTTGCTGAGGTTCCGGCACCGCAGGACCGATCTCGGGAACTCGCCGCCGAGGCCGTTGGCAGACACGATGAGCTCCTGCAGGCTCCTGAGCTCCCCGAGCACATCCGGCACCTCGCCGGCGAGGCGGTTGTAGGCCAGATTGAGCAGCGTGAGGTTAGCACACCGCGCGAACTGCGCGGGGATCCCGCCGGACAGGTCGTTGGAGTTGGCCTCGAAGTAGGTGAGGCTGGTGGCGTCCCCGACGGCCGCCGGGATGGCGCCGGACAGGCGGTTGTCGCCGATGCGCACGTTGGAGAGGCCGCGGCACCGGCCGATGGCGTCCGGGATGGTGCCGTTGAGCCGGTTCAGGGTGAGGATGAGCACCTGCAGGCTGCCGCGCTCGAAGAGGCTCCCGGGGATGGCCCCCTCGAGCTCGTTGGAGTGGAGGTTGAGCACCCGGAGCTCCGACGAGAGGCCAAGCCGCGGCGGGATCGGGCCGGACAGCGCGTTCTCGTACGCGGACAGCACGCGGAGCGCCGGGAGCTCCGCGAGCCACCCCGGGAGCGCGCCGGTCAGGTTGTTCCCGGAGACCTGCAGCTCCTGGAGCTGCTTCAGCGACCCGAGCTCGTCCGGGATGCGCCCTGAGAGGGCGTTGTTGGATAGGTTCAGGAACCGCAGCCCCGACGCGCCGGCGAGGGCCGCCGGGACCGCGCCGGTTAGAGAGTTCATGGACAGGTCCAGGAACTCGAGGCGGGCGAGCGCGCCCAGCGCCGGCGGGAGCGCGCCGGTGAGCGAGTTGGCGGAGAGGTCGAGGCGCGCCAGCGCGCGGAGCGACGCGAAGGCGGAGAAGTCCCCCCGGAGCCCCCGGCGCGGCAGCTCGATCGCGGTGACCGCGTCGGCGGCGGTACCGGCGGAGGCGGAGGAGGCGCAGGTGACGCCGCGCCACGCGCAGTGGTCCGCGCCCGGGCCCCAGCCCGGCGGCGCCAGGGCCCGCCGCAGCGCCTGCATTGCCGTGGCATCTCCGCCGCCGCCGGCGGCGCCGTCCGCCGCCTCCCGCGCCGGGAAGGACGCCGAGAGGAGGACGGCCAAGAAGAGGAGGAAGCTGCGGCGGGAGCAGGGGGAGGAGGAAGGCATTTGGGGGTGGGGGATTCTTCTTGGCGAGGCCGTGGTGGTGGTGCTGGTGGTGGCCAGGCCTGGCGTGTGCGTCGTGCGCCTGCTTTTCTGTGTGGTAGCCCCTCCCTGGTAGGGGAGGAGGAGAAGGGGGACGGCACACGGCGACAGGGGGCCGCGGCCGCGGCTGCGGCTGCCTTCGCTCGGTGCCCCCACACGGAGGAGAGAGGGAGGTAGAGGGGGTGTTTTAGAGAGAGAGAGTGGAGGAGGGGAGAGAGGAAAGCCGGGCCGGAAAGGTGGTTGGACGGAGTGGCTGCGGAGCAGACGAGGGTGGTCTTGTGCTCGGTGAGGACTACTGTACTACGCCTGAGAGAGTGTGTGCGAAATGGCAATGATACCAAACCAAGGGAAGCTAGGGCTAGGTGAACACCATTGTTGTACACTAAGGGATGGACGGCAAGAAGTGTTGACAGTAAGGTAAGTCGATCAAAGAGGCAAGGTTTGGCGTGCTCTACGACTTGATTTTACTAAGAGAAAGCCAACGTTTCCTCTTGCTTGATTCATTTTATGACGATTGCTGCCATGAATCCAGCGAGTTTGGATGGACGCAGGAGGAAGAAGAGACCTAGCCGATGCTTTTATTTGGGCCGTGGGATCGCCATGAATGGAGCGAGTTTGGATGGACGCGGGAGGAAGAAGAGACACGCTCGTTGTTTTATTTGGGCGGTAGGGCTCATCATGAATCGAATAAGTTTGGATGGTGGCGGGAGAAAGAACGGATCGAGCTGTGTATTTGGGCCAAGGGTCTGATTGTTGGTCGATGGGCCAAGTCTTGTGACTTGACTCCATGGATGGGTAGATGAGGTTTTGAGTCACATTGACAAGATGTGGGTAACATTGGAATAGGTGGCGTGGAGCACAACTCTTATCTCTTATTGCCGTAAAAGGTAATGAGCTTTTGTCGCCCCAAGTTTTAACTCTATAAGGTGTCAATGGGCAGAGCCAGCCTAGAGTCAATACATGCAGTAAAATTGAGGCATAGGATATACCATGGCCTTACCATGTTTTGATTTTGTTTCATCATCTACCACTAGTGTAAAATTAATATGTAATTTTGCACATGCTTTCTATATATTAGTCACGTTGATAAAGTTTAGCATTTTCTCAAATGATAAAGTGGTAGAATAAAATTTTAAATATAGTGTTATAGAGACACACAAACTATTTCATTTTTGTGTAAGAGCATACATATATTGCTAAATAATTACGGTCTTTGTATACTAATAGAAGCACCCTAGTTCCCCCACCCATCTTTCTGGTGTGCACCTAGCATTTTGCCGCTGGGACATGGTGAATTTCTTGATCCCCGAGCCCCGGGGTGAATCTTTGTGCTCTGTTCGTTTCCCCTCTCTGTTTCGGTCCAAGGAGAGCAGGGGGTCCTCCATTAAACTACTCCAAATCTACACGTACGGCTTCTTAAGGTTACTGACACCAAGGCCCTTTATCATTAAAAAAAGGCCTCCTCCGGTTAATTAATTATTAATTAATTAATTAATTAATTAATTAATTAATTAATTAATTAATT
>CM041631.1:54125923-54231205 GCA_023333625.1 Bothriochloa decipiens | reverse complement strand
TTAATTAATTAATTAATTAATTAATTAATTAATTAATTAATTAATTATACTAGCACAAGACGCTGATGATACCATGCTTGCGGCTTGCCTTTCTCCTTTTGCGGCTCCGTGACTGGCATCGACGTCCTCGTAAGCCATAATTCCGTTCCTTGCCTCCTTACCTTTCGGCTCCGCTACTTTTTTTCTACTTTTTTTTTGGACCATTTGCTACGGTTGAATCTATTCTGTTTGTCATGAGGAATTTTATATCTTTATTCATTACTAATATTATGTAAAAATGGCGTGCATCCAGTGACCATCATTACCTGCAATGATATTTCGCCGAGACAGGCAGAATGGGTGGTGGCTAAACACATGATTACCTCTTTTGATTGAATCTCACCTCACTCGGGGAAAAGGAGCAACAATTTTGTGCCTTTTTTTTTGCGGTAGATCAGTTAGGCAGGTTATGATTATGGTGCAAATCTAGTGTGGGCGCAGATTATTTGAGGCACGGTCATGTGTGTCTGTTTTGATTTGGCACTAGGTCAACATGGCAATTTCAAATACATACATAAATTATTTAAAAAATCAAGAAAAATGTAATTATGAATAGCTAATGCTAAAAAGGAAAAGAAAGTAATAGAGCACATGTCACTGTTTCACACTTCCACTTGGAAAAAACAGTTTTTTTGATAAAAATACATGTATTAAAAGTTAAGGATATAGTACAAGGACACGTACAAATACAGGTACATTCCAGAAGGATACGGAAGACAATTGTATCGACCATTTTACACAGAGGCCTCTAAGGAACAAAGAAATTACAAGTAAGGCCCTATATCCTCCGTAGGTCGAATCCTCCCATCTTCGGTGCCACCGGTCGTCGCCGGAGGAGCTTCACCGCCATTCCTAGGTCGGAAAGAGCCCAATAGCCACAAGGCGTTGGAAGAAACCGTAGTAGACACTCGCACCAAAGAACGAGATGAAGCATCCGCTAAACACGCATCGGCTGGGGACGCACCCCGTGTTGGGAATATGCCCTAGAGCTAATCATGTAGGTGATGATATTCCGATTGTATCCATGATTAACAAAGTGTTCATTGAATATCCATTATAGACAACTTGTATTGATTGGTGATTATGTGAATTATTTGTGGAACTCAATTACTTTAATGGTTATTCTAAAGTTGTCCCTGGTCGGTGTTCTTGTGAGAACACACTTGAATATTAGACCAGCACATGTATTAGTTGATGGCTATGTTTCACAAGTCATAGACATAGAGATGTCAAACTAATAATGTGGGCACATGTGAGATATAACACCCTGGCCCAGGGCTTAATAGGATTAATAGGATACTCATACCAACAAGTTGCAACTTCTTTTCCGGAAGCTTATCACTAAAGAACTCCGAGGTTAAGCGTGCTTAGCTTGGAGAAATTTAGGGATGGGTGACCGACCGGGAAGTCTTCCTGGGTGCGCACGAGTGAGGACAAAGTGCGTAGAAAAGACTAGTGTTGGTCTGTGAGGACAGTCTATGTCCTAGATAAGCGGCCAGATGTCCTAGATAAGCGGCCAGATGTAAGCGGGCCTGGCCTCGAGGAGGCGGGACATTACATGAGACATGTAGGCTGGACTGACCCGACATGAGAAAGTCTCCATTCACGTCATGTACGTTATGTCCTTAGACCTAAGATTGTGGTATGTACTCAAGATGTGAAATGGCCTACTTAGGGACTATCAAACGCTGCTCCGTAACTGGGTAGTTATAAAGGTGGTCTTCGGGTGGTCGGGAAGCATGCTATGAGACATAGACAATCAAGATGGAATTTGCCCCTCTCTCCGCGAGAGAGATATCACTGGATCACTCAAGTGATTGGATCAACAAATGCATGGCCGTGCTTGGGTTAAGTCTTAACCCACGAGTTGAACCATATATCAAGTGGCAAAGGGAATAACTTGTATATGGTCGTAGTGGTTCGTCTGATATGATCTTTGCGTATACATAGGAGTTGTCACGCTTGCTAGAGGCCGCTGTCAACTATTAGACGAGTAGGAGTACTCGGCCCATGCCAATGTGTGCGTGAACCCATAGGGTCGCACGCTTAAGGGGCTGGAAGCCTAATTCGGGTTGGACCCGAAATAGACAAGGCTTACGATTACTAATGGGCCTCCAACTCGTGAGCTCATTGGGGACGCCTATATAAGCAAGGGGTAGGGGCGCGGTCAGGGTTACACACACACGCCTTTGGCAGCCGCCGTCGCCCTCCCTATGCTCGCGCCTTCTGCTCCTCGCGGACCTAGCAGTCCAGAGGCGCATCGCTTCTTCCCTGCACGTGTGGGATTCCTCGAAGGTGCTGCATCTGGAACACTGGGACGAACCGCGCGAGGGGATTGAGGTGACAGACGACCATGCAACCGCACTGCCTGCTGCGACACGTACGACTACATCGAGTCGTCTTCCGCTGCACCTGCGCGTCTAGTGGTAATCCCGTAACCTATAACTAGCAGTAGATCCTGGTTTATGAGGTCGAAAAGTTTTGTTTTCTGGCTAGCGTAGCACCCTCATAACCCTACACCCCGAACTCAGTCGTCGACCAGGGACAAAGACTCGCCGTCGACGGCCAAAGCCGCCGCGGGAGACCCGCGCCTTATCCACTCTTCAGACGACCTCACAAACCGAATCAGTTGCTTCTTCATCCTTGAAACCAAAGGCCAGAAAAACGCACCTCCCATCCGGATGGATGCCGCCGGCCGGACTCCTGTACAACCGCCCTTACAAACCTCCCGCCGATGCCGGAGCAAGCGCCGTCGGAGCGAGATCGAGGTCGAAGGGACTTATTCCGCGGCAACGCCACCGTGCTCGCCTCGCCGATGCCGCCCTTGAAACCAAACCTAGACCTAGGACACCCTAACCTAGGACGAACACCACCCGCCGGCAAGAGGGCCGCCATCTCCGCCCCCTCCCGAGGCACCAAGGGCCATCGGAGGCAGAGGAGACGGCCGCCGCCACCGGCAGTGACCGCGACACCTTTCTCGCCCGCTCTCAACTGTAGATGGGGAGGAGCCTTCGAGAGAGAGCGACTCTGCACCGCATCACTGGAAAAAACAGTTGGTAGTCAGACTCCACTGTACTAGTATAATGGACTGCGGTTGTAGAACACGCATTGTGCTTCATTGTTTTTGTCTCAAAATTTTGCATGTTCCACTCAATGAATCTTTGTATATATAGAACTTTTGCATGTTCACTCAAGTGTTGGCATGAATGAAAGAAATAAAAGTGAGGAAATCTTTGTTGTATGTAGGACACAGCTAATAAATACTGGCATTTTCATTAGTGCACTTTATTTAATTAATTCTTCGACTTGGCTAGGGTCAATCTTAATTTATTGCTATTTGCCACGCCGCAAACATTTTTATTACAACGAGAGCACAAAAGGTTACGGAGAAACCACACTTAAAACTCCTGAAATGTGCATGTCATTTCGGAAGTCAAAAAGGTTATAAGGTAGCATAAAAATATAACATGCTCCCTATTTTTACGAGACCATAATATTAATATACACCAGTACCATGTTGTTTCTGTAAAAACAACTGCCTTTTTCATTTTTTTCTGCCTAGCAACTAACATGTAATGCCACATAAACAAACAAACCTGCTTCTTTTGGCTCATAAACTGGCATGTATAAATGGATACGGTATTTGTTATGCCATATAGAGCAGGAGTTGTTTACAAATGCTCGTTGTACGGATCGAGCCCCATATCCGCTGTTCAAACAATCTCATTGCACTTGATGCTGGGTTATTATTCATTCCTTAGTCGCGTGCGTGTGTTCTTCCATTCAAATTTTGCATTGCGTATGCCGTTGCAGTTAAAATTTGAATCTCGATGCCAGATTCCAAGATTTGTGGTCTCTTGAAACCGGGAATCTTTGTCCTCGGGAGACCAGGAATACTAAATTCGCAAAAGATGTTAATGAACTGCCCTGTCCTCTTGCGTGCTAGACCAAACAAACTCCTGACAAATTTGTTTCCAAGAAAAAGAAACAAGTGATAAGAAGAACATGTATTGACTAAAATTTATATTCTTTTATTCAGTCTCGTTTCTAGCATAGTATGATTGATGATCCCATGCACGGTTAGTTGCACATTGCCTTCCATACTCAGAAACCTTGCGTTGCACAGCAACAAATCCAGCCATTCAGGTAGCTTTCGTCAGGTCGGTCGCACCTGCATCTTTTTTTGTAGGAGGCAGGCAGTCAGCCCACACCTGACATTTCCCCGAAGAAAGCAAAAGCTTTGGATAAACAGGGCAATTCGGTTACGAGCTTTCCTTCCTTCGGTCTCTCTCGTACCAGTCACAATCGCTCACGTGACAGAGAAATAGTAGCGTGATTTGGTCCCATTTTATCCAAAGCTTCAGGGAGGCCAAACTTCAGAGCAGCAATAGATGGTATTCTGATGTTGTAGAAAGCAGTTACTTCGGCAAAGATATATTGTTATTGTCTGAACATTCTTTTTTTTGTTTTCCAGAGGATATTGTTTGAACATTTTTTTTGAGTGGATATTGTTTGAACAGTTGTGAAAATGAAAAGGAAAAGCAAGCACTGAACGATCACGGAACACCTGACGCGCGACCCCATAATAGTGGTTGGGCTGATGGCCTGTACAAAATCACATTAGGTCCTCTCAAGGAAATAACCTTTGCCTATCCCAGTTCTGGCCCATCTACTCAAAGGCTACAGACCGGCCCATTATTCCGATGCACTCAGGAGCCGAGCCCATCCACCGTGGCCCACCAGACTGCGCGCCTCACTTCAATCTCACGGCCCAGCCCAACTCCTCGTTCCCCAAACCCTACTAACCCCATCTTCTCCCGTCGCTGCATATAAGCCGCCGCCAGCCTCCACGCCTCGACCCTCTGAAACCCTTGCCGCCGCCTCCGCCGCCGATCCGCAGCACACCGCTCCCAGCGCTCCACACCGGCGAGCAACCCGACCCCCCATCCCACCCACCCAGCCATGGCGGACCGCGGAGGCGAGCGCGGCGGCGAGCGCGGCGGCGACCGCGGCGGATTCGGGCGCGGGTTCGGGCGCGGCGGTCGCGGCGACCGTGGCGGGCGCCGCGGCGGGCGCCGCGGTGGCCGCCAGCAGGAGGAGGAGAAGTGGGTCCCCGTGACCAAGCTCGGGCGCCTGGTGAAGGAGGGCCGGATCAACAAGATCGAGGAGATCTACCTGCACTCGCTCCCCGTCAAGGAGCACCAGATCGTGGAGCTGCTGGTCCCGGGGCTCAAGGACGAGGTGATGAAGATCACGCCGGTCCAGAAGCAGACGCGCGCGGGGCAGCGCACCCGGTTCAAGGCGTTCGTCGTCGTCGGCGACGGCGACGGACACGTCGGGCTCGGCGTCAAGTGCGCCAAGGAGGTGGCCACCGCCATCCGCGGCGCCATCATCCTAGCCAAGCTCTCCATCGTGCCCGTCAGGAGGGGGTACTGGGGGAACAAGATCGGGCAGCCGCACACCGTGCCGTGCAAGGTCACGGGGAAGTGCGGGTCCGTCACCGTGCGCATGGTGCCGGCGCCGAGGGGGTCCGGGATTGTTGCTGCTCGCGTGCCCAAGAAGGTCCTCCAGTTCGCCGGCATCGAGGACGTCTTCACCTCGTCCCGCGGCTCCACCAAGACGCTCGGTAACTTCGTCAAGGTATACATCGGTTTGGATCTTTTTATGTTTCTGTCTGTTTATTTATTGATGCCTTTGTTGCTCTATCTAATGTGCGTTTGCTGGTATCTAATCATCACAACTTGTGGTCCATTTTTGCTGTCCGTTTTTGGTCTAGATTTGTAGCCTTTACTATTAGACTATATTCATACTGCTATTCTGTTCACATATATTAGTCTTCTGTTCTATATTTGAATGAGGTTTGTTACTAGGGTTTGTAAAGTAGAATCGCGTTAAGGTGTCGTTGGCTCGTTGCTATTGGGCCTTTTCTGTACAGAGGCAGATTGCCTATCATAACACTACTTATGTCATAGTTGTTTTTTGTGTGCTTGCATTTCTTGTTCTGTGCTATCTGCTGTTTATATTGCTTACCGTAGCAGTACTTATCGCATATGGTATTGAAAACAGTAAATGCTTGTTTCAGAGTTGTGATTCTTATGCTTACATTTCTTGTTCTGTGCAATCTGTCATTTATATTCAATTATGCACTGTTTCCTTTCATGTCTGCACAATGCAAAACCTGCCCTGTTATTTTTACACAAGCTTTGTTCTTTATCCAGCCATTGCGTATTTTCTGCCTTCATTCATGTTTTGATGCTTGTTTTTGGTCAGTTAAGCTAATTTCAGTGCGTAAGCTAAATGTTGCTTTCCATGATTTGAAGCTACCTAACTGTTCCAAGGAACTCTTGGTTGTTTACCATCTTTTGTTCCATTAAGTTTGTGATTTCCATGTTTCTTTTGTATCTTTGATGATGAATAGCATACCACGTGATCCCTAAATGTACTGGTATAACTAAATCACTTATCCTATTTGAGTATAGCTTTAGTAAATGTATGGATACAGACTGTCTTTTTTTTGTTTTGTTACAATGGGAAACGTTCGCACCTTTGTGAATTGCAGGCAACCTTTGATTGTCTGATGAAGACCTATGGCTTCCTTACCCCTGAGTTCTGGACTGAGACTAAGTATGTGAAGACCCCGTTCCAGGAGTTCACTGACCTTTTGGCTAAGCCCACAAAGGGTCTTTTGATTGAGGCACCTACCGAGACGGTGGAAGCTTAAATGTCTTAGTTAAATTGTTGAAGTGTCGAGAAAGGAGTTTGCTGAAGCCTGTAGTAGCTACCTATTTTAAATGTCTCGATTTTGAATTATGATGAAAAACCAAACTATGCAGCTAAGATTTTCATGTTTTTATGTGTATTGAACGCCTGAGACATTGAGCCCAGCCAGCTTGTCATGAATTCTGTCCCCAGCTTATGTTACAGTGGTCTTCAACATGAGATGAATGCTGTCTTCAACATGAGATGAATGCTATCGTGCTGCTTGTACATCTTTGAATCATATATAGATATGAATGCTATCGTGCTGCTTACATCTTTGAATCATATATACTAAAATTTTTTGAACCATCTTTTGCCAATTGAATGTTGGTGTTGTTCGACTCCCAAACCAATTTGTGCTCCTCAGTCGATGGTACTGTCCTCTTTGAGTTTCCTGATACTCATAAGTCGACGTGCTTGTTAGTTTTTAAGAAGTTGGATCGATTCATTGAATATCCTTTCACTCGATTTATGTTCTCTGTTGGGATCTGCTTGACCTTCCCCAATCCAATATCCGATAACCAAAACAAGAGTATCTTTTTTTTTATCTGAAGATAGACCGTAGATGTTATTAGAATAGAGTAAACTTAGAAAAGTGAAATATATATGTACAGATTCTTTTCAAATGATAGTTGTCCCTTGATATGTGCATCAGCAGGACAGTCCTAAACCATTACTGTCAATCTCAGGATCAACAAAAAAAATAAAATAAAATAAAGGACGACCACCATAACCAAGGCTTATCACAAGTGCCATACTCGAGACCAACAATTGTGTTTACCACAAACCACAATAGATTCCTACGCTATTAGCATCCTACGTTCCAAACACTCCTTCCTAACAAACTCCTGTATTTCACCTCCATTCATTTTCTATTCCTTCGTTTTCTCGCCGTCCCAGGTCCTGGAAAATGCCTTTACCTAACAATGTCTTTTCTCGGAATGCAGCCCAAAGCCTAGCCCAAATTCCCATTGTCAGATCCCAGCAAAATGTTATCCTCTAATGGAAACTGGCCCAAAACGGTGCTTGTGCTCCTCTAAAGAGGCTTACAATTTGCTTAGTTCCCAGGATTGAAATTGACAAATCTTTCTTTCGACAGCGATTTTGGTAGAGCCTTTTGGTTCTCTGCAAATCCTCCCCCTTACAACGCGCCTTCTCCCTCATGAACAAGATGCACGAGTCATTCCGGAATCAGGGTTTCCGTATATTATGCACCAGCAACAGAAATCCGTTACTTGATTGACTGACTCGGTATAAGGCCTCGTTTAGTTTCCAAATTCTGAACATACCAAATCACTGTAGCGATATTGTTGTGTATTGTAGTATTTTATTTGTATTTGTAAATTATTATCTAAACATTGACGAATTAGACTCAAAATATTCGTCTCGCAAAATACAACTAAATTATATAATTAGTTTTTAATTTTATCTATATTTAATACTCCATACATGTGTCGGTATTTTAATGTGATAAAAATCTTTTTTTTTACGTAGTGCTAAATTCTAAATTCTGAAGGAACTAAACAAGGCCTGTAATCCTCTCCAACCCCAAACCCAAAACTAATGCCGCCGCAGCCATCTGAGCCATATTCGCGACAAAAACACCTGTGTGCATAGGTAATCACCTGACACTGGCATCGCAGCGCCAAGAAACCAGTCCGGATGCAGCCGCCAAAAACGGTGACAGCAGAGCGCGTCGTCGTCCAACGGCGACGGCAACATCGACGTTCCGGCCCTGCCACAAGACGTCCTCTTCGACATTCTGCTGCGTCTCCCGGGCAAGCAGCTCTGCCGCCTCCGCGGCGTCTGCCGGTCGTGGCGCTCCGTCCTCTCCGACCCGCTCTTCGTCGCTGCGCGCGCACGCGCCCGGACCTCCTCGTCGCGGCTGCGTGCGCGCAGGACCTCCTGGACGGCTCCGGCCGCCGCGTCGTGAGGCGTGTGACGACGAGCCGCGCCGCCGCACTAGCTGCTTCGCACCCGCGCTACATGCGCGCGCACCTCGGCCGTGTCCGACGGCGCGGAGCCGGACACGCGCACCCGCGTGCTGGACCCGGACACCGGCGCCGTGTCGCTCCTCCCGGACCACGGCGGCCACGGCGAACCCGACATCTTCTTCGTTCTGGGCGGCGCCGGCATGGGGGGCAAAGGAGTAGGAGGCTACAAAGTGCTCAACGTCACACTGGACCGTGGACGCCACGTGCAGCGCTGCGAGGTGCTGACACTCGGTGCCGTCGGCGGCGGCGGTGGCGTGTGAAGGGAGGCAACGAACACTCCGGTCGACATCAGACGTGAACCATGGGCGGCGACGGTCGCCAGCAACGGGGTGGTCTACGTCCTGGCAACCGACCGCCGCATCCAGGCGGAGTGGATCGCGGCGTTCGACCTCAGCACGGAGCGGTGGCGGCGGCGGGGGCTCATCCGAGGCCCGCCGAGCAACGCGTTGTCCAGCCTGACGGAAACGGGAGGCCGCCTCGTCGCCGTCTCCGGCGCATTCTCCTACGCCTCCGCCGTGCACCTGTGGCGTCTTGAGGGCGGCGGCGGCGGCGACCCCGTCTGGCACAAGATGTGCACGGTGCACACGTCGCGGATACAGCGCACCGGTGGCTACCATGAGTTTGACGTCGTCGCCAAGGCACTGTGGGTGCTCGACAGCGGCAGGATCGCCTTCGTGGTGTGGTCGCTGGCTGGTTGCAACAACCACTTTGTGCTGCGCGTCTATGATCCGAGAACCAAGGGTTTCGAGGACGTGGCGCGGATGTGCAGCTACAACGACGTTGCAATTGGAGTCTACGGTGCGAATAATCTGCTTCGTGCTCATCAGGGAGTTTGTTGATAAGACTAGAGTTCGTTTTACTTTTACTTTTACTTTTACTGCTATTATAAAAAAAGCAAGGCAACCTTCCATTCTCTTTTGGTGATATATCAATTCTTCTGATAAAAGGATAGTCCAAGTGAAAGCTACACGTTCCTGATTTGACATCATCATCACAGACAGTGAGTAATCGTCTAATCCATACACTGGAGGACATTTATTTTATTTCCGCAAACAAGACCAACAGCTACCGCTACCAGTGGTCTCTAGTGCGAGTAGAGCGTAGAGCTCATGAGGCGACAGTAGGCTCACTCCGGCGACGAGGCGACGACGGCCGCTCCGGCCTTGAGCTTCTTGGCGAAGGCGGTGAAGTAGCTCCCCTGGTGCTTGGCCATCTGGAGCTCGGCGTCGCTGGGCATCCTGCTCTTGCCGTCCTTGCCGGAGAAGGTGCCGGCGCCGTACGGGCTGCAGCACCTGACCTCGTCCATGTCGAACATGCCCTCGCCGAACGTGTAGCCCACGGGCACGAACACCATGCCGTGGTGCGTGAGCTGCGACACGGCCGTGAGCGCCGTCTCCTCCTGCCCGCCGCCCTGGGTGCCGAGCGCGAAGAAGAACCCCGCCGGCTTCCCCGCCAGCGCCTGCGTCTGCCAGAGGCTGCCCGTGGAGTCGAACAGCGCCTTCATCTGCGCCGGCATCATGCCGTACCGCGCCGGGAAGCCGAACAGGATGCCGTCCGCGTCGGCCAGCTGCTTGCCCGAGGTCATCACCGGGTGGTCATCCTTCTTGGCCGGCGCGTGCATCTTCGCCAGCGCCACCTCCGGCAGTGTCTCCGCCACCTGCCAGATGGTGGTCTCGACGCCGGCGATGGAGTCGGCGCCCTTCTTGATCTCCTCCGCCAGCCTCGCCACGTGGCCGTACGTCGAGTAGTACCTGAGATCGAAAGTCAGCAGCAGCAGCAAGAGGTAGCATGAATACATAGTAGAAACAAACATTGCTAGTTAGTGCTCATGATTAGCTAGGTTGGCCACTCACACGACGTAGATCTTTGTCACAGCCATTGATGGATCGCGCAAACTTTGGTGCGTGCTGCTTCGTGTATATATATATATATAGATAGAGAATCCGCTACGAAGGTGAGCACTGAGCACGACGGGGCGGAGCAGCCACGGTGATTTATTCGTTTAGCATGTACTATGTAGACACTTGGCACCATCTCATTTGGGGAGCAAAAGCCGGCAGCCGGCGGCTCCGTGGTTGTTGCTGAGACAGCATACGTGATCCCTGGCGTCGCTGCTGATGTGGACGCTCATCTTCCTCCCAAAATATTTGTCGCTTAAGGACAAACTAAAAGTACTCCTATATAGGGCCTGGTTTGTTTAATTTATGCGTTTGTGGGTGTCTCTGACCGGTTGAAGCAGAAAATCACTCTGAACGGGGTTGCGACGGCGTGTTCAACACAGACATTAGTTCGTCTAGCAACAGTTGCCCAAAATACGAGCCCCGCTCCGTGATTTGGAAACGGGAGCACTGGCGCCCGGATGTCGACGCCTCGCACAGCGCCACCCCTGCCCAGCGCCCACTTAACCTTTCCCTCTGCCACCTCGCCTCCGCCTCCACCGCCCCGCCGCGGACACTAGGGGTCGCCGGAGCTTGGTTTGAAACCTGACGGAGTTCCTGAGGTGGATCAGAGCTGGAGCAGCCATTCCTTGCCCTCAGCTCGCCTTCCTCTTCACCAAGCACGCGCTCGTGAGATGAATCTGAGCCGAGTTCGCAGCTCAGATCACCCTGCTTTACGGATTCACGGGTCTCAGGCTGTCCACGCCAGCAACAAAGCCCACTTCAGTATGCCAATATGTCGAAACCACTATGCAAAACCAGGCAGGGTGTTATTTGCAAAGTTGAGAGGGTTAAATACTTTGTTTTAAAGTTTGGGGGATGAAATAGTCCAGCTGCAATAGATTAGGGGGGTTATGTAGACTTTTTCCTATTCCTTTGTTTCCTTTGTTTATGGTGTCACTTAATATGCCGTCATTGGTCCAAGTATAATGCAGTTTATGTTTCATCAGTAACACACGAGGTTCTATAAACAAGCATATATGAATGTTTTTTTTTCACTGGTACATGATTTGAATGGGACAATTTAAAAACGAAGAAAATTCGAGAAACGGATACAAATTGTTTTAGATATGTCATTTTAATAAACTTAGTTACCGCAACTGTGCGCTGGCCATGAACTTTAAGTATTACAATGAAAGACTTAAGTTACCGCAACAAAGAAGTTAAAGAATTCTCAAAAGAAAAAAACAAAGAAGATAAAGACTTCTTATTCACACCATCTAAATTCTTAGTTGGTATCGTTTTAATAAAAAAATTGTTTTCTATATCCTCTATTTGTTCTTTGTACCCTCGAGCCTCTAATAACTTCTCTATCTCATTTGACACTTGGGATACATCTAGTTGAAACACTATTAGACGATGTGATTTTTATTTCATGGAAATCTGTATTCCTACCAACGCAATGATATAGTCTCTTGAAATTATTGCTGCAGTAAAAGTAAAATGAACTCTTAATGAACTCCCTGAGAGCATCTCCAAGAGACACGCTATCTTCCTTTTATATGTTATATTTAGAATTTTAAGACAAAAAATCAATCCAAGTGCTATTTGGTTTTACTAGCAAATAAGCCCGTGCGTTGCAACGGGAATTATAACTTATGTCATTTGTTCTAGTATACTTTAGAATCATATAGCGTACGTTGGTTGGACATATGCTATCTAACTCGCATGAATATAAATCATGAGTATAGACGGCTATGTCTATGGCTAGCGGCGTCATATATTCATTTTACAGTGTACGGTGACAACAGCTACCCTCAACAGCGGCGCTAAGGCCAGTGGCGGCTTCCGTTCATTTGACCTTGTGTGTCTCGCTACCACCATCATGGCCTTCCACGTCCAGTCCAACGCGGACGAGGTCCTCGCAGCGTCAGCTTGCCAAGCTTGCCGCCTTCCCTGGACAAGTAGACCTGGTTGGCAGTGCAGACTGCTGAAGCCGGGGGGCGGAGTCTTGATCTGATTTTTACTTGGATCAATTCGTGCTAGCCAAGCTCGCCGCCTTGTCTGCACAAGCGGACCTTGATGGCGGCGCTGAGGCACGTCGCAGAAAATTTGGACGACCTGGAGGCTTGATCTGATTTCCAAATCGATCGATTTGTGTATGGGTGGATTGGTTTGATTTTATATGCTATTTGTGTTTTCGGAGCTATTTTTATTTAAGCTTGGATTTGGATGGGAGACCATCGATAATGATAAGTGTCAAAGTTGAACGACAATAACACAGGCAATTATCATTCATGTCAAGTTTTTTTGACTATTTTTTTCACCTTTGCTGTTGCGTACTATTCTTATTGGATTTGGATTTACCTTTTACCTGATCTTCACCGTCCGAATAGAAGTTAGGATGCCATAATTAAATAATCCTAATTCTAAACGGACTCTGAACGCAAACTGAAGGAGAGCCAGAAAATTAAATATAATCCTAATTCTGTACAGACTGGACGTAGAGGAGAGAAACCTACCGTCAGATCCAAACACGATCCAAATACGAAGGTGAAAGAAAATTAGGTGAAGAAATTTTCGCTTTTTATAGATAGGTATAGATAAAACACCAAGTTTGCTATCCATCCAATCTGGCTGGGCATGAAAAGCAAGCCAACCCCACTAGCTATCCTCCGAAAACACAGGCCACGGTGGCTGTTACCGCGCGCGCCATGCTTCCTGGGCGCCAGATGTTAGTTTCCCGCGCGCACGCTGAAATCTCCCATCGTGGGGATACTCAACCTGCTGCATTCGACAATTCCCAAGCTCTCGTCCATCGCCTCCTCTCTCCCGCCCTTGCCGCCGCCGCACCACCGAAGCTGCTAACCGCTGGCCCTCGAAATCGCCCTGTTTCTTTCCGCCGTGATGTCGCAGCATCCTCATGGACAGGCTCCGCCGCCCGAGCAAGGAGATCCCAACTACGCTGCCCTATTATTCCAACAACAGGCGGATGGGAGAAGCATCAGGCGGATGGGAGCAGCAAGCGGATGGGAGATCCCAATTTCAGCACGACTCACCGCTGCTGACGTGGTTGGAGAATGCGGCGCCAGGAGGCCAGCGACGACGAGTCCTTCCGCCCAACAGTGCTGCTGCTACTGCATCGAACCCATTCCTCGACGTGTGCTCCGGTGAGTCTAATTTTCAGCAGGTCTCTCTCACCGTTGTTCAGGACATCTATTATTGATTCCCAATTTTGCATTGGTACTGTGTAAAATGTGGTGCCAATTTTCCATCTTCATTTCCATCTTCATATTCTTCTTGTATTCTTCGATTCAGTGGGTACGCATGATGCTTGAAGTTTTTGTTGGGTGAAAATATGTGGTGATACAAGATTTGGACTTGCAGATACAAGTAGCAAGGAGTCTGCAGGTTCCTGCAATTAAATTTGTCCACAAGATTGTCCTAATTAGATGCATGTCGCAGAGGTTTTTTTATGTGTGTGTCTGTGTGGGGGTAGAGGATAGCAGGTTCTTGCAATTAAATTGCAGTGAGGTGACTTGATCGATCTGCAGTCTACAACTACAAACTTCTAAACCAATCTGTTTCAGTGTCATAGTAAATTTTGCTGAATTCTTTCTCAGTCTGCAGAAAATTATTAGGCTATAATTTGTAGTACATAAGGAGAAGCACACCTTCTTTGTCTGCAGAAAATTATTAGGCTATAATTTGTACTACATCTGGACAATGAACCTTGTGTTTTGTTCCTTGTTCAGTTAATCATCTAATATATTCCTTGTGTTTTGTTTGTACAGCTGAAATGGATTCAGGGAGACCATTGACCCACATGATTATGGAGGGTTTCACTCCAGGTGGAGTGTCTAACAATATCCCACACAATAATGCAATAGAAGCACGCGAAGAGGTCCCTACTGTGGTCAAAGCAAATAAAAGAAGGTCAAAAAATTTCACTGTTAAAGAGGACGAGATGGTGGTTTCAGCATGGCTAAATGTGAGTTTGGATCCAGTGAGAGGAGTCAATCAATCAAAAGATACCTACTGGAAAAGAATACATGATTACTTTCATTCACACAAGGATTTTGAATCTGATCGCACACAAAGCTCTCTAATGAGTCGATGGTCTAGTATACAACATGAGTGCAACATATTTGCTGGTTGTCTTTCCAAGGTAGAGGCCAGAAATCAGAGTGGTGCATCTGTTGATGACAAGTTTAGGCGACCTACCTGCAAATGCTAATTTCCTATATGTTTCTTGCTGAGTTTCGTGTCGCATCTTTCTTTCCCGTTGCAACAAGCAAGTGCATTAACTATGTATAAGAATGATGACGAATTTCACAGGACTTTCCAGTACATACATTGCTGGAAAATTCTCAAAAGCCATTCGAAGTGGACGAACGAATAGGCGCCAGGCAATTGGACCTCAAAACCCATTCAGCAAAAGGCAAAAGACCATTGCCAGTTCAAGTCCTTCTATTGATTCACCAAACCCTATTACTGGTACTGCAGCTGAGCCTCCAAACACAGTAACTACAGTGGAGAGGCCACCCAGGGACTAAGAAGGGCGTACCCAGTGCCGTAGGCTCTCGCACTGCGGGGTCTGGGAAGAAAAAATAGCCAGCAGCCATCCCTGCATAAATGTGTAGAGGCTGGGGCTTGAACCCTGGACCTCTTGGTCATAGACGGTAAAGCTCTACCGCTTGCACCAGGGCCGCCCTTCGAGCATTCGAGCATTGAAGCTTTTGATTATTTATTGGCAAAGAAGAAAGAGATGGATGCTGAGAAGGAGTTGAAGAAAGAGGAGAGGGAGTTGAAGAAACAGGAGAGAGAGTTGAAGAAACAAGAGATGTGCCAAAAAGCCCTTGCCTTGCAGGAAGAAAGGATACAACTTGACAGAGAAAAATTCGATTTCGAGCGGGATCAAGAAGAAGAAAGAATTATCAATATTGATGTGAGCTCCATGTCAACCAGACAGCAACAGTTCTATGATGATCAACAGAAGAAAATACTTGCAAGACGGCTTGGAAATTAGTAGCACCATAATCTTCAATTTTTAGATTTGAGCATAGTGTGAGATATGTCTAGTTTTCTGAAATATTTTAGTTGCCTCTTGTTCACAGCATAGCCGATTGATTAATTTTCTTCCATGAATTATCTATATTATTCTGTAAAGCAAGTGCTTATGACATTTGCACCATCACATATATATGTTGATGCATGAACAATGTTTGTGTACATATTGCCAGGCCGCTGCGATCTATTTCAGGCCACGAGTACGACCTGTTCTCTCGCAGGAGAACAAGTCCATGGCCACGATCGATTGGGATTTGGAAGGCAGGTACGGTGACGTGGCATGTTTCAAGTATACCATAGCCAAAATAGTCAGGCTGTCGTAGATTCTTCTATTTTTAGCACTTCTCCATTTTATAAAATGGCTAAAATAAGCAATTTGGCTATTTGATTTTACAAGATCTGTCGGATTTGCTCTGAGCACGAAGCAGGTTATTCGCACCGTAGACTCCGATTGCAACGTCCATGTATGACGACATGCGGGCAACGTCCTCGACGCCCTTGGTTCTCGGATCATACACCCGCAGCACCCAGTTCTTGTTACCGGCCGGAAACAGCGGCGAACCCTGCAACCGCAAAGGCGGCGACCACACCAGGAACGCGATCCTCCCGCCGTCGAGCACCCACAGGTGCTGCGCGATCTCGACAACCCTCTCATGGCCGCCGCCGGCGCGCTGTATTATCCGCGACACGTGCACCGTGCACATCTTGTGCCAGACGGCGTCGTCGCCGTCACGGTCCAGACGCCACAGGTGCACGGCGGACGTGTAGGAGAATGAGCCGGAGACGGCGACGAGACGGCCTCCGCCGGACTCCGTCGTCGTCGTCGTCGTCAGGCTGGACAGCGCGTTGCTCGGCGGGCCTCGGATGAGCCCCCGCCGCCACCGCTCAGTCCTGAGGTCGAACGCCGCGATCCAGTCCGCCCCGATGCGGCGGAAGACTGCCAGGATGTAAACCACCCCGTCGTTGGCAACCGTCGCCGCCCATGGTTCACGTCTGACGTCGACCGGGGCGTTCGGCGCCTCCCTCCACACGCCGCCGCCGCCGAGTGTCAGCACCTTGCAGCGATCCGCTGCCTGGCATGCACGATCTAGCGTGACGTTGAGCACTTTGTACCCTGCTTCGGAGGCCGCGGCCGCCGGCGCCCACCCGAGAACGAAGAATGTGTCGGTTTCGCCGTGGCGGCCGCCGTGGGCCGGCTCTGGCAGGAGGGACTCGGCGCCGGTGTCCGAGTCGAGCACGCGGGCGCGCTGGTCCGCCGGGACGACCAGGACGCATCCGAGGTGCGCGTCCATGTAGCGGTGCGGCGGGTAGTAGCGCGGTGACGAAGGCCCGGCGTGGCTCGTCATCAACCGCGTCACGACGCGGCGGCCGGACCCGGACGACGCCGCGTCGTCCAGGAGGAGGTCCGCGTCCGCCGCCGCGACGAGGAGGTCCGGGTGGCCGGCTGCGTGGGCGGCGACGAAGAGCGGGTCGGAGAGCACGGCGCGCCACGACCGGCACACGCCGCGGAGGCGGCAGAGCTGCTTGCCCGGGAGCCGCGCGCGCAGCAGGATGTCGAAGAGGACGTCTTGTGGCAGCGCCGGGACGGGGACGTCGACGTCGCCGCCGCTGGACGTGGACGACGACGCGCTGCTGCTGTCGTCGCCTCCGTTGTTGGCTGGTGGATCCGGACTGGGGCTGTGGTTGCCGCCGCGATGATGCCGGTGCTAGGTGATTACCCATGCACACAGATGCTTTTCTCGCCAACACAGATAATTGCGGATATTTGGGTTTTGGGGGATGGCGAGGGTTTTATAGCGAGTCAGTCAATGCGATCCAACAAACGGGTTTCTGTTGCTGGTGCGTAGAATACGGAAACCCTGATCTGATCCCGGAAAGTAGCAAGAGAGGGGCGATCATGGCTCTGAACCTCATCTCACCAACGTCACGGTCGACAGAGCAAGGCTGTATATATATGGAACCTCATCAAAACACGGCAACAGGACCGGGTGTGTCATGTGTGCAACCTGATCATCGTCGGCCAGAGCTTGTGCAAGAAACAGGAGCTAATTTTAGATAGAAGCGAAGAAAATCGGTCCTGATTCCTCCAAAAAAAGGGTACATTGAAGTTAAATTTGCAGACTGCAGAGCACGCTTGACTTACCAACGTGCCGTTTAAGAACATTATAAAAGGGCACAAATGCATCAACAGAGCTGTCAAGCTGGCGTGTGCCTTGCCATGGCATAGCTTTGGAGTGCCAAGAGCGCTTGTTTCAGAGCGCGGAATGGAGGAAATCAGGTACTGTGCTGTTGGTCCACACCCATGTACAAACATATATGAACGAACATGAACAAACACAACCTTTTGCAGCATTACAGGCACACAGGTACGTACAAAATTAAAAAAAACAAAGGTTATTGTTAGAGTACGAGGATATTAGGCCCATATATGACACTATATAGTTACCCCTTCTAAGGTTAGATATAATCTAATCCAATATTATATAATAACATGGTATCAGCTTAGGTTCCTCCCTCACCCTCCCCGCCGCCGCCGCCGCCCTGCTCGCCGGCGCGCCGCCGCCGCCGCCGGAGCAGCCATGGCCGGCCGGCCTCCTCCCCCTCCTGGGCCTACCTACTTCACTACCTTCCCCCCTCTCTCCAGCGGACCGAGCTGGGCGCAGGCCACCGCCGCCGCCGCTCAGCCCTGCCCTGACGTCGTCGTCCGGCCCCGCCCAGCCGGCGCGAGCGCGCCCAGAGCAGTGGCCCGACCGGCTGATTTGCACACCCCCCTGACGCCGCCGGGGCCTTGATGGCGGGCGCCGGGGCCGGGGTGGGCGCAGGGGATGCGGACCCGGCCGCCACCGCCGTGGCGGGCGCTAGGGCAGGGGATGCGGACCCGGCCGCCACCGACCCGGTGGGCGCCCCTCCCGCGGCCGTTTCCCCAGCCAGTAGTGCCCACCCGGGCGCGCGTGCTGGTTCCTCGGCCGCCCCCTCCGTCCTCGCCGCCGCCCTCACCGCTGCCCGGGCTGAGTACGCGACGGGGCAGGTTCGTCTGCGGGAGGCCGCCCTCGCTTGGGAACGCGAGCGCGATGCGGCCGCTGCCCTGGCTCAGCAGATCTTCGATGCGGAGCAGCTCCTCACCTCTCCTGCCTCCCACGACGGCGGGGCCACTTCCTCCGGCTCGGCGGGTCACCGCGTGTCCACCACTGCGGTCCTCTGGCATGACCCGACCGACCCACTCGTGGCCCAGCTTCACTACCAGGCCGGGGGTGTCCAGAACATCCGGCTCCTAGTTTCGGTCGTCCTCAAGCGGGAGTCGCCCTCCTGCGCCCGCTGGCTGGACCTGGTCCTCCTCACCCTCCGCCGTTACGCCCTCGATGACCACGTCCTCCTTGACGCCGTGGGCGCGGTCCCGACCGCCTCGTGGCTGCGCCTCGACAGCATCGTTCTCTCTTGGATTCTGGGGATGATCTCCCTGGACCTCCACGACCTCGTCCGCAACACTCTGAGCGCTCGTGGGGCCTGGTTGGCGCTTGAGGGCCAGTTTCTAGGCAATGCCGAGGCCCGGGCTCTGCGTCTCGATGCGAGTTTTCGGACCTTCGTCCAGGGTGACCTCTCCGTCAGCGACTTCTGCCGCAAGATGAAGGGCATGGCGGACTCTCTCGGCGACCTTGGCTGGCCTGTGGAGGACCGTATCCTGGTCCTCAACGTCCTCCGCGGGCTCAGTGACCGCTACGCTCACCTTCGGACGTGGATTACTCGTCAGCGACCCTTCTCCATCTTCCTGCAGGTCCGTGACGATCTTGTCATAGAGGAGCTCCAGCAGGGAGTTCAGGCCATGGCGGTCTCCGCGCTGGGGTCCTCGTCTTCCTTGATTGCACTCGCCGCTACTCCCCCGTCGCGTCCGCCCACTCCGTCGCCATCGTCTCTCCTTGGTCCTCCTCCTCCCGGGCCGAGTGGGGGTGGGGGGGCGTGGCGGTGGTGGCCGCCGTCGCCGCGGGGGAGGCCGTGGCGGTGGTGGCCGTGGGAACACACCGACACCTCCATGGGGTGCACCCTGGCCCACCTTCCACAACCCGTGGTCGGGGCACATCTCCATGTGGCCCTTCCAGCTCCTGGCGGTAAGCCTCGCCAGCCGGCGGCCATGTTCGCTGGTGCTCCTCCAGGGTTCTACTTAGCGACCCCGTGGGCAGCACCTCCCAGCACCTACTCTACGTCCACGTGGGCTCCACCTCCCAGTGCCTCGCTCGGGCCGGTCGGTTGGGACCCGACGGCCTTGGCCACCTCCTACAGCACTGTGGCCCTGACACCCCCTGCTGGGCTAGAGTGGGTCGCTGACTCTGGCGCTACTTACCACACCACTCCCAACCCTGGTATACTCTCTTCTGTTCGCCCTTCTTCTTCCTCACTCCCTTCGTCCATCATGGTCGCAAATTGGTCGTGTCTTCCTGTCACGTTCGTGGGTGCCGCCAGCGCTCATGGCTCATTTCGTCTTCCTGATGTTCTTGTTGCTCCTTCTATGGTCCACAACCTCCTTTCTATTCGTCATTTTACAGCTGATAATTCCTGTTCTGTTGAGTTTGACTCTTTTGGTCTTACTATGAAGGATTTGGCTACCCAGCGTCCTCTGCTCCGCTGTGACAGCTCGGGGCCCCTCTACACCCTTCGGTTTCCGGCGTCCTTTTCCTCCTCTTCGCCAGCCTTTTTGTCAGCTGTTTTTGCCGCGACGCCTTCCTCCACTACTTGGCACCGCCATCTCGGCCAAGCTGGACGTGATGCTCTGATGCAGCTTAGTCGTAGCTCCGACATTCGTTGTACTCAAGCTCACGATGAGCCCTTGTGTCATGTGTGCCAGCTGGGCCACCATGTTCGTCTTCCTTTTTACACTTCTTCTTCACATGCGGCTCATGTTTTTGACCTTGTACCCGACCTATGGACGTCTCCTGTCATGAGTATTTCTGGGTATAAATACTATTTGGTGGTGGTTGATGATTTTTCTCATTATTCGTGGACTTTTCCCTTGCGTGCAAAGTCTGAGGCTTTTCCCACTATTCTCCTTTTTTCTCCTGGGTGTCTACTCAATTCGGCCTTACCATCAAGGCCGTCCAGTGTGACAATGGTCGTGAGTTCGATAACTCCACCTCCTGTGCCTTCTTTCTCTCTCACGGCGTCCAATTGCGTATGTCTTGCCCTTATACCTCCTCCCAGAATGGCAAGGCTGAGCGCATGATTCGCACCACGAACGACATCATGCGCACCCTTCTGCTCCAGGTGTCCCTTCCTACTCGCTTCTGGGCAGAGAGTCTTCACACCTCTAACTACCTCCTTAACCGCCTTCCTTCCGCTGCCTGCCCCGCTCCTACACCGCACCACTCTCTCTTCGGTACCCCTCCTCGGTATGACCACCTTCGTGTCTTCGGGTGTGCGTGTTACCCTAACACCACTGCCACCACCCCCCATAAGCTGGCTCCCCGTTCGACACTGTGTGTTTTCCTCGGGTATTCCTCAGATCACAAGGGTTACCGGTGCTATGACCTCACGTCTCGTCGGGTCCTCATCTCTCGCCATGTGGTGTTTGATGAGTCTATCTTCCCCTTCTCCACCACCACCACACCACCTACCACCCCTGACCCTGACCTCGCCTCTCTATTTCCCACTGACACGGTGGTCCAGCCACCTTTGCCGTTTTCCTCTGCAGGTACTGCTCCACCGTGCCCTTCACCGGGCCCGTGCCCCGGCTCACCGCACACCAGTGCTGCTCCTGACCCTGTGCCCTGCACGGGTCCGGTAGTGCCACCCTCCGGTGTGGCCCCTGCTCCTTCGCCTGACACGGGGCTGGGTACGCCGCTTCCTGCACCCCCGGTGCGATTTGCCCAGCCGGTGCTTGTCTACCAGCGCCGTGCGCGGGCAGACCCGGCGCCTGCTGCTCCTGACCCTGTGCCCTGCACGGGTCCAGGAGCGCCACCCTCTGGTGTGGCCCCTGCTCCTCCGCCTGACACGGGGCCGGGGATGTCGGTTCCTACACCCTCGGCGCGATTTGCCCAGCCGGCCCTTGTCTACCAGCGCCATGCACGGGCGGACCCGGCGCCTCCGTCACCACCGGTGGTCTCTTCTCCGCCGGTGACGCCTACACCGCCGCCGCCTCCGGCCGCTCGTGTCGTGCCGCCGGTGTACCACCAACCGCTCCTTCACCACCACCCGCGGCATGTTCACCCTATGGTGACGCGGCATACGGCGGGTACCCTGCGGTCCCGGGCTCCTGCGGCGATGCCCGGCGACACGTAGGTCTCTCCTGTACCCTCTTTCGTTTGTGACGCCTTGTCAGACCCTCACTGGCACCGCGCGATGGAAGAGGAGTACGCGGCTCTCCTTGCCAACCAGACGTGGGATCTGGTGCCCCGTCCGCCTAGCTCCAATGTTGTCACCGGCAAGTGGATCTAGACGCACAAGCGGCAGGCTGATGGTACCCTTGAGAGGTACAAGGCTCGCTGGGTTCTCCGGGGTTTCACTCAGCGGCCTGGTGTTGACTATGATGAGACTTTCAGCACAGTGGTGAAGTCGGCCACCGTCCGCACAGTACTCTCTCTGGCTCTCGCTCGCTCTTGGCCTGTGCATCAGCTGGACGTCAAGAATGCCTTTCTGCACGGGACTCTCAATGAGACAGTTTACTGTAGCCAGCCAGCGGTGTTCGTTGACTCTTCTCGTCCTGACATGGTGTGTCGGCTCAACAGATCTCTCTACGGCCTCAAGCAGGCCCCGCGGGCGTGGCACTCTCGGTTTGCTGCGTTCCTGGTGACACTGGGCTTTGTGGTGGCCAAGTCAGATACCTCTCTGTTTGTCTATCACCGTGGAGCTGAGACTGCCTATCTGCTGCTATATGTTGATGACATTGTCCTCATAGCCTCCAGTTCGTCACTACTCAGCCGCATCATCAGCTCTCTTCAGCAGGAGTTTCCACCACTTCCTCGGGGTTACTATTGAGCCTCGTCCCACCGGTCTTCTTCACCAGCGGCAGTACACTCTCGATATCCTGGAGCGAGCTGGGATGACTAACTGCAAGCCCTGCTCCACTCCAGTTGACATAAAGGGCAAGCTGTCAGAGGCCGAGGGCAACCCAGTGGCAGACCCCACGGCATACCGGAGTCTCGCAGGTGCACTTCAGCACCTTACCTTCACCAGGGCGGATATCACCTATGCAGTGCAGCAGATTTGCTTTCACATGCATGATCCCCGAGAGCCCTACCTCACTGCCCTCAAGCGCCTCCTCCGCTACCTTCACGGCACTGTCGACTATGGCTTGCTCCTTCACCGGTCTTCCTCCCCCGAGCTCGTCGTCTACACTGACGCTGACTGGGCCGGGTGTCCGGACACTCGGCGCTCCACCTCCGGCTACGCTGTCTTCCTAGGCGGCAACCTGGTGTCCTGGTCGTCCAAGCGTCAGCCGGTGGTCTCCCGCTCCAGTGCCGAGGCGGAGTACCGCACTGTCGCTAACGGCGTCGCGGAAGCTTCCTGGCTCCGGCAGCTCCTCGCCGAGCTCCACAGCCCTCTCTCCAGGAGCACACTGGTCTACTGCGACAACGTCAGTGCTGTGTACCTCTCCACCAACCCTGTTCAGCACCAAAGGACCAAGCATGTGGAGACGACCTTCACTTTGTCCGTGATCGAGTCGCCATCGGTGATGTTCGGGTCCTCCATGTCCCGACCACTTCCCAGTTTGCCGACATCTTCACTAAGGGCCTCCCATCCTCGGCCTTCGTCGAGTTCCGCTCCAGCCTCAACGTCACCGGTGGCTAGTTGCGTCTGTGGGGGGGCTCGAGTGTGTGCTTCTTTTCATGTCATGTTCAGTCTGTAACTCCGCTGCGTCGAATGTTCAGACTGTGGGAGGCTGTTAGAGTATGAGGATATTAGGCCCATGAGACTAAGCCCATGTGGCCCATGTATGACACTATATAGCTACCCCTTCTAGGGTTAGATATAATCCAATCCAATATTATCTAATAACAGTTATCAATTCTCAGCAAGGACAAACCATCCATGAATGGGATGGATCCGGTACATAGCTTTCATATCAATGTGACACAATGGCTTGCCATCATATACAATGACTATTCATAGATCATACTACATCCAGTTAGCAAGAACAACAGCTTGCAGGACAACATATTTTAGGAAAGGGGAATGGTATATCTCCACTAGTGCTAGCTACACCACTACAGATCAGAAGAACACTGGTCAAGCTACAACATATCATGGCCATCCTCCTGGTAGTTAAGGTCGTCGCATCTTAACATTCAAGGGTATCTCCTTGTAAGAGACAACCTTCTCAGCAGCTCGCCTTAGAGACCTCCTCCCTGATATCTGCTCTTCATTAGATTTCCTCGCGGAACAATCATTATTCTGCTCTTGATTTGTCCTGAATGCATTTGAATTAGAACCAGCCAAAGGAGCAATAACATCTTTCTGCTCAGTCTCAACAGTGATATCCATGTCCTCAGGAGACACTGAATTCAGTCTTGTAGATTTTCTCCTTTGAGATTTTCTGCAAATATTAAAGCCAAACAAGGCTGTTATGTTCCGTTTGGAGACAATCGGGTTAGCTGGATGCAGGCAGTAAGCAGGCAATACTAACCTCTTTTCCTCGTGGCGCAATGGCTCACGGGTAGTCGTGTCTAGTTTGTCATTGACATCCTCTATGGCCGACCGTTTTTTTGAGCACCTGCACACAAACTTTCTGATAAAACAGCTGATTTGGGTGAATTATGTGAAGTACAAATGAGATCCAATCAGATTTCTGTGTTATATCAAAAGAAAATCAGGGTTTCCAAGTCTTCTAGGTTTCAATTTAATTTAATGGACCAAAATAAATCATGTTCCACCAAAAAAGGGCCCTTTGGGGGTGAAAACCAGACCAGACAGTCAGAGCTAGCCCAGCAAATCAGCAATATACCAGTTTTCTCAATTCTGGCTACAATTGAATCTTAAACAACAATGAAAAGGAGGATTCCTTACCCCTTGATAGCAATGTCTTCTGGTGGTTCAGGGGGGTCAACGGTAGTGAATGACAAAGATGCTGTAAAAGAATTGTAATTGGGTGAAAAATTAATTATTCTTCAAATCTCTGTTTAGAAAAAACTGCAGCAATTAGCATGTACATGGTCACTATCCTTGGGGTTTAAGATTAAATTTCTAGCATACAATATGTGCTTATGAGAGCAAATAGACCAAAAATGCATCCATTCAAACTGGATATTGGAATTGTTTCATATGGAATTGGATAATTATAAATAAGTGGCACATAAGAAATGTTGAAAATATGGAAAGATGAGGGTCATTACATTCACTTCCTGTCAAATAGTTTTGTTTAATGTTGAAGGCCTTATCACCAATTTTATGAGACTCAACTCCAGCTTCACTGCAACAGGCTTCCTGTATCTCCTGAATAAATTGTAGGAAACAAGTAGATTAAATCTGCAAGTGATTCCATCATTAATCTTTAACTGGTTATTATGTGCAGCCCATACCATCAAATTCGTTTTTCCTGGTTGCCCATTTATCTCAGTTCCCTGATAGGATCAGACACCAGGGGTCAAAAAATATAACATATTAACATCAATGACTAGAACATAGCTGAATAAAACTGCAAGATAGACATATAGTACCTCGGATTGTGAAGCTGAAGCCATTACTACTTCATGCAGTTTTGCACTGCACCCATTTTGCAGTGACTTCTCCTGCACAGTATATCACCAAATATTGCACAGATCAGAAGCACCCAATATTAATTAATCCTTTTAGAGAGGCAAAACATATGAAAGTCTTACCATATGTTTTCCAGTGGTTTGTACACATTGTTTCTGAACACTTGAAGTGGAAGGAGCTAGAGGCGCTACAGTGTCCTCATGCAATGTATTCTGAGATACTCTGCCTATCTCACAGGAATCTTGGTTCAGTCTCAAAGACCTCCGTGGAGGCATTCTGATCACACAATTAAACAACAGTTGTAAAAAAGTTTCAATCAGATAGTGTTGCTGCAAAGACACATCCCATAAACAAGAACAATCTCATGGCAAAATCATGCTATCTTGATTTATATGCAATTGCAGCTCAAATAATAGTAAATAGATAAAAATAGAATATACCTCTTTTGTTTTCCATCTTGTGGTGGCTCTTGGCAGACGGTATTTGATGATAAAGCAGCTGAGAAGAAATTGAATCAAGTGAAAATTAGAACTATAACAGTTCCTGACTCAAGGCAAATAGAGATGTAGAATATACAAAGCTTTATGCTTTATGTTGAACACAGATGACATGAAGTGCAGTACGAAAAAAAAAATCCACAAAATAAAACAAGAGAATAGAGTGGCTCAGAAAAAAAAGCTGCAGTAATTAGCACATACTTGGAAACTATCCTTAGGGTTTAAGATTAAATTTCTATCATACAATATGTGCCTATGAGAACAAATTGACTAGAATGTGTCTATTCAAACTTGATACTCAAATTGTTTCATCTGGAATTATCTGGATAATTATAAATAAGTGGCACATATGAAATGTTGGAAGAATGAAAAGATGAGGGTCATTACATTGACTTCCTGTCAAATGGCTTTGTTTACTGTTGAATGCATTATCACCAATTTTATAAGGGTCATTATCACCAGACTTCCTAGAACATGCTTCTTGTATCTCCTGAATAACATTGTAGGAAACAAGTAGATTAAATCTGCAAGTGGTTCCATCATTAATCTTTAACTGGTTATTAAATGCAGCCCATACCTTCAAATTTGTTTTTTGTGTTTGCTCATTGATCTCAGTTTCCTGATAGGATCATACACCAGGGGTCACAAGGTAACATATTAACACCAATGACCAGAAATTGAATAAAACTGCAAGATAGAGATAAAGTACATTGAATCCTGAAGCCATTACCAGTTCATGCATGGTTGCACTGCATTCGTTTTGCATTTCCTTCTCCTGCACAGTATATCACCAAATAATGCACAGATCAGAACCACCCAACATTAATTAATCCTTTTAGCGAAGCAAAACACGAAATAGTCTTACAATATGTTTTCCAGTGCTTTGTCCATACTGTTTCTGAACACATGAAGGGGGAAGAGCTAGAGGCGCTACAGTGTCCTCATGCAATGTATTTTGAGATACTCTGCCTATCTCACAGGAACCTTGGTTCAGTCTCAAAGACCTCCGTTGAGGCAGTCTGATCATACAATTAACCAACAGTTGTAAAAAGTTTCAATCAGATAGTGTTGCTGCAAAGACACATCCTGTCAGTTACCATGAGAAGGGGTACCCTAAACCTCCCTTGTCTTCGTTTGAACCCCGAGTTTACCCTCAGATCAATCTCATGGGGACCCTCGAAAAAACAAGCGCAAGACCAGACAACACATCCTCGACCCACCGGGGCCCACCGGCAAATACAAACTGGGCCGACCCACAACAGAATACTTAACTTCTGCCGTGACCCTCGACAAACCACAGACGTCACCAGCTGATGATCGCTCGAGATGGGGGGACCTCACGTCAAGTATCAAGGCCCCGGCGGGACGGACACCTCGATACAACAAGGGTCGAGCCCCCCCTCGATCCACCAACTCCAGGTGCGTCCGATAGCGCATTTGATGCAAACCTAACCTCGTCAAATCGTATGGCTACAGGGTCCGCACAGTGGTCCGTACAGCGGTTGAATCCCGCTTTACCGCCGATACTGAGGACGTGCATCGGTCTGCACGGCACTGTTACGCCGTACTCAGCGCTGTAAGGCAGCTCGAGGCCCCCTTCGGCGCGCTACGCGACAAACAACCGACATCGGATTCCCTAAATTCAATCTTATCCGTTCAACCACTACGCTCGAGGCTACCCCTCGACTGGGCCTCGAGTGCGCATCGACGCCCTCCGGTCAACCTACATCGACTTTGAAAGCTGCGCCAACAACTCCCGATGCGACCCCAACAGGAACTCGCACGTCCTCTACAGGGGATCGCGTCTTTCACCGGTCAGCAACCACGTCTCCGAAGGACGCCTGTCAACTCCGAGCCACGCTGCTACAGAATAAGCCATGCTCAGCACACGTCTCTGCAGAGGCCTCGAGTTGACCACCACGACCCGCGACGTCACCACCGCGTCATCGAACCAGGACATCTGTACCCCTGTGCCTCCCCTTGGTCTATAAAAGGGGACGCCAGGAGACCCAATAGGAGAGGAGAACCGACCCCAGACAACGATCTCACGAACAATCGAACACACGCCTAGGCTGACTCCTAGACTCTGAATAACTCTTTCGCCCTACACCCGCACCCCCTACCCCTCGAATTCTCTCCTTCGCTTGTATTCACCCCTGTACAAGCACTTAGGTGCAAGATAATACAAATCTTCTCCCCCGCTGGATGTAGGGCCTTCTTTGCCCGAACCAGGATAAATCGCTGTGTTCTTCTTGCATCACCATCCGAACGGGTTACACACACATACGTTTACTCGTTGGCTTAGGACACCCCCGGGTTCCTCACGCCAACACATCCCATAAACAAGAACAACCTCATGGCCAAATTATGCTATCTCGATTTAGATGCAGTTGCAGTTGCAGCTCGAACAGTAGTGAACAGATAAAATATACCTCTTTTGTTTTCCATCTTGTGGTGGCTCTTGGCAGACAGTATCCAATGACACAGCAGCTGAGAAGAAATTGAATCAAGTGAACATTCGAACCTTAATAGTGCCTGACTCAAAGAAAATAAAGATGTAGAATATAGAGTGCTTTATGCTTTATGTTGAACACATATGACATGAAGTGCAGTATGAAAAAATAAAAATCCACAAAATAAATCAAGAGAAGTGAGATTTACCTTGAGATTCAACCGAATGGTGTTCAATACCACTGGTTACCAAGTCAACTCCTGTGACTATGGACACTGTGCCTTTCAAGGCCTAATTGCAATACAGAAGGAAAAAAAATCAGAATTATAGTAGTTGTATATTAACAAAGTGAGTCATTTTACTTACAAAATTGATACCTACCTGAGATTTCACTCCCTTCCGCTGTCCGTTGGCAGCGTTTTTATTTCCCTGAAAACATATTTGAGTATAAAATCATGGAATCTATAATGAAAAAGAAGCTGAGTTAAAGCATACTCTTACTTACATCATGCTCTGAACCCTTTACTTTAAGCAGTGCTGTAGCACAAGAAAGTTCGTGCTGCAATATCTTCATCTGCAGATCATACCTCAAATTACGTATCAGTAACCACCATACTCAGAACTGGTAATCAATGGATGTCAAAACATAGAAGAAGCTGACAACTTACTCGATCTTTCACTGCATTTATTTCCTGCAATGAAGCACAGAACAGAAATATTAGGCAGTGCTCTATTTTGCACCACGAAATAAGCACTATGCGTGTGATGCTTTGACTCTAAACGTAGGTCTAGGTCCATTGGCACATTGATAGTCTCCAACTGTCCGATATGACACTTGGACCAATATAACATATATAAATACATAATAATAGTTTAAATAGAAAGAGTTATACATTTATTCAGATGAATCTATTATGTCAACCTAGGTTATTTATCTATTTGGTTTTTTGCTACTAACAGTCAAAGCTAAAAACATTTAATTTAAGACAACCTAAATGAACTTATATTTGGGGTCAGAGATAGTATAAAATAAAAAGATGGCATGCATAATTTACTCAATTTTTCTCATCCGACATATAATTTGGGGGAACAACTGTATCTGAACTGCCAAAACTGAGCATTTTTCCTTTTTATTAAAAAATAGTGTTATTGTGGTGCACAGACATAACACGGCGGATAGCATGCCATTCAATTGGATTGCCAGCAAAGGAACAGCACACAAGTGTCAAAGATTAATGTTACTGCATCCATAGTGAGAAACTGAGTGGATGGAGATGTAGACAAACCGCAAGCATCTGTGAATTGTTTTGCGCAAACTGTAGATTCTGTTGTTTAGATGCTTGCAGCGCAAGACGGAGCTTGTAGATCTCAACTCTGCTGAGGTCAATGATCTTCCTGCAGAGAAGGAAAGCTAAGCTACATTAGTGAGGGAAGAAACTGCGATCCCCCACCCCCACCCACCCACCCACCCACCCACCCACCCACAAACACACCCACACATCTCTGCAGCAACAAACAAGGAGGGGATGGAGAGGCAGGGCAACATACGACTTCTCATTCAGCAGAGTTATCAACTTGGTGTTCTCCTGCAACAATGCGAGCAATTATCAAGCTCAGCGAACAGATTGCCCAACAGAAATCGTAATCGAACTGAAATGGCATGAGAAACCCAGATACGGCAGCCGGATTGTTGGAGCTAAAGCGACGAATCTCACTCACCTTGACGAGGTCGGGGATGGCGATGGATCTGGCGGTGCTCGGCTTCCCAGTGTTGGTGATGTCGACGAGGGCGACGGGCTTATTGTTATTCCCTTTCCCCGGCGGCGACCGGAGCCTATGGCCGCCGCTATCGCCGCTAGGGTTCGGGTGCGGCCGAGGGTTCAGGCCACCGCGCGCCGCGCCTCCTCCTCCTGGTTCAATTCAACGGGCCGGAGCTCGAAGCTGTGAGATGCCGCGGCGTGGACGCGCGCAGAAACGAGAATGGAGCCCCCGGGGGGGGGGGGGGGGGACTTACCGGTGGCGGTGGAGGCCATGGAGGTCGCGCGTGCCCGCGGGGGTGAGCGGGGCGGTCCGCCGGCCAGGGGCTCGGGTCGCGGCCGAGCGGCGCGGGAGGTGGGACCCGGAAGCCCCGCACTGGGTGTAGGAGGCGTCGCGGTGCGCGGAGGGGTGGAGGCGCCGGCGGCGGCGGTGGCTCGGCGTGCCCTGGTGCGAGGGGAGGGGAGCGGATTCGATTTTGGAGCGCGGGATGGGCGGAAGGGGATCGAATGATCGATTGGGCTGCCGGAAGCGGGAGGCGATGGTGGGGCCAAGGTGTCAGCTGCCCCGCGGTGGGCCCAATCGAATTCAAAATCGAGGCGGGTAGAGATGGAAATCTGAATGCACTCTCAGAATTGTCGATTTGTGTGGAGAGCCTAAAAAATTCAACGTTCAGTGGCGGAGTACGGTGGTGAAATCGATAACGTGGATGGATATAGTCAAGAAACAATGGGTTAAACGCTTGGAAATATAGGGCACGTTTGACGTGGGGCGCAAGGTTGGCTCGTACCACCAGCCCGGCCTCCGGCGGACACGGCCAGGTCGTGGCCAAGAAACGGCCTTGTTTGATTTACTGGACCAATGAGACAGGTTGGACTGTGACCGTGTTTGTTTTGCCTCTACCAGTGCATATGACCACTTTGCATATAGGAGCTGGTAGCCTTACCAACCATCCTTTACTTCATCTTTCCTCTTGGTAATTTTGTCAAACACATGGTAAGCAGGCCGCGGAGACGACGAACAATTCCTTTTCTTGGCGGCGGTGGCCATGGCCGTGAGTCACTCGTCGTCCTCCTCCTCCATCAACTCGTCGGGCCAGTCCATGGTCGTGGCGCTCCACGCCCAGCTGCAGCAGGCGGTGGCCACGGCGCAGGCGAGGGGCAAATTCGAGGGGCGCCGTGGCGGACATGGTTGTGGAGATCGCCCCGCTACGCCCGCCGGCGCCGGCCGGCCAGGCTGTGCTGGACATGCAAGCAACGCCGGCGTGGTCGTTGAGCTGCGACGCGCCGGCGGCGACCCTGTCCTCGCTGGAGCCTGGAGCCCGCCACGCCAGCACCTCGACCTCCCTCATGGCGCCGCCCTCTTCCTCCTCTCCTCGGCCCACCACCTCGATCTCCCTTCCATCCTTTTCCTCACCGCGCCACCATCTCGATCTCCCTCAACGTGCACTCATGGCGCTTCTGCTCACAGAGACTTCGTTGTCCCTCATGTTGGTGGAGTAGGAGCGCAAGCACCATGGACGTGTGCGGCTATCGAGCCCGCCGGAGATCCGCCCGCCGTGATCACGAGGCCGCCTTCTCGCTTGCTAGAGCGCCACTTGCGGCCGTTGTGCCCGCCGGCACCCCAATGCAACTCTGCTCGAGCCCCGCGACGGAGGTGGCGAGAGCGAGGCGTCGAGGAACGGGGGTGGCAATGCAGGAGGTGAAAGTTGGAGTGGGATGGGAGGTGACAGGATGGAGCCGGATGCAGCCAGTGGAGGACAAAGCGAGGCTGGCCCTGGAACTACGAAGCTTTAGATCGTTTTTTGGGGTGCAGGAGAGAGAGTGTAATTTGCAGCTGTTGGGCCAGGCCGAAAACTGGGCCAGGTGAATCAAACAAGGCAGTTGCACCTGGGGTGCGTGAGCCACCCTTTTAGCCCTATATCAAACGCGCCCATAGTGATCGTTAAATTTTTTATACCCTGGGCCTTATTGAGCTTCCTCTTCTGGACCGTATGTTCACATGGTCTAACAAGAGGGAGGTCCCCACCCTGGCTCGTCTGGATCGCGCCTTCATGAACAACTCCTTTGCCCTCTCTTTCCCCAACTCAAACCTCCCCTCGTGTTTTGGCTCCACCTCCGACCATATCCCACTTCTTCTCACCATCCCCACGATGATCCCCAAAACCTTCCGCTTCTGCTTTGAGAATGCTTGGCTCAAAAACCGCTCCTTCCTTCCCCCGGTCCTTCCCGCCTGGTCTGGTGCCCGTGTGCCGTTGGACGCCACTGGAGGGTTGGTGGCAAGGATCAAGGCCCTTTGCCATGGAGCCAAGGCTTGGTCCAAAAAACACCATGCCTGCCTGGAGGACCTAAGTAATGTGTCCTTCATCATTATGCCCATCGACTACTACGAGGAGTTCAGGCTTCTGTCTGCAGGTGAACGGAGCTCAGGAGGCAATATTAGGATCGGGTCGCCTTGCTGATCGCCCAACGAGCATCCAACTGGAAGCAGCGCATGAAATTCCATGCGCTGCGTGAGGGGGATGCCAACACCAGGTTCTTCCTCTCCAAAGCCTCCCACCGGGCACGTCGAAACACAATCCGTGTCCCGGAGGTGAACGATGTACAGTTGATAAGCCACAATGACAAAGTCGCCGCGCTCGCCGCCTACTACACCAGCATCCCAGGCGGGGAGACAACAACATCCTGGAGCTTCGACATTGACATGCTATTTGCCGGGGCTCAGCGAGATGTACCGGAGCCCCTGCGGTCCAGGCCATGCCGACGGACAGTGCGCTGGGACCCAACGGTCGGCCCCGGCTTCTATGCGGCGGCCTGGGAATACGTCAAGGGGGACCTGATGAGGTTCCTGGCGGCCTTCCACCAGGGAGCGCGGACATGAAGCGCGTCAGCAGGGCTGTCATTGTGCTTATCCCCAAGACAAAGGCGTGCGAACACCCCGGCTGCCTACCGCCCCATGTCCCGCCAGAATTGCCTGGTCAAAAACCTAACCAAAATTCTAACAACCAGGCTACAGCTGCAGATTGCCCGGATTGTGGACCCCGACCAAACGGGCTTCATCAGGGGACGATCGATCTCCGAGAACTTTGTCCTCGCCGCAGAATTGGTGCAATGCTGCCATCTCCGCCGGGCCCCCACTCTGGTGATCAAATTGAACTTCGCCAAAGCATTTGATTCAGTGAACTGGTCGAGCCTGCTCAAGATCCTGGCGGTGCGTGGCTTCCTTGATAAGTGGATGCAGTGGGTGGAGCAGCTCCTTGCAACATCCAAGTCGGCCGTGCTCGTTAATGTAGTGTCTGGCCCCTGGATCAATTGCAAACGCGGACTGCGGCAAGGAGATGCCCTGTGCCCTTACCTCTTCATCTTGGTAGCCGATGTTTTACAGCTCCTGATCAAGAAGAAACAAGAGATCCGCCACCCAATGGTCGATGCCACCGCGTCCGTTCTGCAGTATGCGGATGACACGATCATCCTATTATGGGCTGACCCCCATGGCATCCACAAACTCAAGTCTTTGTTGGATGCCTTCGCGGTGTGCATGGGCTTGGTGATCAACTACAGCAAGAGCATGATGACGCATGGGCCTCCCACTCTCCACTCTCCGCTTTCGACCCGCAGATCACCAAAGCGGACCAGTACCTAGCAGGTTGGCAAGCCATGCTGCGGTCATCGGCCGGCAGGGTGGAGTTGGTCAACTCAGTCCTTACTGGGCTGCCGACCTATGTGATGGGCGCCATGCTTCTTCCCCCCAGCATGATCAAAAAGATTGACGCCCACCGCTAGGCGTTTTTGTGGGCAGGGACAGACAAAGCTTCAGGAGCCAAATGCCTGGTGGCGTGGGAGGAGGTGTGCAAAGAAAAGAAAGATGGCGGGCTGGGGGTGAAGCGCCTCGACATCCAAAACGCATGCCTGCTCCTAAAGCTCGTCCACAAGCTCCACCACCCCGGCGATTCTGTTTGGGCTCGGTGGGTGGGGGAGCATACGGAATTGGCGACGCTAGACGGGGACCTTGCCGGCACACACTAGGGGCCCTGCGCAACCTGCTCCCAGCTTACCAGCATATCTCTAGGGTCACGGTTGGTGACCGACGGGCCACTGACTTCTGGAACAACTGCTGGCTCGACGATGCCCCGCTTGCTGAGCTCCTGCCTGCTCTCCACAGGCACTACACAGGCAGAGCACGCATGGTGAGTGACGTCGTGCGCTCCATGCTTCCAGAGTTCTTCCAATGTAAACTCACCACGCAAGCCACTCAGGAGCTCTCCGTCCTCACAACCATACTCCTCAACATCAACCTCCAAGAGACCTCGGATCAGCGCTCGTGCATCTTCAAAGAAGGCAACCACAAACTGCAGACCGCCCTCATCTACAAAGCATCCACTAGAGGGGGAATGCGACCCTCATGCCCACAACTTCATCTGGAAGAACTTCACCCCGCCCTGGGTGAAACTCTTTGGATGGCTCCTCACCAAGGACCGCATCAACAATAGGAGCAACCTCGCCTGTAAACACATTGTGGAGGATAGGGCCTACGCTGTCTACGATGCGAGTGAAGAAATTGCCAACCACATCTTCTCCCAGTGTCCCTTCGTCCACACCTTATGGGTCACCAACGGATGGTGCCTGTGGGAGGTATAAACTCATATACCCTCACGGCTAGACTTTGGGCTGCTCAGACCAGATGGCCCAGATCACAAGACGGAGGTCGGTCCATCACCACCCTGGTCAGTGGGCCGGATGACAAGACAAAGCGCATGGTCCACTATCACCCTGGTCGGTGGGTTGCATGGGTCCTGAAGGCTACTTGGCGTGCAAGGAGTCTTAGTCGGTTAGATCTATTCATAATCTCCAAGATACGGAGCAATGTAACCGACCATAGGGAAACCCTAGATATGTAACCTTGCCCCTCGGCTATATAAGGCGGGCAAGTACCCCCCTAGAACGCATCTCATCTAATCTGACATCTAGTCATTGTACTCTGGTACTCAGCAATACAGCAGCAGAGACGCAGGACATAGGGTATTACGCTTCTGAGCGGCCTAAACCTGGATAAACCCTTGTTTGTCTTATTTATTTGTCTTGCGTCTCACATTCGGTTCGTAGGTCTTAGCGCGCCCTCACCGCAAATCTACTACCTTAGGGTATCCCATGGAAGACTGCCAAGGAGATATCATCGACAGTGGCATGCCAGGTAGGGGGTGCGCGATTCAATCTCAAGGCGAGCTAGATGGTTTCCTTCCCAGCTTCCATGGATTTTGAGGCGGGCCTCACCTTCACCATCGGGCCGTTCACCTGGACCTCTAGGGTGATGACGTCTGTCGCATCCACATGAGCATCGCAGCCAGTCCCAGCGCCATCTGCAATGCAGCCGGTCCCAGCACTAGCCGCGCCAACCACTTCACAATGACTCTAATCTCGGGTCCACTCCCGGGGTCATTCGCGCTGCCCATGACGGCCGTGGAAAGGATGGCCACGCCAGCAGTGAACTGGCGGATTCCTCATTACCAGAGGAGGCACATCGACAACTCTGATCTGATCGAGATGATTGATCAGTATGGCACCGGTCTGGTTGAAATCCTAGAGTACGTGGAGTCCGCTCCTGCGTGGCTTCGTGAAAACCTAGATTTCACCCCTGTCCTTCCACGTCGGCGTGGGCGTATGAATTGTTTCGAACGCTCAGGTCATGCAGATCCAAATCTGCCTGCGGCTAGAGCACCACCACCTGCTCATCAGTAGGGTGGCCCCAACTACAACTGACCATGTCGACAAGGCCACCCGAGCCAAGCCGGCCACCCGCGTCACCAGGATTCTAATTCGGCCGCGGTCCGAGCACCGCCTCCCGTCCGCCAAGGAGGTGCACCTCCCAACCAGCAGCAGAAGTGAGGGCCTATCAACCAGGTCCATTGTCAGCACCGACTAGATTCAAATCTGGCCGCCGCGTGTGCTCCACCTCCAGTCAGGCTGGATGAGTTCATTGATGTGCACCAGCGTCGGCGTGGCCCTAACCGCGATAATGGCCTGCACTGTCCAGATCTGAACCAGAGGGAGTTCTAGGAACAGCTGAGACAACAGCGTCGGACCCAGCAGATGCAACCTGCTGGTCCAATCCCACTAGGCCTAAATGCTCCTGCTACAAGTAGTCAAGCTGTCTTCTTGCACGGGTTGGACAACGCAGCCACGTCCTGCGCGAGAAACCTGCAGGTCACCCCTGTGCGATGTGACGCCCATCTTTTGGACTAGATCCATCTAGGGTTTTGTTTCCTGAAGACCCGAGGCTTGTAGTCAACATGGTGGTCCTTAAGGATCTCAATCCTACATCCATAGGCACTGCTCCGGAAAGCAGCACTGTGTCCAATCTTCTTACACAACTCGACAGATCTCCTTTCGTCTCCTTCGACTACACCAAGTATCTCCTCTCTGGCGAAGAGAGTCCTGAGGTCTAGGGTCAGGAGCACATCGAGGAAGAGATCCCAGCAACACCAGTACACTAGCCCCAGGCTATGGATATGGTGCTAGACTTCCCTAGGTACCCGCCTGGGTTTGATGGTACGGTGTTCGTGGTCAGCGTCGACGAGTTGCTTGTTCCAAACAAGACGGAGCAGGCAAGGTAGGAAAGAGAAGAACGCAATCGCGACCGAGTGCGATGGTGACTTTTGGAGGAGCAAGCGGCGGACGCTGCCAACAACGGTAGCAATGGTGCCGGGAATGGTGGTGACCCAGCTAACGGCCCTCGGCCGTGCTGCCTTCACCGAAATCTCCGTGGCGACTTCGACATGGTTAGGGATCGGCCCGTCCATGAGACTCCTATAGCCAACACCACTGTAGCCATGGATGGACTCGACACTCTTCCCCCGAACACACCCGGGGTCGAAGTGATCCGTGATTTTTGATCGCCACTGAGGAGCAGGTCAATCGGCTTCGCTCAGCCGGTTCCTTGGCCACTTCATACCGGTCATGGCGATCCTGGTGCAATCGCAGTCGTTGCCACCAACCTACAGAGAGTGGCGCCGACAACTCATCCAATCAGGGAGGACACAACCCTCCCCCCGAGCAGCCTCACCAGGAAAACGCTGACGACAACCCGTGGGATGATTCTCACGAAGACTCCCAAGACGATGCTCCATGGGGCAACCGCCAGCGTGGCAATCTCCAGCATGCTAACCGGTGACATGATGACAACTGCCATGCCAAGCAGGAGGTCGAGCAGCGTCAAGGCGTAGACCTCTGCAACCCCCTCGACGAACAGTACCGCGCTCGCCAATGCATGAGCGGACCTGCGCCATTCTTAGAAAACCTCAAGGCCATGGTCTGGCCGAAGAACTTTTGGATTGGCGACATCAAGATGTACGATGGAAGCGATGATCTCGAGCACTGGATCATGCTGTACGAAGTAGCCATCCGAGCGGCCGGTGGCAACGAGGGTGTTATGGCAAACTACCTCCCGGTGGTTCTCAGCAACGTTGCTACCTCCTGGCTATTACGGCAGCGCCCCAGAACTATCCACAGTTGGCATTAGCTCCGCCAGATGTTCATCGACAACTTCAAGCCAACCTGCGTTCAATCGAGCACCAAGTATGCTCTGGTGCAGGTGCGCCATATGCCAAGGAAATCACTGTGATAATACATTCGACGTTTCTCTGACACGTGGAACCATGTTACTGACATCACCCCGGCAGAGGGAATTGACCTCTTCATTGCCGATCTGTTCTAGCCACGTCACCTAGATCTCCAAAAGAAGTTGCTTCTCAAGAAACCCAAGACCATGGAGGAGCTTCTCACCATCACCAACAAGTACGCCCACCTCGACGATGGGCTGAACGTAGGCGATGTCGGCCCCTCCAACTGCAACCACCGCCACGACGATGACCAGGACCGCGACAGCGATTAGGATCGCCGGCCCGATCGTCGCCCTGATCGCCGTAGAAACCGTCGTGGCAATCACGACCCTGATTAGCAGGACGACAATCGCTCCTTCAAGCGCCGTGGTTGGGAAGGCTACAACGGTGGTCGACGCAACCGCAATCGCAATGATGACTCCATCAACGTGGTGAGGGGTAGAAGCGGGACAATGACAAGGAGCTCAATAAGGTCCTTAGCCCGAACTGCCCTCGCCATCCTGGCAAGGGCCACACGTTGGGCAAATGCAGAGTTTTGACGAACGCACTCAAGATCATCGCCAACAAGAAGCCGCGCAATGCCCCAAAGGCAAGGCTAAGAATGCTATCCAGCAGGACGACATCGATGAGGAAGAGCCCCAAGACCCCAGTCCATGGCACGCCTATAGGGATCCCATGAAGGACGTCGTTGCTGTCATCTTTGGCGACAAGGTCGGGCTAGAGAACACGCGGGACAAGAAGCTGCTGATGTGGGCTATCGCGTCTATCCAGAAGTCCGATGGTCTCATCACCAACATCAGGGTACTGCTGTGGTCCGAGCAGCCCATCTTATTCAGACGAAACGATTTGTGGGCCAAACTCCCCGACGCTGGTCGATTTCCGCTGGTCCTCAAATTGGTGATCGATGGCGTCCGGTTCGAGAAAGTGCTTATCGATGTAGGCAGCGCCCTAAACATTGTGTTCTATCCAGCTTTCAAGGAGCTTGGCTTGAAGTCGAAAGACCTCAAGCCATACAACTCTTTGTTCTAGGGCATCATGCCGGGCAAACCCTCATATCCCTTGTGGCAGATCACTTTGCCCGTCTAGTTTAGGAAAAAGCAGCACTTTCGCATTGACCACATCAAATTCATCATGGCCGACTTCGAGGGGATCTATCACGCCATCCTTGGCTAACCAGGGATCGCCAAGTTCATGGAGGTTCCTCATTATGGGTACCTTGTGCTCAAGCTCCCAACCAAGAAGGGCATCCTGTCCCTGCGTGGCAACGTCTTCATGGCGCGGGAGTGCGAGACCAATGCCTATGCAGCGGCGGAGGTCGAGGAGCTAAAGCATGTCCTGGAGCACACTAACTTAGAGGTTGAGTATGCGCCCCTAGTGGACCTCGAGATTTTGGTCAGTTCTGCTCGGCGCCCTTCCAACAAGGTCAAGCAGCACAAGCTGGTCGAGCTCGTCCTCGACGACCCCTCGAAGACCACAAAGATCAGGGCTACCCTTCCCCCCAAATAGGAAGACACGCTCATCCAATTCCTTTGAGAGCACATCAACATGTTTGCATGGAAACCCACAGATATGCCAGGTGTTCCGAGGAAAAAGGCTGAGCATTACCTTGATGTCTCGAAGACCGCTAAGCCGATAAAGCAGAAAATGCGATGGTTCGTTCGTGATCACAAGGAAGTCATTAGGGTAGAAGTAGCCAAGCTTCTAGCAGCTGGATTTGTCAAAGAGGTGTATCACCCGGAGTGGCTAGCCAATCCGGTTCTTGTACTCAAAAAGAATAATGAATGGAGAATGTGCGTTGATTACACCGATCTCAACAAACACTGCCCTAAACAAGCTTTCAATCTCCCTCAAATCGACGAGGTCATAGAGTCTACTACAGGTTGCAAGTTGCTCTCTTTCCTTGATTGTTACTCAGGTTATCATCAGATAGCCCTCAAGAAGGAGGACCAGGAGAAGACTGCCTTCATCACCCTCTTCGATGCTTTTTGCTATACGACCATGTCGTTTAGCTTAAAGAACGCTGGAGCTACCTACCAGTGGGCCATCCAGACCTGTCTCGATCATGAGATCATCAATGACCTTGTCAAGGCATACGTAGATGACATGGTGGTAAAGACTAGGGAATCTCATAGATTGGTCGATAACCTCTGACGAACCTTTGTGGCCCTCAATGAGTTTCAATGGAAACTGAACCCTAACAAGTGTGTCTTTGGCGTTCCTTCCGGGATCCTGCTTGGAAACGTGGTCAGTCAGGATGGCATTCGCCCCAATCCTGAGAACCAAATCATGTTGGATCTACAACCACCATGGTGCATCAAAGACATACAGAAACTCACTGGGTGCATGGTGGCCCTGAGCTGCTACATCTCCAGGATGGGAGAAAAAGGGCTACCCTTTTTCAAACTTCTCAAGGCAAAAGAGAAGTTCGAGTGGACGAAGGAAACTGACCAGGCTTTGAAACAGCTCAAGGAATACCTTGCGACTCCCCCAGTACTCATGGTCCCACGAGCAGGCGAGGAGCTTCTCCTTTACATAGCCGCTACAAACAACGTGGTTAGTACTATGATGGTAGTCGAGCGTGAGGAACTTGGGCACGTCTATGGGGTGCAGCACCCAATCTACTACATTAACGAGGTTCTCAATGAAACCAAGCAACATTACAATCACATCCAGAAGTTACTCTAGACGTTGCTGATCACCAAAAGGAAGCTTCTCCACTACTTCCAGGTTTTCATGATTACGGTGGTCACGGAAGCCCCACTTGGTGACATCCTACACAACAAAGATGCCAGCGACTAGATCATCAAATACGCATTAGAACTCTATGCATTCACATTACAGTCTCATAGTCGGAAGACTGTTAAATCTCAAGCCCTGGTTGATTTCATTATGGAGTGGTCGAATATTAACTTGCCCCTAGCTGATACAACTGCCGACCACTGGCAGGTGTACGTCATATCCCCATCCAAGGACACACTTTGCTGCGTCTTGCGTATCCACTTCAGGGCATCCAACAACGTGGCCGAGTATGAAGCCGCTCTACACGGCCTTCGCATTGCAGTCGAGCTGGGTATTAAATGGCTCCTGGTGTACGGAGATTCTGCTCTAGTCATTCGTCAGGTTAACAAGGACTGGGATGTTGTTCACAAGAAAATGGATGCATATGTGGCCGAGATATGCAAGCTGGAGAACAAATTCTATGGACTAAAATTTATACATGTGCCTCGCGCTGAAAACACTGGTGCCGACGAGATGTCCAAGCTTAGATCATCTCGAGCTGAGGTACCCCCTGGTGTATTTGTCAAAGATTTGATGAAGCCTTTAATCCCCGATCAGGCTCACGTAGCACCCGCGCCTGGTCCTGCTAACAACCTGCATGTAGCGGTGCTCAGTGACGATGCTGAAGAGGTCGAGCCAGGCTTCCCCGACCAGCAGGGATCTAACGATGGTAGTGAGCAGCCGCCGGCTGATGAGCCAGCCGAGCAGGCAACGCCTCGCTAGCCTGACTGGAGAGCCCTTTATTAGATACCTGAATGACCACCTTGTTCCAGAAGAAAAGATTGAAGCCCAACAGCTGATCCGTCGAGCCCGTGCCTACCTCATGGTCAACGGTGAGCTGATGCGCAAAGGTCCAAGGTCCGTGATTTTTTAGAATTGTATCACCTAGAAAGAGGGTATTGAACTTCTGAAGAATATTCACGCCGGCACTTGTGGTACACATGCTGCATCCCAGATGCTGGTCGGGAAAGCCTACCGAGCAGGGTTCTACTGGCTGACAGCCATTAGTGACGCAGAAGATTATGTGCGCTGGTGCAAGAATTTCCAGATGTTTGCCAAGCAGATTCTTGTCCCTGCACATGAGCTCTAGACCATCCCAGTCGCTTGGCCTTTTTCATGCTAGGGACTGGACATGATCGGCCCCTTCAAGAAGGCTCCTGGTGGTCACACATGTGTGTATGTACTCATCGACAAATTCTCTAGGTGGATCGAATATAAGGCCGTCAAGAAAGCCACAGCTGAAAAGGTGGTGCAATTCCTTGATGAAGTCTTCCATCAATTCGATGTGCTGAATAGTATCATTACTAATCTAGGCTCTCAATTCACCAATGACGTGATTTTTGACTTGTGCGACGATCTCAGTATCAAAGTCAAATATGTATGATCGCCCATCCTAGGGCTAATGGACAGGTGGAGCGAGCCAACGACATGATTATTGATGCGCTACGCAAGTGAGTCCCTGAGATGACAAGGACCTTAAACCTGGTCGGTGGCCCAAGGAATTGCCTGCTGTGGTCTGGGGACTGCGTACCCAGCCCAGTCGCAACACTGGAGTATCCCCATACTTCATGGTGTTTGGATCTGAAGCTGTCCTACCAGCTGAGGTCGCCTTCCAATCACCACGCGTCGTACTCCATGATGAAGACGCCTCCAACGAAGGTAGAGAAGTGGATATCATCGCCAAAGAGGAGCAAGCACTCGATTCTTGCAACCGCACGGCCAAATACCTAGCTTCTGTGCGCCGTTACTACAACCGCAACGTCAAAGAGAGGCTGTTCATAGTCGGCAACTACGTGTTGCGACGAATTTAGAACACAGATGTTCTGCACAAGCTATCTTCTAGATGGGAAGGGCCGTTCAGGATTAAGGCTGTCACACGCCCAATATCCTATCGGCTAGAGATGTTGAAATGCGTTGAAGAGGACAATTCGTGGCATATCGAGCAGCTTATACACTTCTACCCATAGAATAAGATATGTACACTATTTCTCTGTTTTATTTAGGAATTAATAAAGCCCTTTTTTCTTTTTTCTGTCCCCATTACAGCTTTGCATCCGTGCACTATCTGTCATACATGCGCCCTGCATGGGTCACAATTAAACTTTGTTTCTTGCTCGCCGAGAACGGCTTGAAAAGGCACTGTGTCTCGATCCTCTTACGATGTGTTACAGCTCCGCGCTACATGACACTAGGAGATTTAGCAGTCGCTCTCTAACGGTACTAGGCACCTAGTGATCCTTGAGGTCCTATGCTGTTCACTAGCGCATCCCTATGTCACCTAATAGAGTTAGCTCGCTTCGAGGGTGGGGGCAAAACTTAATTGTCGACATACTTCTTTACAACTAAACCTTCACATATTTAAAAATGACAATATGTTTATCACCCGCTTAAACATGCCTACTTGTCTGCATCAAAAGGCTAAAAGTTTACGAGCACGCAGTGCTCAGCACAACTTACAAACAGTATTTTAACATACATACATTGTTTTTAGCCTACTAACCACCACCACCTGCTGCAGGATCTTCGATCAGTATCATGTCTCCAACGATGGTAGCAGCTATTGGGCTAGATGAGGTTTGGAGCTATTCGGCTTCTTCATCAAGGACTTCCACTTGGATCCTATGCTCAGTTTCCATCAATTCCACCTTCGGGTAGTTGGCACGGACCACGGCGAGCACGGTGGTGGCCACATAGCGCCCAGCCCCCACGATGAACTCTTGCAGCGCCGGCCACAGCCTCCTGCACTGGTTGGCAACAACAACTGACTTGCCTATAGGGTTGGTGGGGTGCTCCTCTCCTCAGAAGATGGCCCTCAGCACTAGCCTTGTGTGGTCGGTTATCATTTTTATCTTCCCTTGGATCATGTCATTGGCATCCTCTAGCACCTAGAACTGGGCCATGTGGCGTTCCCTCACATCTACAACACAAATGAATGGTGGTTAGCATATACTGGTCCACCTAGTATGCAGCAGACAAAACCAACATCGCCTAACTTACCAGTCAGCTTCGTGATTTGCGTCGTGTCTTCCTTCGCCTTCTCCACTGCTGCGTCCTTCTGGCCTAGTAGGCTGGAGATCTCTATGGCCATTGAAGCATTCTGGCCGCTCAACCCTACAGCAAGGCACATGAGTATGCAACCAATGTTAGTATGCATGGTGTGATTAGAGAACTTATGCAACCAATGTTAGTATGCATGGTGTGATTAGAGAACTTACTCTCGTTGTCCGCCTCCAGGGTCTCCACCTTCTGACGCAGGGCAGCAAGGGCATCCTCGTACTAGATCTCCCGCACTTGATACACCTTGGCCTAGGCTTCCATCTGAGCTTTTGCCACCCTTAGGGTCTAGCACTCTTCCCAGATGGGCGCAAACCAGTCGATGGTCTTGCCACGCTGGGCGTACGTCTCCTATAGGGATTGAGCACACCAAATGCTGATATGCATGGCTATTCTGAGCACACATGGAGAAAATTTTGATAATCTCCATGTCGAGACTTACCTTGACCCGACCAAGCAGCACCTCCACGGCGTCCTGGATGCCCGCCTCCACGTCGCCGCCTGAGATCTCCTCATATGACATGAAGTCTTGTCCCATCTTGCACGTGGTGTACACACGCTGCCATAGGATGTCGGTAAGAGGGACCTGGGGTGGCACTCGGTGCACTTCCTCCACCACAGTTAGAGCCGGTGCACTTGACGACCCTGCCTGGTCTGGAGCGCAATGGGACAGATGACTGTTGATGAAACCTCTCGGCAGTCTACCACAGGATACCCTGAGGTAGTGGATTGCGGTGAGGGCACACTAAGATCTATGATCTGGATGTGGGATGCAAGACAAACAACCAGAAAAACTAGGGTTTATCCAGTTTTAGGCCGCTCGGAAGCGTAATACCCTACGTCCTACGTCTCTGCTACTGTATTGATGAGTACCGGAGTACAATAACTTTACCGAGACTAGTATCCCAGGGCTAGACATCTTCCCCCTGCCTTGCATTCCCCAGGTGTGGTCGGAATGAGCTGCAGGTTCGACTGGGCCAAGGACACCAAGAGCCCGTGGTTCGCGACCGCTACTGGGTGAAAAACTATCGCGCAGTCCCTAGGCATGCTTGGAACAGGTCACAGGATCGATCGGGTCAAGGACACCAAGAACCCATGGTTCACAAGCAACACTAGGCAAGGAACTGCTAGAATTAGTCCCCAGATTTGAGAAAAAATATGAGACAAATGTGGAAGGGAGTATTTAATTTAAAGCAAATCTGAGATTAAATCCCTAGATTACCGGACATGTGCACAACAACCGGGGTTGGATACGCAATCATGCACATGGGGAGAACTAAAGTATCCTAGCTCACGTGCGCACTTGGGACCAGGACGGCCCACGAAGCCGCGTCCACATGAGTCAAGTGGGGTCCAACCCTAGAAGTCAAAATGACGTCACCCGGTTAGTATAAATAGCGGGCGCCGCCAGGGGGAATGGTTTTTGGGTCGCATTCATTTTGACTCCCACTCTCCCCATCTTCTTGAGCGTTCCATCTGCCTACTCCCAGACAACCGCCGCTGTGCTCAATCCATCATAGCAAATCCACCCGGTGCCGCAAGGCAACCGAGCAGATCTAGCGCATTCGTATCGCCGCCGTTTTTCGCTCACCCCCGCAACCCACCACCATCGGAGGAGATGGCGAGGAAGGGAGCCAAGAAGACAGGGAAGGTGACCAGGTCCAATGCATCGGGGCCGCAATGGCAGCAGTCGACCTATACGCGGGAGTCGCTGCAAGCACTCACCGAGGAAGGCTTGCTACCATCGTACGAGATGGAGGCGTGGCGTGAGCCATGAGGTGAGAATTCCTCCCGTCCCCGAGATGGGGAATTTGTATTTTTGAGGATATGGTGACGCAGGGATTAGGGGTACCCGTGAATGGGTTCCTCCATGACCTATGCATCTATTGGATGATTTCCATCTATAATCTGGATCCCAACTCCATTCCCTCCATTTCCATCTTCATTGCCTACTGTGAAATGTTCCTGGGCATTGACCCCCACTTCAATTTATTCTACCACTTCTTTCTGCTAAGGAAGAAGGGGGCTGAATCGGGAGGGTCCCAAGTCATCGGTGGGTGCTATGTGTGTCTTCGTGATGGAATAATGACGCGCTGGCTAGGGAGCCGGCACCAGTCAGCCACCAAAGGATGGAACACTCACTGGTTCTTTATGAGCCAGGATGTGAAAGGTAGAAGAGTGCCCTGTGACATGACACAGGTGCCGGAGTTCAACTCAAGGTGGTCAGATCCATGAACTCCAGATGAGATGCATCAGCTGAACGAGCTGCTGACCTTGATTGACAACAAGATTGTCAATGGAGCACTGGTGGCAGGGACGTGGTTGACATGCCGGATCCAGCCGTGCAAGGAGCGGGTGAACCACTTGTATGAGTATGCTGGCTGGGCTGACCCTGCCTGGGAGACCCGAGTGAGGACGATGCCAGAAGCGGTGAACCGACGTATGTCCTTTCTTTTTGAGAAATTCGACCCGACCACCAGCTACCCAGAAACACGTGCACTGCCGTACAACCTTTCCCGACCACCACCAGAGGTAAGCCGACCAGTTCCATACATTGAGATACTGGTATGTGATGATGTCTGTATAACATGGATTGTCTGACTATCAGACATTGCTTGGACAGGATCGGAAGGTCTTCTTTTTTGCTATGCTGGTGGAGCCATGGCCTCAGGGTGAGGCGCAGGCCAACCGACGTAGAACCGAGGAGATCTGCTATCGAAGTGAGGCTCAAGCAGGGCAGGAGACTACTGATGGCTTCAGCCCTAATGATGATGAAGTCCCCGCTGCTCAGGCAAGGCATCAAGCAGCGGGTAAGCAGCCCATGTCAGAGGCCACCAAGCCGAAGAAACCCTCTACCCTGCTGTCCGAGGGTAAGTTGAATTTGGACGGCAGAGCAGGGAGGGGCAAGATAAGGGATGCCCCAGCCACCATGGAGTCGTTGGACGACGACCTTCTAACACTGAACCAGCACCAAAGGAAACATTAAGCTCAGACACCTTCGACGGAGAGGACACTAGGGCCCCCGTCCACAACGATACCCAGGAGGTCCATGCAGGCCGGGCGCCACCAACTCCTCCCCCTCAGTGGGGAAATACTGTTTCAACCACTCAGCCGGAATAGGCCAGGGCATCAACACCACCACCACCATCGCCGCCGCCTGCTCCATACAGGGTGGCCACATCTCCAGTCGGATTGGCTTCATCTTTGGGGCATCGAGAGGAGGCCAGGGATCCAACTTCTCCGGTAAACCCCATCAGAACGAGCCAAACCGGCGAGGATCAGACCAAGTCCCCAGGCGTGGCTGTGGGGCGATAGGTGGGGCCCTAGGCGCTCCAAGCAGGGAACAACCTCGCGGTTTAGAGGAGGGTTCCGGCGGTCAGCCGGGTAAGTGTCATCGAGTTTGCATATCTTGCATTTACTTGATTTTGTATTTGTTGTGAACAAAATATGACTGTAATGTGTCCTACAGCCGTGTTCCTCTGGCAACGATGCCAACACCACCACCCAGCTAGACCACCACACCATCCACCGAGCAGGTGAGGACTGGTGATGTGGCACAGTCTGCAGGGCATGGGAAGGGGGCCAGCAGCACTGCGACGCCAACCAGGCCAACCCCGATGCCGATTCCACATCCGGAGGGGCAGGTGGTGCTGTTCAGGCCGGTTACCGCCGTGACAGGTCATCTGCCGGAGCACACGCCAGGCCAGGAGGGACGGAGCACACCAGCACCTCCTGAGGAAGTCGAGGAGGTGCCTAGGGTGCCGAAGATGTCACGCACCGACCTGCCCACACAACGCATCTACACATCGTGCAAGCTGGGGAAGGACAGCTTTGAGTCGTATGAGGAGATTTTGGACGACGACATCGACATGAGTGTCCAGGACGCGGTGGAGGTGCTGCTGGACAGGATCAAGGTAAAGTCTGATCGAGATTTGCTCATATGTTTTGAGCTTGTCATTTAGACACAAACTCACTGAGCAATCCATTGTTTATATAGTCACTGTAGGAGAACAATGCTCAGCATGGCAAGACCATAGATTGGTTTGCGGTGACCTAGGAGGAATGCAAAACCCTTCGGGCAGCCAAAGCCGATCTTGAGGCACAGGCCTAGGTCTACCAGGAGCGTGAGATCCAGCACGAGGAGGAGATTGCCGCTCTGCGCCGTAGGGTGGAGGCCCTAGAGGAGGACAATGAGAGTAAGTAGACCTCTCTCCCCCTCATTGATCATTGTTGTGTATTTATGGGAGGGTCTTGTAGGACTGATCGGCCAGAACAACGCCATGGCTTAGGAGCTGGCCGGCCTACTGGACCAGAAGGAAGCCGCTGAGGAGCAGGCCAAGGCGGACCAAGCATAGATCGCCGAGCTGACTAGTAAGTAGAACAATATAGAATTGTTGTGTGTAGTCTGCCGCATACTGGACGGACCAAGATATGCTAACCACCATTGCTTTGCTATTGTAGGCCTATGGGAATGCTATCTGGCCTAGTTCTAGGTGCTGGCGGACTCCATCTTCGTTCTCCAAGGAAAGATGCGGTCCTTGACTGACCATATCGAGCCCGTATTATGGGCCATCTTCCGAGGAGAAGAGCACCCTTCTGACATCGTGGGTGAAGCGGTTGTCGTTGCCAACTAGTGTAGGAGACTTTGGCTGGTGGTCCAGGGTTTTGTCGTAGAATCTGGAGGCTACGTGGTTGCAACTGTGCTTGCCGTGGTCCGCTCCAGATATCCGGAGGTGGAGCCGACAGAAGTCATGTTAGGGATCACACCAGAACTATCAAAGGCCGCCGTCGAAGACCTTCAATCCTCGTCGATGCCTGTTGCTGCCGCCCTTATCAATGACATGATCCTTATTAAAGATCCTGCACAAGGTGACGATGGTCAGTAGGCCATAAACAATGTCTTGATGTAAAAAACACTGTTTGTAAGTTGTACCGAGCATGTGGTGCTCAAAAACTTTTTAGCCTTTTAATGCAGAAAAGTTAGGCATGTTTAAGCGGGTGATAAACATTTTGCCGTTTGCTTTTTTAGATGCATATTTCATGCATAGTTCATTTTTTGAAAGATGTCATCAATTAAGTTTTGCTCCCACCCTCGAAGCAAGCTAACTCTATCAGGTAACTAGGGATGCACTAGTGAACAACGTAGGACCGCCAGGATCACTAGGTACCTAGCACTGTTAGAGAGCGACTGCCAAAATCTCCTAGTGCCATGTAGCGCGAAGCTGTAACACATCGTAAGAGTTTTCAGGACAGTGCCTTGTCAAGCCATTCTCGTCGGGCAGAAAACAAAGTTTAATTGAGACTTATGCAGGGCGCATGTATTACAGATGTGTGCACAAATATAGAATTGTGACAGGAAAAGAAAACAATGAAGGAAACTGTATTAAATATCTAAATAACAAAGATCTGGGTACATATCTTATTCTATGGATAGAAGCGTATGAGGTGGTCGATGTGCCATGAATTAGACTCCTCGACACCCTTCATCGTCTCTAGCCGATAGGACGTCGGGCGTGTGACAGCCTTGATCCTAAATGGCCCTTCCCATCTAGATGACAGCTTGTGCAGGCCATCTGTGTTCTGAATTCATCATAACACCATGTCGCCGACCACGAACAGTCTACCTTTGATGTTGCTGTTATAGTAACGTCGCACTGAAGCCAGGTATTTAGCTGTCCGAGCACAGGACTCGAGCACTACCTCTTCTTTGGAGATAATGCCAATTTCCCTAGCTTCGTTGGAGGCTTTTTCATTGTAATGCTGGACACATGGTGAAAGGAGTGCGACTTCAGCTGGTAGGACAGGCTTGGATTCAAACACCATGAATTACGGGGAAACTCCAGTGTTACGACTGGGCTGGGTACACAGTCCCCAGACCACGGTAGGTAATTCCTTGAGCCACTGACCAGTTTTAAGGTCCTTGTTGTCTCAGTATACCCATTTGCATAGGGCGTCGATGATCATACTGTTAGCTCGCTCCACCTGTCCACTTGCTTGAGGATGAGCAATGGACACATATTTGACTTTGATGCCATTATCATCACAAAAGTCAAAAAACTCGTCATTGGTGAACTGAGAGCCTAAATCGGTGATGATGGTATTGGGTATGCTGAACCGGTGGATAACATCATCAAGGACTATACCGCTTTCTCGGACGAGGCTTTCTTGATGGTTTTGTGCTCAATCCATTTGGAAAATTTGTCGATGAGTACAAAGACACACGTGTGTCCACCTGGAGCCTTCTTGAAGGGACCAATCATGTCAAGTCCCCAGCATGAGAACGGCCAAGCAACCGGGATGGTCTGGAGTTCATGTGCAGGGACATGAATCTTCTTGGCAAACATCTGGCAGTTTTTGCACCGGCGCACATAATCTTCTGCATCAAAAACGACAGTCGGCCAGTAGAACCTTGCTCGTAGGCTTTGCCGACCAGCATCCGCAATGTCGCATGGTTACCACAAGTGCCCGCGTGAATATTCTTCAGAAGTTTCAAACCCTGTGCCTAAGTGATGCATTTCTGGTAAATCATGGATCTTGGAGCCTTACGCATCAGTTCGTCGTTAACCATGAGGTAGGCGCGGGCTCTGCGGACCAGCTGTTGAGCTTCGATCTTATCCTCCAGAACAAGGTGGTCATTCAGGTATTTGACAAAGGGCTCTCTCCAATCGGGCTGGGGAGACGCTGCCTGCTCAGTTGATTTGGAAACCGGTGGCTGCTCACTACCGTCATCATATCCCTACTGGCCGGGGTAGCTATCTTCGACCTCTTTTGCCTTGCCATTGAGCGTCGCTATGAGCTGGTCGGTAGCGGTACTAAGCGTAGGTGCTTCATAAGCCTGATCAGGGATCGAAGGCTTAATCAGATCTTCAACAAAAACACCAGGTGGTACCTGCTGGGAATATGTCCTAGAGCTAATCATGTAGATGATGATATTCCGATTGTATCCATGATTAATAAAGTGTTCATTGAATATCCATTATAGACAACTTGTATTGATTGGTGATTATATGAATTGTTTATGGAACTCAATTACTTGAATGGTTATTCTAAAGTTGTCCCTGGTCAGCGTTCTTGTTGACACCGTTTTTTGACACGTGTCAATATGGACCGAAAACTGTGCTGATCGGCAAGGGAGTGGTTCTTCTCCAGCGTTGATTCTGAGTTGCCGATGGATGAGTGCCGATAAAGGACATGTTGATCTCGTACATTGCCGATGAAGCCAGAGGGCTGTTGCCGATAGAGATTGAGGCATGGTTGCCGATGGAAAGCGGAGCTGAAGGACATGGAAAGCAGGTCTAAGCCATTATTGATGGGTTGCCGATGGAATCTACAGGGATGAAGAGCATGCCGGTAGAGTTTTCATCGTAAAGCAATGGATAAGGGAACTGGCGATATTTATACCATTATTTTATTAGCTTATTTTTGAGTCCGACCTTGGTACGAGTCGTTATTTTTTATTCCTTAGAGATAAGACTTGTTTAGGTAATACTTTGTCGTGTCTGTTTAGGACTCATAGTACCAGGGTATAAATATGTACCAAAAGACAATGAAAAGCATAATCATCAATACAACAAACCTACTATTTTTATCTACTTTTCAAGCAATCTACTTTTCGGCGACTTCGTCATCAGTACTTTTTCCTTTTCAACGAGTTCTTTCAAGAGTCGACGGGCTGCATCAACTTGATCTCCGACGGCCTTGCAGGTTCCGCTTTTACCGAGCAAGATTCAGGCTTTGACGTCCGGGCGTATCGCTGTCGTCTCGTCTGATCTGTTCAACAGTTATCGAGTATCATCTGAGCTTTGACGTCCGGGTGTATCGCTGTCGTCTCGTTCAGGTTTTATTCAAATCTATCGTCCTTGTCGATTAACAGGTCAAATCAACTGGCACGCTCCGGATATTGATTTCGGGTATTAGCCCGGTGTGTTTGCAGATATAATTTTGCATCAACAGTTCTTGTGAGAACACACTTGAATATTAAACCAGCACATGTATTAATTGATGGCTATGTTTTACAAGTCATGGACATGGAGATGTCAAACTAATAATGTGGGCACATGTGAGACATGTAGGCTGGACTGACCCGACATGAGAAAGTCTCTATTCATGTCATGTACGTTATGTCCTTAGACCTAAGATTGTGGTATGTACTCAAGATGTGAAACAGCCTACTTAGGGACTATCAAACGCTGCTCTGTAACTGGGTAGTTATAAAGGTGGTCTTCGGGTGGTCGGGAAGAATGCTATGAGACATAGAGAATCAAGATGGAATTTGCCCCTCTCTAGGCAAGAGAGATATCACTAGATCACTCAAGTGATTGGATCAACAAATGCATGGCCATGCTTGGGTTAAGTGTTAACCCATGAGTTGAACCATATATCGAGTGGTAAAGGGAATAACTTATATGTGATCATAGTGGTTCATCTCATATGATCTTTGCGTGCACATAGGAGTTGTCATGCCTTGCTAGAGGCTGCTGTCAACTATTGGGCGAGTAGGAGTACTCAACACAAGTCAATGTGTGCGTGCACCCATAGGGTTGCACGCTTAAGGGGCTGGAAGCCTAATTCGGGCTGGACCCAAATTAGACAAGGCTTAGGGTTTCTAATGGGCCTCCAACTCATGAGCTCATTGGGGATGCCTATATAAGCAAGGGGTAGGGGCACGGTCAGGGGGATAGACGCCTTTGGCAGCCGCCGTCGCCCTCCCCACGCTCGCGCCTTTTTGCTCCTCGCGGACCTAGCAGTCCGGAGGCTTCTTCCCTGCACGTGTGGGATTCCTCGGAGGTGCTGCATCTGGAGCACTGGGATGAGCCGCATGAGGGGATTGAAGTGACAGACGACCACGCAACTACACTACCTGCTATGACGTGTACGACTACATCGAGTCGTCTTTCGCTACACCTACGCGTCTAGTGGTAATCCCGTAACCTATAACTAGCAGTAGATCCTGGTTTATGAGGTCAAAATTTTTTGTTTTCTGGCTAGCGTAGCATCCTCATAACCCTTCAGTGGTATCAGAGCTGTTACTGCCTCGTTATAGGTTTGGTTTTATGCATATGGTGATATGCGTGGTTGTAGATGAGTTTCTAACCTTGGTTCGTCATCTTGCCGTGTTGGTCTTGAAACGATCTACTCGTACCTGTTGGAATTCTGCCATCTGAGTTAAGTGATTCATGTAAATCCAATCATGGCAAGATAGAGATCAATCAGATTGATTGAATTGAACCCTAGGTCAAGTGCCAAGCACATATGATGCACGGCGGTGGTAGATGGAATTTACTGCTGGGCTCTGATTTGCCGAGAAAAGTGTTGTTCGGTAAAACAGCCGTAACTTTTGAACCGTAACTCGGATTGAGACGAACTCTAAATGAAAATCATAGAGAACAAAATTTTACATCTGGTTCTTTGTGGCTTTGCCACATTCGGCAAAATTAGAATTGCAAAATAAGGCTTAGAAAATAGAGTTTTCTGCTTTGCAAGATTAGACGTTGGATTCGGATAACTCTGTTTTGCAGGTATTGATGACTGGTATAGCCCTTATGTGTATGTGATGCATGTATGTATTTAATTCATGGCTTGCATGTCATGAGGATAATATGGGCAGGAGCCACATACATATTGTTAAAATTAATGTAATGGCCTGTGTGCCAATCTGTGATGATCTATCCACGACTATGTAATTTCATTTTACTCGTGCTAATAGTAGCTAGTCTTGGCAGAATCATCACTGAAGGATGGCATACTCAAATCATGGAGATGGAGATCGCCATGATGCACAGATTGAAGGAGATGGAGACCCCCAAAGGAATAATGGGCTATACCAAGTCATGTCTGTGTTATGCCGTTCTTACTATGTTCTACTTTCACATGCTATTATGTTTTTGTCTAATTGCATGTGGTAGTGAAGTAGAACGATCCATCAGCAATGTTTAAGTTAAATGCTTCCCTAAACCTTTCACTGTCATAAGTCTTGTACAATCGGTGGTGAGTCTATGAAATTAGGGTGCCACTGGTTTTCCTCGACTAGGCAGGTTCGTATCGGATACTTACTGCAAGAAGGTTTGGTTACTTAAACAAGGTCATCCTAACGGTTAGGGACCTTGGAGCATGGGTAGGTTGAGCATAGCATAGAGATGCTGCCCAATGACAAGAGTCATATGTGATATGATTAGCAAAGTGTTGCTTACCGATCTACCATGTCTTCTAGCGGTGATGCTAAAGCTCACTAGTTGACTTGTTAGTTGTGGGTCTTGAATCACTAAGTATCAATTGAGGGATATTGATTTTAGTGGGAGTAGATTTTATTTTGATATAATTTACTCTTTCATGGATACATTGTGTTAGTATTTTGTGTTACTTTTGTTGTAGATGGCCGCTCGCAATCAACCATTTTCTTTGCGTACAATTCTTGAGAAAGATAAGTTGAATGGAACAAATTATGCGGATTGGATCCGCAACCTGAGAATTGTTCTCAGGGCTGAGAAAAAGGAAGAAATTCTAGACACCCCATTACCAGATGAGCCTGATGAAAATGCAACTGCTGCTAAGTAAAACGCTTACAAGAAAGCATGTATGCGGATCTTGAAGTGAGTTGCCTCATGCTTGCTTGTATGGAACCTAATCTGCAGATGTAGTTTGACAACAATCATTCAACGAACGATATGATCGTGGCGCTTGAAGATATGTTCCAAACTCAAGCGCAGAATAAAAGGTTCAATGTCTCTAAGGCGCTTGCAGAAACCAAGCTAGCAGAGGGTGCAGCTGTTGGTCCACATGTAATCAAGATGGTTGGTTACACTCAGAGGTTGGAGAAGCTAGGCTTCCCAATTGGCCAAGAGTTGGCTACTGATTTCATTCTTGCATCGCTTCCGGCCAGCTATGGAAACTTCATCTCGAACTACCATATGCATGGAGCTGAGAGGGGCTTGAATGAACTGTGTGGCATGCTGAAAACAGCAGAGGCCGACATCAAGAAAGGTGCCAGTAGTAGCCAAGTGTTGGCGATCCAGAACCAACCTTGTTTTAAGAGGAAGGGCAATTCTTGGAGGAAGAAGAAGGGCAAGGCTAAAGATGAGATCTCTAAGCCGAACCCATCTGCTGCCAAGGCTGGACCATCTGCAAATTCAGATTGCTTTTATTGTAAGGGAAAAGGTCACTGGAAAAGGAACTGCAAGGAGTACTTGGCGTCCTTAGAGAAGGATGGCGACGATAAAGGTACTGCTACTGCTTGTAGGCTTGTTGTTCATGTTATAGACATTTTCCTCACTAACTCTTATATCAATTCTTGGGTATTTGATACTGGACCGGTTGCTCATATTTGCAATACGATGCAGGGAATGATAAGAAGTAGAAGTGTGGAGAAAGGAGAAGTTGATTTCCGCATGGGCAATAATGCAAGAGTTGCTGCATTGAATGTCGGGACGATGCAACTTCCCTTGCCGTTAGGATTTATTTTGGAATTAAATAATTATTATTTTGTTCCTAGTTTAAGTCAAAACATTGTGTCACCTTCATGCTTGATGAAGGATGGTTATTCATTTGCGAGTAAAGACAATGGTTGTGTGATCTCAAAGAATGATGTGTTTGTGGCTTTTGCATCCATTGTGAATGGGTTATTTATTTTAAATCTTGATGATGCACCTGTCTGTAATGTTAGTGCTAAACGGCCTCGTCTTAATGAGTTAAGTCCTACCTATATGTGGCATTGTCGTTTAGGTCATATAAGTGAGAATCGCATGAAGAGGCTCCATGATGATGGTCTTCTAACTTCGTTTGATTTTGAATCATACGAGACATGTGAGGCTTGCTTGCTAGGCAAGATGACCAAGGCGCCATTCAAAGGATTTCCTGAGAGGGCATCTGACTTATTGGAACTTGTACATACTGATGTATGTGGACCAATGAGCATGACAGATAGAGGCGAATTTCAATACTTTATAACTTTTACTGATGACTTTAGTAGATATGGATATGTCTACCTAATGAAGCATAAGTCTAAAACATTTGAAAAGTTCAAAGAATTTTAGAATGAAGTAGAGAATCAATGTGGCAAGAAGATCAAGGCCTTGCGATCTGATCGTGGAGGCGAATATCTAAGTCACGAGTTTAGCAATCATCTTAAGAGTTGTGAAATTGTTCCACAGCTTACGCCACCCGGAATGCCTCAGAGAAACGGCATGTCTGAGCAATGTAATTAGACCTTGTTGGACATGGTTCGGTCTATGATGAGCCAGTCAGACCTACCTTTATCATTTTGAGGATACGCTCTAGAAATAGCCGCTTTCACATTGAATAGGGTACCATCTAAGTCCGTAGTTAAGAAACCATATGAGATGTGGACTGGTATGAGTCCCAGTTTATCTTTTCTAAAAATTTGGGGTTGTGAAGTTTATGTTAGACGACTTATATCAGATAAACTAACACCCAAATTGGACAAGTGCTTTTTCGTGGGATATCCAAGGAAACTTTAGGGTATTTATCTATAACCGGTCAGAGGGCAAAATGTTTGTTACTCAAAACGGTGTTTTCTTAGAGAAAGAGTTCTCAAAAGAGAAAAGAATGGACAAAAGGTGTATCTTGAAGAAGTTCAAGATGAGCCAGTAGGGACTGACTCTACGAGTGATGCTAATGTAGCATAGCAAGTTGAGACACTCGTGGCAGTGGAGACACCGCCACAACCATGAAGATCAGCGAGACTTCACGCATTGCATGGGCATTTGTTATTGTTAGACGATGATGAACCTGCGGACTATGCGGAAGCTATGATGGATCTAGATTCCGAGAAATGGCAAAGTGTCATGAGATCCGAGATAGATTCCATGGGAGACAATCAAGTTTGGAACTAGGTTGACCCGCCTGATGGGGTTAGACCCATAGAGAGCAAATAGATCTTTAAGAAGAAGAAGGATATGAATGGAAATATTCACGTCTATAAAGCTCGACTTGTCACAAAAGGTTTTTGGCAAGTTCAAGGAATTGACTACGACGAGATGTTCTCGCGGGTAGCGATGCTTAAATCTATTCGGATCATTCTAGCAATTGCTGCATATTTCGATTATGAGATATGGCAGATGGATGTTAAAACAGCCTTTCTAAATGGGTATTTAGAAGAGGACGTGTATATGATATAGCCCGAAGGTTTTGTTGATCCTAATAATGCTGGAAAGATATGCAAGCTTAAGAAATTTATTTATGGGTTAAAGTAAGCATCTCAGAGTTGGAATATTCATTTTGATGAGGTAGTCAAAGGGTTTGGCTTTCGTCAGAATGAAGAAGAACCTTATGTTTACCAGAAGGTAAGTGGGAGCACTATTATGTTTCTGATCTTGTATATGGATGACATACTATTGATTGGGAATGATATTCCTATGTTGCAATCTATAAAGACTTCACTGAATAATAATTTATCTATGAAGGATTTAGGAGAAGTAGCATACATCTTGGGAATTAAGATCTATAGAGATAGGTCGAGAAGGCTAATAGGATTAAGCCAAGATACGTACATTGACAAGGTGTTGAAACAATTCAACATGGAACAGTCCAAGAAAGGGTTCTTGCCTATGTCACATGGTATGCGCTTTAGTGACAAGCAATGTCCTTCATCAGATGAAGAGCGTAACCACATGAGTAAGGTTCCATATGCTTCGGCCATTGGTTCCGTCATGCATACCATGATATGTACTCGCCCAGATGTCTCATATGCTCTAAGTGTTGTAAGCAGGTACCAAGCTAATCTAGGTGAACCTCACTGGACGCTTGTTAAGAACATCCTAAAGTACTTACAAAGGACTAAGGATGTGTTCCTAATCTATGGAGGTGAGGAGGAGGTCGTTGTAAACTGTTACACCGATGCTAGCTTCCAAACCGATGGGGATGACTCACTATCTCAATCAGGTTTTGTGTTCACAATAAATGGTGGTGCAGTTAGCTGAAAAGTTCCAAGCTGGAGACGGTGTCCAATTCTATAGCAGAAGTCGAGTACATTGCAGCTTCTGGTGCTACAAAGGAAGGTGTTTGGTTGAGGAGGTTCCTCATTAATCTTGGTGTGTTTCCGAATGCGTCGAACCCATTGAATTTACATTGTGATAACAATGGGGTGATTGCACAGTCTAAGTAGCCTAGGGATTACCAGAAGAACAAACATGTACTCTAGAAGTTTCATCTCATTCAAGAGTTTGTGAAACGAGAAGAGATCAAATTATGCAAAATACATACGGATTTAAATGTAGAAAATCCTTTGACAAAGTCTCTTGCACAGCCTAAGCATGAGGCGCACATGAGGTCTATGGGGATTAGACATCTAAGAGATTAACTCTAATGCAAGTGGGAGACTGTTGGGAATATGCCCTAGAGCTAATCATGTAGATGATGATATTCCGATTGTATCCATGATTAATAAAGTGTTCATTGAATATCCATTATAGACAACTTATATTGATTGGCGATTATGTGAATTGTTTGTGAAACTCAATTACTTGAATGGTTATTCTAAAGTTGTCCCTGGTCGGCATTCTTGTGAGAACACACTTGAATATTAAACCAGCACATGTATTAGTTGATGGCTATGTTTCACAAGTCATGGACATGGAGATGTCAAACTAATAATGTAGGCACATGTGAGACATGAAGGCTGGACTGACCCGACATGAGAAAGTCTCTATTCATGTCATGCACATTATGTCCTTAGACCTAAGATTGTGGTATGTACTCAAGATGTGAAACAACCTACTTAGAGACTATCAAACGTTGCTCCGTAACTGGGTAGTTATAAAGGTGGTCTTCTGGTGGTTGGGAAGCATGCTATGAGACATAGACAATCAAGATGGAATTTGCCCCTCTCTACGTGAGAGAGATATCACTGGATCACTCAAGTGATTGGATCAACAAATGCATGGCCGTGCTTGGGTTAAGTGTTAACCCACGAGTTGAACCATATATCAAGTGGCAAAGGGAATAACTTGTATGTGGTCATAGTAGTTTGTCTGATATGATCTTTGCATGCACATAGGAGTTGTCACGCCTTGCTAGAGGCCGCTGTCAACTATTGGGCGCATAGGAGTACTCGGCCCATGTCAATATGTGCGTGAACCCATAGGGTCGCACGCTTAAGGGGCTGGAAGCCTAATTCGGGTTGGACCCGAATTAGACAAGGCTTAGGGTTTCTAATGGGCCTCCAACTCGTGAGCTCATTGGGAATGCCTATATAAGCAAGGGGAAGGGGCACGGTCAGGGGGATAGACGCCTTTGGCAGCCGCTGTCGCCCTCCCCACGCTCGCGCCTTCTGCTCCTCACGGATCTAGCAGTCCAGAGGCGCATCACTTCTTCCCTGCATGTGTGGGATTCCTCGGAGGTGCTGCATCTGGAGCACTGGGACGAACAGCGCGAGGGGATTGAAGTGACGGACAACCACGCAACTGCACTGCCTGCTGTGACGCGTATGACTACATCGAGTCATCTTTCGCTGCACCTATGCGTCTAGTGGTAATCCCGTAACCTATAACTAGCAGTAGATCGTGGTTTATGAGGTCAAAAATTTTTGTTTTCTGGCTAGCATAGCACCCTCATAACCCTTCATGGGCTTGAGATGATCTGAGCTTGGATAGCTCGTCAGCACCTGTGTTCTCGGCACGAGGTACGTGGGTGAACTCCAGTCCATAAAACTTATTCTCCAGCTTGCGAATCTTGGCAACATAGGCGTCCATCTTTTCACTGACTATGTCCTAGTCTTTGTTGACCTGATGGATGACCAGACAGAATCTCCATAAACCAGGAGCCATTTAATGCCCAACTCAACTATGATGCGGAGGCCATGTAGGGCTGCTTCATACTCAGCCACGTTATTGGATGCCTTGAAGTGTATGCGCAAGACGTAGTGGAGCATGTCCTTGGAAGGAGAGATGAAGTAGACCCCTACCCCAGCACCATCGATGTTCAAGGAACCATCAAAGTACATCTTCCAGTGGTCGACAGACGTATTAGCCAGGTGCTGGTTGAGGTCCGACCACTCCATGATGAAATCGACCAGGGCCTGAGACTTCACAGTACTGCGACTGCAGAAGTTCAGCGTGAACTCGGAGAGCTCTAACACGTATTTGACAATACGGCCACTGGCATCTCTATTGTGGAGAATGTCGCCAAGTGCAGCTTCTGTGACCACCGTGATCTTGTAGGCTTGGAAGTAATGGAGGAGCTTCCGTTTGGTGATCAGGAGCGCGTATAGCAGTTTCTGCACATGGTTGTACCATTGCTTAGTTTCGTTAAGAACCTCGCTAACGTAGTAGATTGGGCGCTGCACCCCGTAGACTTGCCTGGGTTCCTCGCGCTCAACCACCATCACGGTACTGACCACGTTGGTTGTGGCAGCAATATAGAGGAGAAGCTCCTCGCCCTCTCGCAGGACCGTGAGTACTGGGGAAGTCGCGAGGTACTCCTTGAGCTGTTTGAAGGCTTTGTCGGCCTCCTCTGTCCACTCAAATTTCTTTTTAGCCTCGAGCAGTTTGAAGAAGGGAAGTCCTTTTTCACCCAAACGGGAGATGTAGCGGCTCAGGGCCGTCATGCAGCCGGTAAGTTTCTGAATATCTTTGACGCTTCTTGGTGGTCGCAGGTCCAACACAATTTGAACCTTCTCAGGATTTGGGCGTATGCCATCCTGGCTGACGACATTGTCGAGCAGGATCCTGGAAGGAACGCCAAAGATGCACTTGTTGGGATTCAGTTTCCACTAAAAGTTGTTGAGGGCCGCGAAGGTCCATTGGAGATCAGCGACCACGGTGTGGGACTCCCTGGTCTTCACCACCACGTCATCTACGTATGCCTCGACAAGGTCGCCGGTGATCTCGTGCTTGAGACAGGCCTGGATGGCCCACTGGTAAGTAGCTCCAGTGTTCTTGAGGCCAAACGACATGGTCGTGTAGCAGAAAGCACCGAAGGGAGTGATGAAGGTGGTCTTCTCCTGGTCCTCCTTTTTGACGACTATTTGATGAAAGCCCGAATAGCAATCCAGGAAGGATAGCAACTCACAACCTGCGGTGGAGTCTATAACCTCGTCGATTCGAGGGAGATTGGAAGCCTATTTATGGCAGTGTTTGTTGAGATCGGTGTAATCAACGCATATTCTTCATTCATTATTCTTTTTGAGTACAAGAACTGGATTGGCTAACCACTCTAGGTGATACACCTCTTTGATAAAGCCAGCTGCCAGAAGCTTGGCTACTTCTACCCTAATAACTTCCTTGCAGTCATGAGCGAACCGTCGCATTTTCTGCTTGATCGGTTTGGCGGTATTCGAGACGTCAAGGTAGTGCTTGGCCTTTTCCTCAGGACACCTGGCATGTCAGTGGGTTTCCATGCGAACACATTGATGTGCTTTTGAAGGAATTGGACAAGCATGTCTTCCTATTTGGGGGGAAGGGTGGCCCCAATCTTGGTGGTCTTTGAGGGGTCGTTTGGGTCGAGCTGGATCAACTTGTGCTGCTTGACCTTGTTGGAAGGTCATGGAGCAGACCCGACTGGAACCTCAAGCTCCGTAGGGAGCGCCTCCTTGACACCCAGGCTGGTGTGCTCCATGGCGTGCTTCAACTCCTCAAACTCCGCAGCTGCATAGGCATCAGATTTGCACACATGCGTCGTGAAGACGTTACCACGCAGGGACAGGACACCCTGCTCGGTTGGGAGCTTCAACATGAGGTACCCGTAATGAGGAACCGCCATGAACTTGGCAATCCCTGATTAGCCAAGGATGGCATGGTAGATGCCCTCGAAGTGGACCACGATGAAAGTGATGTGGTCGATGCAGAAGTGCTGCTTCATCCCAAACTGAACGAGCAATGTGATCTGCCCCAGAGAGTATAAGGTTTGCCCGGCATGATGCCCCAAAATGGAGATTCGTATGGCTTGAGGTTTTCCTGCTTCAACCCTAGCTCCTTGAAGGCCGGATAGAATAGAATGTTCAGGGCACTGCCACCGTCAACGAGCACTTTCTCGAACCGAACGCCATCTATTACCGGGTCAAGGACCAGCAGGAAACGACCGGCGTCAGGGATTTTGGCCCACATATTGTTGCGACTGAATGATATGGGCTGCTCGGACTAGGCGGCACCTTGACTTCCACAATAAAGATGTCAGTCTCCTAGATAGCCATGATGGCTCGCGTCAGCAGCTTCTTGTCGCGGGCGTTCTCCGGTCCGACCTTACCACCAAAGATGATGGCAGTCACATTCTTCACGGGATCCCTGTAGGCGTGCCGTGGGTTCGCATCTTGAGCTTCTTCTTCATCGACATCCTCTTGCTGGACTGGGTTTTTGGCCTTGGCTTTGGGAGCTGGGTGCGGTTTCTTGCTGGCCGTCTTCTCCAACGCCTCTTTTAGGACCCTGCATTCGCCCAGCGTATGGCCCTTGCTAGGATGACGAGGGCAATCATGACTAAGGACCTTGTCGAGATCGTCGTTGTTTGCCCTCTTCTGACCCTTTACCACATTGACAGAGGAGTCATTGCGGTTACACCGACCACCATTGTAAGCGTCCCGACCACGACGCTTGAAAGAACGATCGTCGCCGCAGTGGTCGGGGTCACGATTGTTACAACGGTTTCGGCGATTGTCTCGCCAATCTAGCCGACGGTCTTGGTTGCTGTCACGGTTGTAGTCGTTGTCACGACGGTAGGTGCGGTTGGGGGGAAGGGAGTCCCCCTCATTCAGTCTGACGTTGAGATGAGCGAATCTGTACGCGATGGAGAGGAGCTCTTCCATGGTTCTCGGTCACTCAAGGAGCAACACCTTCTTGAGGTCTAGACCACGTGATTGGACCAGACCGATAATGAAGATGTCGATAACATGCTTTCACACATCAGAGAATCGCTGGATGTACTATCACAACGAATCCCTTGGACGATGTCACACCTATGCCAAAGTGTCTTTGGTGTTCGACTGCACGCAGGTGGGCTTGAAGTTGTCGATGAACATCTACCTGAGCTGGGGCCAACTGTGGATGCTACCGGCGTGCTAGCGGAGCAACTAGGAAGTGGCAATGTTGCTCAAGACTACCGGGAGGTAGTTTGCCATGATGAACTGGTCGCCACCTGCTGCTTGGACTGCCACTTCATACAGCATAATCCAATGCTCCGGATCGTCATGCCCATCGTACATCTTGACGTCTCCAATCCAGAAGTTCATTGGCCACTGGACGGCCTTGAGTTCCTCTAAGAATGGAGCTGGTCCGCTCATGTGTCGCCGAGCACGGTAACGCTCATCGAGGTGGCCACGAAGATCATGATCTTGGGGTTGCTTGACTTCTTGGTTGCGCTCGGCGCGGCGGTTGGCCTGTTTCCTGTTGGCGCGCTGGCGATTACCGCGTTGGCGCTGATCGTCACACGTTGCCTCTCGTGGGGCATCATCTGCGTTGGCCTACCGGGACTGTTCAGGCGGAGGTCCTACTGGGTTGGACTCGTTGTCGGTGCCACTTTCTATGGGTTGGTGACGACGACTACGCTGGGATCGTCACGACCGATGTGACGTGGTCAGCGACCGACGGAGCGGAGCTGAACCACCTGTGCTTCGGCGGCGATCAAAAAATCACAGATTGCTTCGACCTTGGGTGTGTTCGGGAAAGGTTGTTGAACCGATCCATGGCCATGGCAATGTTGGCCATGGGAGTTTCATGGATGATCTGATCCCCCACCATGTTGAAGTTGCCATTGAGGTTGCGTTGGAGGCGACGCGGCTGAGGGCCTGCACCGTTACCACCGTTGCCCCCGTTGTTGGCGGCATTCACTTCTTGTGCCTCCCGGAGGTGTCGGCATTCTCAATCGGTGTTGCGTTCTTCCCTTGCTTGCCTCTCCTGCTCGGCTTCATTTGGAATAGGAGGCTCGTCCATGCTGACCACAAATACCGAGCCATTGAAGCCAAGGTGGGGGTGCCTGGTGCCTGGTCGGTAGAACAGGTCCGGTGGTCTGGGGTGGTCGGGCTCTTCTCCTTGACATTCTCCTGACTCCGGACCTCAAGACTCTCTTCATCAGAGAGGAGGTACTCGGTAAGGTCGAAGGAGATGGAGGGCGCCCTGTCGAGCCCAGAGAGCGGATCTGATGCGACGTCGTCTTTAGGGACCACAGGATCTGATCCGTAAGGGTTTTGCTGCAAAGCCACCATGCCTACCATGGGCCTTGAATCTTCTGAGACCAGAACAAGGTTAGGACATAGGTCCAGGAGGTGGTCATCACATCACCGAGGAGCATTCCGCAGGTCTCTCACGTAGGACGCGGCTGCGTTGCTCAACCCGTGTGGTAAGATGGGTATATGATTTGAGCCGGGGCGTTTGGATCTGTTGGCCCTGGTGCAGGTTGCATCTGCTGCGGCTGGCGTAGCTGCTTCCACTCTGCTCGGCCTGGTGATCAGCGTGGCTAGGCGTGTGCTGGCGCCGATGCACGTCGATGAACTCGTCCAGCCTAATTAACTAGAGGCGGAGCCCGGGCGGTGGCCAGAGTTGGATCTGGTCGGTACAAGTGACGAGCCTGATTGCACGCAGGGCACTGTCGGCGGTGCCTCTGGTAGGGCGTAGGCTATCATTGATAGTGCTCCATCACAGTAGGAGGCCCGCCTCGGTGAGCAGCTAGTGGTCCTCCTCTGCGGTTAGCAGGTGATGCTCGGGCTAGAGCCAAATTTGGATCTGGTCGGCAGGGGCCACCAGCTTGACCCGCATGTCCTTGCTGGTGCCGAGCGTTGCCCTCCTGGCAGACAGGTGGCGGCTCACAAACCACGGGCAGATTTGGATTCGTGTGGCGTTGCTAGTCAGTGCGATTGCGCCGGCATAGTCGGACTGGGATGAAATCTAAGTACTCTTCATGGAGCCGCGCAGGAGCGGACTCCACGTACTTGAGGAGCTCAACTAGACCCACCCCATGCCGATCGATCATGTCGATTAGATCAGAGTTGTCGATGTGCCTCCTCTGGTAGCAAGGAAGTCACTAGTTTGCTGCCAGTGTGGCCATCAACTCCACCCCCATCATGGGTGGCTGGAACGATCCTGGGGCGGCCCTGAGATCTGGGTTGTTGGAGACATGGTTGGCGTGGTCAGTGCCAGGGCCGACTGCGTCATAGCCGAAGCTGGGACCGGCTCCGTTGCTCCCATGAACATAAGGGACGTTGCCAAGCCGGTGGTCCATGTGAGTGAACTGATGGTGAGGGAGACGCCTGCCTCAAAGTCCATGGAAGCCGAGAATGAAATCATTTGGATCGCTTGAAGATCAAATCGCGCACCCCTACCTGGCACGCCACTGTCGATGAAACCTCCTCGGCAGTCTACCACAGGATACCCTGAGGTAGTAGATTGTGGTGACGATCTAGATGTGAGACGTGAGACAAACAACCAGAACAACCAGGGTTTATCCAGGTTCAGGCCGCTCAGAAGCATAATACCCTACGTCCTGCGTCTCTGCTATTGTATTGATGAGTACCGGAGTACAATGAGATGAGTTCAGGTCTAGGAAGGTTAGATGCATTCTTGGGTGTACTTGTCTGCCTTATATAGCCGAGGAACAAGGTTACATATCTAGGGTTTCCGTATGGTCAGTTACATTACGCCGTATCCTTGGAGTACGCGAACAGATCTAACCGACTAAGACTCCTTGCATGCCAAGCAGCCTTCAGCACCTGTGCAGCCCACTGACCTAGGCAGTAGCAGACCATGGGCTTCGTCTTATTGTCTGGCCCACCGATCAGGATGATGATGGACCAGCCTTCATCTTTTGGTCTGGGCCGTCTGGACCGAGTAGCCCAAAGTCTAGCTACGAGGCTATACGGGTTCTATACCCCCACAATGACCCATGACAACTTTCCTCTTGGGCACTATCCACCCCCAGGAGAATCTGCTGGTGTGGTAGGTGTCACCGCGCTACTTGTATCCGTTGCCTCCCCTATGGACTAGGCTGTGTCATGGGCCAGAGCTTGCTCGGTAGCTGATGGGGGCGTGGTCTGCCTAGATGCAGGGTGCTGCACCGTCTCCGACGTGGCACGTATGTTGGATCATCTCACATAAGTCATAAAGATAGCTGGTGTCAACAGAACAGGCATTCAGATAAACAATGCAATGAAGAAATGACACGACACTTACGCTAGTGCCTGCCAAAATCCTCCTCTGAATTGTGGGGCTGCTCCCCTACAAGGAGCGCCTGGGGTCCCGCCTGTCGCCCCGCTGTCGCGCCTGGGACTTGGCCCGATGCCACGCTGGCTCCGCCCGTCCTGGTGGGTTGTACCGGTGGAGTCGGCCCCCTCGCCGCCTCCCGATGCCCCGGAGATGAGGCTGTTACGGCTGGCAGCGTCGCCACCCAGTGTGATGCAGGCAGCGGTGTTGGTGGTGGTGGTGTAGAACCCCCGTCCTGCTCTGGCCAGGTTGTTGAAGTAGATCCCTCCTAATGAGGGGGAGGAGGTGGTGTCGGTGCGTGCCGCGATGACTTCCTGGTCAATGTCGTCGTCGGGGGCCTTGGCGTTCCCCCCGTTTGAGGCATCGACGCCTGACGCTTCCTCTGATGCTCGTTCAGCGTCATGAAGTCGTCGGAGTCCGATGACTCCGGGGTGGTCGGGGCACCCCTCTTCTTGCTCCCCCCCGCTCCGTCGTCCAGGTTCAACTTGCCCCCTGATAGTAGAGTGGAGGGCCTTTTCCTCTCGGCGGTGGCCGACATTGGCTGCTTGCCCGCTGCTTGGCACCTTGCCTGAGCAGCGGGGATCTCGTCTTCATTAGGGCTAGAGACGTCCATTGTCTCCTGCCCTGCTCTGGCCCTGCTCTGGTAGCGGGCCTCCACAGTCCTCCACTGGCCGGCCAGTAACTCCCCTTGAGGCCACTGTTCTACCGGCACAGTGGAGAAGAATATTGCTTGGTCCTGTCCAAACAGTGTCTGTCAGTCAGACCACGAGATGTTATACACAATACAATCAAACAACAACATATAAAGCAACGGAAATTACCACCATTGACTTACAGTTGGTGGTGGTCGGGACATGTCGTAGGGCCGTGCGCGCTCTTCTGGATAGCTGGTCTCCTAAATGAACTTCTCAAACAGAGATGTCATTCGTCGATTCAGCGCCTCTGGTGTCAGCTTCTCCCGAGTCTGATGGGAGGGGTCGGCGCATCCGCCATACTATAATAGGTGGTTCACCCGCTCCTTGCAGGGCTGGATCCGACACACTAGCCATGTCTCAGCCACCAGCGGGCCATTGACATGCTTATTGTCAATTAACTGCAGCAACTCCCTCACCTGATGCATCTCATTCTCTGATGGTTTATCGGACCACTTGGGATTGAACTCTGATACCTAATTCACATCACAGGGCACTCTTCTCCCCTTCACATCCTGGCTCATGTAGAACCAGCAGGTGAACCAGCTCTTCTGTGTTGACTTATGGGAAAAGTCCAGCCACTGGCTCTTCATCCCATCTCATAGGCATAGGTAGCAGCCCCCTGCAATCTGGGAACCCCTGGTCTCTGACCCTTTCTTCCTCAGCAGGTAGAAATGGTGGAACAGATTGAAGTGGGGGGATGCCCAGAAAGCACTCGCAATACACGATGAAGATGGAGATGAAGAGGATTGAGTTAGGGTTGAGATTACAGATTGAAATCCCTCAGTAAATGCAAAGATCCCGCAAGAACCCATTCACGGGTTGCCCCAATCCCCGCATCACGTAGTCCTCGAAGACTACGATTTCCCCATCTAGGGGTCGAGGGGAATCCTCACCTCGTGGCTCGTGCCATACCTCCATCTCCCGCACCGGAAGCAGTCCCTCATCGGTGAGCGCCTGCAGTGACTCCTACGTGGAGGTCGATTGCTGCCAATGCAGCCTGAATCCACAAGATCCGGTCGCCTTCGCCATCTTCTTGGCTCTGCTCCTTGCCATCTCCTCCGTGGGTGGTGGGTCGACGGGTGAGAGGCGTGCGGTGGTGGTATGGATGCGCTAGATTCGCTCGACTGCCTCGCACGGCGGCGGACAAAGTAGTGGCGGCGGCAGTGCAGCGGCGGCGGCGGTTGTGAGGAAGTAGATGAGGTGGAGTGCTCGAGCGAGTGGGCCAAGTGTGGAGTAGAAATGAATGAAACACGAAACCGTTCCTCCCCGGCGGTGGCCGCTTATTTATAGGAATCGGATGACGTCACCTTGGCTTCTAAGGTTGGACTCACTGACTTGTGTGGACGCGGTCTTTTTTAATTCCAGTGGGCCGTACAAGTCCCCGAGCACGGATGTAGGCCACGGGATTTTTATTCCTTTGTGTGCCTTTTCCGTTTGTCCTTACTCTAAGTTGGCACGTGCCCGGTAATCTTGGGATCGTTCCCTGGATTTCTCCTTGAAATGTATACTTCTTTCCGGATTTGTCTATGATTTTTTCTAATTAAATCTGGGGACTGATTTCTTGGGTTACATAAATTATTTCCCACACCCGGGGACTGTGCAGTATCTTACCACCTAGTGGGGCCCATGGACCATGGGCTCTCAGTGTTTCTCGACCCGATCGAGCCTATGCTCCGTCCAAGGCATACCTGGGAACTGCGCTATGACTTGTCCTTTAGTACTGACTATCTCTAGTTGGTGTTATCATGCGTTTTTTCTTAAAAGCTCAATACAATATTTTTCTATCTTCTATCAAGCTTGGGGACTACGTGGGCCCATGTCACCTCGCGATGATTTGGGCCTATCTTCTGTTCTTGGTTTGCTTTTCCTGCCTGAACAGGTGGTTCATTTAACATTCCTGTGATACTCTCTGTCACGTGTTAACGTGGGCCCACGTCCTAGGACGTGAAAATAATTTTTCTTTTTCTTAGAACATCATGCATCTTTCGACAGATCACCTTCCTTAACGAGAGTCGTGGTCAGGAGCAAACTTACGAACTGCTTGGGAGAAGCCTAGACAGACCCTAAAGCGGTCTGCATCGTCGCTGGTCGGGATCGCGTGGTCTGCATCTTCGCTGCTTGGCATCACATGGTCTGCATCTTCACTATTCAGCACAGGTCAAGGCGGTGACTTCCTCAAGATACATGGTGCTCGGGAACTAGCTGTGGGAGGTATAAACCCATATACCCTCACGGCTAGACTTTGGGCTGCTCGGACCAGACGGCCTAGATCACAAGACGGAGGTCGGTCCATCACCACCCTGGTCGGTGGGCCGGACGACAAGACAAAGCCCGTGGTTCGCTATTGCCCTGGTCGGTGGGCCACGCAGGTCCTGAAAGCTACTTGGCATGCAAGGAGTCTTAGTCGGTTAGATCTATTCATAATCTCCAAGATACGGAGCAATGTAACCGACCACAGGGAAACCCTAGATATGTAACCTTGCCCCCTGGCTATATAAGGCGGGCAAGGACCCCCTAGAACACATCTCATCTAATCTGACATCTAGTCATTATACTCCAGTACTCATCAATACAGTAGCAGAGACGCAGGACGTAGGGTATTACGCTTCTGAGCGGCCTGAACTTGGATAAACCCTTGTTTGTCTTGCGTCTCATATCCGGTTCGTAGGTCTTAGCGCGCCCTCACCGTAAATCTACTATATCGGGGTATCCCGTGGTAGACTGCCGAGGAGATATCGTCAATAGCGCCCCTGCAACATGGCTAAGGTGACAGAACTCTGGAGCTCTACCCCACCTCTTCACATGTCGAAGAACCTGCACCCCCTCAGCCTCCTGCTGTGCTGGGAGATATGGAAGCATCGGAACGTGGTCGTCTTCAACCACCTTCCACCCAGCGTCTCTCGCCTTGTCAACTCCTGCAGAGAATCAGTGAAGGCCTGGAGCTGCCATATCCCCAAGAAAAACGTTGTTGACGCTCAAAACTGGAGCCTAGTTATTCCTATGTAATCTAAACCCTCTCCCCTTCATCTATGGTTGTTGCCGATGTAAACCATGAAGGCCGTAGCCTTCCACCAAACTGAGTTATCCGGGTTACTAGTGGAATGGAAATGCAGGTGGGAGACTTTCGACCCCCCCCCCCAAGTTCTCTCAAAAAAATTTTATATCAAATTTTGTTAAATGTTTGCAACATATAGCTCTAGTCTTGGCATTGCATTCTTTTTTATTTCTTCTTTATCTAACAATTTTTACAATTCTAGCGTGTTTCAAACCAACCAACTGAATTAATTGATAGCCAATAAAATAAAAATAACAATAAAAAGAACTTCAGTTCAGGATACCATTCTTCCTCTTACGGTGATCTCTATAATTCTATAAACCTGAGCCAAGCTTGAGCACATTATTGGGCCACATACCTCTTTTTTCCTCACAGCCACCACTGTCAACTTCTCCAACGGTCGGGCACACATCCGGCTCCATGGCCACGATTGGTGCCCCACATGGATAATCCAACCCTAGCTAGGAAGAACTTTTTCCATGGATAAGGACGAAGAAAGGGTAGGGGAGGTAGAAGGGAACTGGATCCACCAGATCTAGCCATCGTCAACGAGCCAGAGGCATAGGGTGAGAGCTTGTTGGTGTAGGGAACAAGGTTGTAGCTATGAAAGTTGAGCCTCTAGTAGCGCGCGACTTTGTCTCTTGCGCAGAGAGGAGGATGTTTCATTTTTCTTCAAAAAAGATGCCCGCAAGAGGGATCAAACTGTGGGGAAAGGGCGCGGGGGTGGGGGTGGGGGTGGGGGTGGAGGGGGCTGGGATAGAGGGAGCAAGGCACGATGACGTGCAGAACCACTGAAAGATGAACGGTAAGGAGAGAGAACAGATAAGAGATGATCTCGTGCCTATGTTTTTAGGGTGTTGCATTTCTAGATACACTTGGTGTGTATGAAGTAAATGTCATCTCTATGCAACGGGCACCTAGGATAATTGTAACAGGTGGTTTATTTAGGGTAGAGATGGAGGCTTGTCACCACGCTGAGGCATATACTCTAATACTCCCACTAATATCCTTGTTGCCTTGTAGACTGTGCAGGCTGACTAGCTAGAAGTACCGACCGGAGGTGATGTAGAAGAAGAGGACTCACAAGGTCTTCTATGTATAATGGGATCGATCCTTCACTCTCGTAATCCCCAATGGCGTATGCTTGAGATCCTTCACAGACAGTGTCGGAGTGACACTCTCAATCATATATACAATAAATAGAAAGGAAGCATGACCATAGTTCCTCAATGGGCTTTAAGTTTTAGAGATAGAGACTTGATGTCTTCCCAAATGAACTTGAACACACTGAAACGACAAAGGCATTGGGAGCATGTACTAGCATTATGAAATATATGCGAAATAATAGGTTGGCAACATGTCCTAGCATTATGCAATGCATATTAAAAGCTTTTTTTTGGCATTTTGCTTTTGCTAAGGTCATGTAAGTTTTCTGAATGCTGAGCCTGTTACGTTTAAACATACGTCCTCCGTGAGGTCCAGCGTTTCACGGATTAAGCCATGTGCTTAATTACTCGAGTACTTTTAGCAACCTTTAAGAGAAGACTAGAAATATTAGAGCACGACTTAGCTTGAATCACAGGCGAGTATTAGAAGAGTTGACGTGCCGTAGGATGGATGTGCTGATGAAAGCCGTCTGTCAGCAGCATGAGAAATTATTCATAAATTTTGAAAATTTAACACTGCTAGCAGCCGGTCTAGCTACCCTAACACACTGAAACAAAGATCAAGTCCGCTTTTGGTGTTAGAAGATTTATAACTGTTTATCTGGCTTTGAGCATATGACCATCGAACGACCCTCTGTTCACTTGAACTTATCAGACCTTACTTATCAATTTACAACAAAACAATATCAGCCAGTTTATCAGCGGAACAGACTGTTGGGAGGAAAGATGTAGGCCCGCATGCATGGCCGCGTCACGTTCAGCTTTTAATTTGGTGCCAAAATATCTACAAGGCGTGGGCGTCCGATCCGAGTATGCACAGGAAGTGAAGGAGCTTAGCCGCCGTGATTGGCTTGAAGAAGTCCAATGTCAAAGATGCCGACGTGAGTTGGCTTAGGGCGTTGAATTTTTGACATCAAAGCCGCAGCGAACCGTCGCCGTCGTCGCGGGACGACGACCATTGCCGCTGCTCATTGTTTGCTTGTATATAAAATTGTCTTACGAGACCTGATTAGTGAGTGCTGCTATACAGGACGCATGCACGATGGAGGCGCCGACCGCTGAAGGAATGGCGCCGCTTGACTCCGTGCACCTTCACACGCGTGTGATGATCTTAGTAGGCTTCCATCGTAGTAGGCTGCAGACAGACGTCACCGCGAGTTGCCTTAGACGACGGTGCTGAAGATAAATGTTAGTTCCCGCTGGGAACACTGATGATCTTGAGATCCATTGACCGATAACACGTCACAGGGTTATCCAGGATAATGATTGATGGGCTTCGGCGTGCGCAAAAATCGATGGTAAACACAAAGATAGCGGTTTATCGGTTCAAGCTGCTAGAATAGCATAATACCCTACGTTAAGCTAGGTGGCGTGTTTCCCTATGCGTCGGATTGTTGTGTATGATTGATTGTTGTATAAAGCTGAGGTGTGCTCCTGCCTCTCTTTATATAGTCTAGAGGGCAGGGCAGGACATGAATTGTTCTAGTGCTAGTTGGATACGATAAAAAGGTTCTAGTTCTATTACAAAAGTTATCTTTCCTAGAATCCGACTAGGTCGGTCCTTCTTAGTTTCGAGATCATGCCACCTAGTGGCGGATCTAGAATTGGCCCAAGCTAGGGCTAAGTAGTAAATACACAGAGAGCTTTTGGGCATTTTTAAAGACGAGTTGACCTAAAATCTCCCTTGTATTTCTGTCCCACGCCCCCGCCCTCCCTTGGATCCGCCAATGATGCCACCTTGTTCGTGTCTTCAATAGAGTGTGAACTAGCCTTTCTATGGTCAGTACTCAGTAGTCAGTCTTGTGAGGAACCCTTAGGATCCTTGTCCATGTAACTGATCGAAATCTTGCCACAAGGAATTGTGAAACCATGTAATCCTACTCCCTTTGACTCTATAGTCTGCTCTCAGTCTATGCACGGGGAGATATATAGGAATTCTAAGATGAAGTGTCACATGGGCATAGACAGCTCCATGTGCAGCAAGATCAACCTGTTCTTCTTTCTCCTCCTCATCTGAAACAAGAAATGACATAAACCAAAGTTCAAGTAGTCAAAGAGATATGCCTGTTTGGTTTGATGCTTCAAAAACCTGCCAGGTTCAATTCAGACATGGCTCCAACTTTGGATGCCTGGCCTCTCTTGCCAGGCAATACATATCAGGTTTCAATCCAAACAAGCTCTACAACTACAACTTTATAGTTCCCGACCTTTTTTTACAGTTACTTAGTGTACGAAAGTTCTGTTTTAAGTTTTTAGATTTTAAAATCTATTTTTTATTTCAAATAATCTTAGATGGAGAAAATACCTAAACCAAAATTGTAGCTAAAAGATATCTAAAACTTTTTGAGTTTATTCTAGGTCTCAGATATATACTACAACATTTACTATAGTGGATGTTAAACCATTTGGTTAAATAGATCTAAAACTTTTCGGTTCAAATCTTTTTTATTAGAATTTATTTAAGGTCTCAAATACATATTGTAAATTTTTTTATATATATACACATTGATTATAAACTAGTAGGTTCTGTCTGCACCAAACACATTGATTATTCATTTATGTACGTCATTGTCACATCGAAAAACAATATTATCTTTAATATCCAAGTTGAACTGGTACTACTACCTTTTATTTATAAAATACTTTTGCACTTTGAAAAAAATATTATAAATCAATAGAAGCATAGAACTCCACGTCATCTAGCCAAACCAATCGCAAAGTGCAAATCAACTCCGGCTTGCATCCACAATATACGACACTGCACAACAGGCAGTAAGCATCTACTATATATATATATATATATATATATACAGAACGACTAGCCACTACGAATCACGGAACCTGAGCAAAATCAGCATCATCATAGTCAAGCCAACGCAAAGAAACCAAGCTCTTCGCCGCCAGCCATGCTGCCCCTAAGACTAAGAGCGTGCAGGCGCCTGCTGCAGCTGCTCCTGCTGATCTCTGTCACTGCGACAACCAGTGCAGCAGCAGCCTTGTATTCCTCAGTCCATGACGATGACGAGAGAGCTCTTGTGGCTTTCAAGGCCAAGATATCTGGCCACTCCGGCGTGCTGGACTCCTGGAACCAGAGCACCAGCTACTGCAGCTGGGAGGGCGTCACCTGCGGCAAGAGACACCCGTGGAGGGTAGTCGCTCTGGACCTCAGCTCCCAGGGGCTCACCGGCACCATTTCCACTGCTATCGGTAACCTCACTTTTCTGCGCTCGCTGAACCTGAGCTCCAATGGCCTGCAGGGAGAGATACCTCCCAGCATCGGTTCCCTCAGGCGCCTCTGGCGCATTGACCTAGGCTTCAACATGCTCACTGGTGTCATCCCAAGCAACATTAGCCATTGCATCAGCCTATGTGAGATGCACATCCACAGCAACAAGGGAGTGCAGGGAATCATCCCAGCTGAGATTGGCAACATGCCATCGCTCTCGGTTCTACAGCTGTCAAACAACAGCATCATAGGAACTATCCCGTCTTCTCTTGCCAACATTTCCCGGATGACCGAGTTGGTCTTGTCTGACAACTATCTTGAGGGACCGATCCCAGCAGGCATTGGGAACAATCCATATCTTGGTTTCCTTCAGCTCTCGCGTAATAATCTCTCCGGTTTGCTCCCTCCTTCCCTGTTCAACATGTCATCTCTTTATTACTTTTCTGCTGTTTTCAACCAGCTCCATGGCCATCTACCATCTGACCTGGGGAAAACCCTTCCAAGTATCAAACAGTTTGAGATTATAAAAAACCGATTTACTGGAGCTCTTCCACCGTCGCTAACCAATCTCTCCAGGCTTCAGACTTTTAATGCCGGATCCAATAGTTTTATCGGAATTGTTCCCTCCGCATTGGGTAGATTGCAAAATCTTGAAATGTTTACTATGGGTGATAACATGTTAGAAGCAAACAACGAAGAAGAGTGGGAATTTATTAGTTCTTTGGCGAATTCTTGCAGATTACGGGTACTGGGCTTTGGATGGAACAGATTGACAGGAAAGCTTCCAGGCACGTTGGTTAATCTGTCTACTAATCTCCAGTTAATGCAGATTTCCAACAACAACATATCCGGTGTTATCCCATCAGATATTGGAATTGGCATGTCTTGAGTTCCTTGATTTTGGGAAGAACTTACTCACTGGGGTCATTCCTGCAAGCATAGGGAAGCTTACATGATTGCAGGACCTAGGCCTCAATTCAAACTACCTCTCAGGGCACCTACCATCCTGCATCGGAAACCTTTCTAGACTACTTCTACTTTATGCAGATGACAACAGCTTTGACGGGCCAATTCCACCAACCATTGGAAACTTGAACAAACTTTTAGCCCTAGACCTATCAAATAACAACCTTACCGGATTGATTCCTAACGAAATTGTGGAGCTATCATCGATCTCATTGTTTCTCAATTTATCCAACAACATGCTGGAGGGGCCACTTCCATTAGAAGTCGGTAGTTTGATATATCTCGAAGAGCTCTTCCTATCAGGAAACAATTTGTCAGGTGAAATACCTGATACTTTAGGAAACTGCAGGTCCATGGAAATCCTCTTAATGGATGGCAATTCATTCCAAGGTAGCATGCCTGCTACATTCAAGAACATGGCAGGCTTGACTGTACTTAATTTGACTAACAACCAATTGAACGGAACCATCCCTAGCAACCTGGCTACCCTTACCAACCTACAGGAGTTGTATCTTGGCCACAACAATTTATCCTGAAGAATCCCAGAGCTTTTAGGCAATTCAACATCGCTGCTTCATCTAGATTTGTCATACAACAATTTGCAAGGTGAAGCACCAAAAGGAGGAGTCTTCAAAAATCTAACTGGATTATCAATTGTTGGTAACAATGCGTTATGTGGGGGAAAACCACAGCTCCATCTGCCAAAATGCCCAAGCTCTTATGCAAGAAACAATAGGGAAGGCACACCCAAGATTCTTAGAATAGCAATCCCAACAGTAGGAAGTCTCATATTACTTTTTCTGGTTTAGGCTGGATGTCACCATAGAAAGTCGAAGACAATTCCAAAGAAAGTTTTGCCACCACAATTTGCAGAGATAGAGCTTCCAATCATTCCATACAATGATATACTGAAAGGAACAGATGGATTTTCTGAAGCAAATGTGCTTGGAAAGGGTAGATATGGTACAGTATACAAGGGCACACTAGAAAATCAAGCCATTGTCATTGCTGCTAAGGTGTTTAATGTCCAGCAATCAGGATCCTACAAAAGCTTCCAGGTTGAATGCGAGGCACTAAGAAGAGTGAAGCACAGATGCCTTGTAAAGATCATTACATGTTGTTCTAGCATCAATCATCAGGGTCAAGGCTTCAGAGCACTAGTTTTTGAGTTCATGCCTAATGGCACCTTAGATCGATGGATCCACTCAAATTTAGAAGGACAGAATGGACAAGCACTCAGCTTGTCACAGAGGTTGGATATCGCTGTGGACATTGTGGATGCTTTAGAGTATCTTCACAATGGTTGGCAACCATCGATCATCCATTGCGATCTCAAGCCAAGTAACATTCTTCTCAATCAAGACATGAGGGCTCGTGTTGGAGATTTTGGAATTGCTAGAGTTCTAGATGAAGCAACAAGAAAACATCCTGTGAATTCTGCTAGCAATTAGGAATAAGAGGTTCCATCGGTTATATTGCTCCAGGTAATTCTAATTTGTTGTTCTATTCCCCATGTGCTTCCCATGATATTATACATACCTACGTGTGTTCATGTTTTAATCCAATGCAGAGTATGGAGAAGGTGTTGCAGTATCGACTTGCGGTGACATGTTTAGTCTTGGTATCACCTTGCTAGAGATGTTCACCGCAAAGAGGCCAACAGATGATATGTTCAGAGATGGTATGAGCCTACATGGTTATGCTGAGATGGCTCTTCCTGACAAAGTTATGGAGATTGCAGATTCCAACCTATGGCTGCATGATGAAGCAAGCAGTAGCAGTGATACAAGGCATATAGCAAGAAACAGGGAATGTGTGTCTGCCATCATTCAGCTTGGTGTCCTTTGCTCAAAGCAATTGCCTACAGAGCGTTTGTCAATAAGCGATGCTACTGCAGAGATGCATGCTATCAGAGATAAGTATATTAGTGCTCAGTGATGTTAGGTTGCACCAGTAACCACTACCTTTATATATTGGCTTTACCATGTTTCTCTAAATTTATTGTCAAAGTCCATTTATTGTGAGTTGTAGACCTTGAATCAGTTGGTATGGTGCTATATTGTCCATCATATCATAGGGAGCATTATTCATGAATTATAATAGAAATGTTGATTTTGAGAATATCGCATATTTCCAACTAGTTCACACCTCAAAGTTGAACCCTGCTGTTATAAAAACAAGAATGTGCACAATATGAAGTAATTTACAAAGATGAAAAAGAATATCTTCGTGACATGCATTATGCAACACATATGGTGACATGCTGTTACAGTAATGCAACGTGTGGTGACCCACTCCCCTCACAATGCCTAGGCGCACAAGGCACAAGGTGAGGCGATGCCATGAACATATACAGAACATGCTATCAGTAAACAAAACAGAGGCAGTGAGCTACAAAGAACAGTGCCATTAACATAGTAACATAGTTAGGCAATGGACCAAATACATAAGCATGTGATTTTATACTGCAGGTGTAGGAAGAAGAAGAGCAAAGCAGAGTAAGCTAAGCAAACGGTAGTACTAGTATAGCAGAGGAAAGACAGGCGGAGAAGAGGAAGGGGTTACTACTGGTGCAGAGGGAGCAGATGGTGGACTATCCAGCTCTGGATTATGGTTAGTCACTAATTCACATTAGATTAATTTGTGTCCAAGTAATTTGATCAGAGATCCTGTGATATACTCCTGAATTTATCTAATACATTGTGGAATCAGAGCCAACTGATCTAGTTTCTTGGACCACTAATGCGTGGATTTCAACTTGCAAATAAGTTAATTTTGAGGTAAACTTACTTGATTAGTGCCCTAGTTGTTCTCTGTTGTGCTTAATTAGCTGTGCTGATGATGTTCTAGGTCCTATTTAGTCATGCTCTAAGACAATTAAGTCTCCGGTTATGCCTAATCATCTCGGGTTAAACCTAGTTATGCATGTTTAGGGCCTATGTTAATTATGATGATTAGTCACGGATTAATGATGTTGTGCCCAATTTGTTGCCTAATTGCTCACTGTAGTCGTAACTGTGTATGAAATCAGTGAGCATAACGTCCATTGCTTCTTAGTCAGTCACTAGTATGCACTATCGATCCTCACATTATGTCAACCATGATAAAATTTAGGCTAAGGTTCAGATCAGCTTGTCGGAGGGGAATCATGTAAATCTCAGACTAAATTCTCCAAAATCCCCAACCCTAGATCATGATTTTGTCCACCCAAATTCACCCAAAATTGAGAGATTAACTTCACTAGGCATCCTTTTTATGGATGATTTACCTCGGCTTGCTGTCGCTGCTGGGTAGCCGCTCGTGCAGCGTAGCCGGATGTGCCATCAGGCGTGCGCAGGCGAGCTCGCACGCACGAGGCTGCCAGCCTGCCATAGTGCCGCCGCCGCCACGCACCGAGGCGCCGATGCACGCACATCAGGTCGACGCCGCAGCTGCCGCCACCGCGGACCTCGCCGCGCATCAGGTGCCACTCCGGCGGCCGCCGCACATACGGGCGACGGAGCCGCCGCTGTGCTGCGCCAGGCCGTCACGCCGCTTCCGCTGCGCCACCGTGCTGAAGACCTCCCTCCCGAGCGCAGTCTTCACCGGCGCCGGCAAGGAGCCGCTCGGCAGAGCCGCGCGCGGCCTCCACCGCACGCGTGCTCCGGTGAGTGGGCCCACGCCGGCGCCGTCGTCTCCTGCCCGCAGCCGTGCTAGCTGGCAGCTTCGCTCTCAGATTCCCAGCTGGATCGGAAAGGGAGAGGAGAGAATGTGCTTCACGGCCCATTAAGCCAGTGCGGATAACTGTTTTCACGGCCCATTAAGCGAGTGTTGTTTAGGCCTATCAGGGTGGGGCCATACGTCCAGGTGGGTCCACTTGGCTGTGACACGAGGAAACAGAACATGTACACCGTTTTCTAGTAGATCCACAAATATATGGATGGATCATCACACTGACTGGGAAATAAGGTGCATTGGTTACGGCTCTGTTTTAGTGGATTCAGAAAAAGTGACACACTTTTCGTCTTCCATAGTTTTCTATAAACTATATTAAGCATGCTCTGCTTTGTGTCAATATGCATCCGAGATATGGCGAGAGGTAAAGGAGCATGGAGTCAAAAGAAATATCGTATCCTTTAGTTCTTTTAGACAATATTTTTTCTTAATTTCCTACCTGAAGCATCAGATGAAGACATGACAATTTGTGCTATCACTATTTGGCACATTTGGTGGGCAAGAAAAGCTCTTCAAAATTGACAAAGTTGGGTTCATCCCCATTACATTGCTGAGATGGTAAAACCATACATTAAAATGGTATTTCTTACACATGTTGAAACCACCTACGTCTCACACGTGTGAACCTGGCTCAACCGACGGATGCTAATGGTGAATGTGGATGCAGCCGCACCTTTGATGATTGTCCACGGATATACATTGGTATTGTGATTGGAGACCATTCAGGTTTTTTTGCTGCTTGCTGCCATAAAATTTATAGAGCTACAGATGCCGGAATGTTTGAAGCTTTGGGGGTTCGTTATGCTGTGTACTTTGTAAAGGAGAATAATCTTTATCAAGCATGATGTGGCCTCGGACTCTTTAAATATTATCAGGAAGATACAATGTCCCATAATGCATAGGTCACATAAGTCATTGTTCAGGAGATTAAATATATTGCTTCAGGGAATTTTTTTTCGAAATCATGCATGTGCGTGTATTGCTTTAAGGGAAAAAAGAGTTTTTGCTTCAGGGAGTTCAATCTCTTTTCTTTTATTCATATCAGTAAGTGGTGTAACCAGGTAGCTAATCTTGATTACCAGGTTCCCTCAAAAAAAAATCTTGATTACCAGACTGAATGTGTAAATACAGAATGTTGTAAAATTCACGAATTAAATACTGCAAGGAGACGAGAACATTTGGAAATTGAAAGAATAATGCAAACTAACTTATTTCTTTGTTCTTGATAACATTACAAAACTCGTATGTCAGCCACTCTCCACAAAGTAGTATAAGAATGCATATCAACACAACTAATTTTGTGATCAACAATATTCCCTGGTCTGTACATAGTTATAAATAACGCCACCTGGTTATTTTTTTTTTGAAAGATCCGGCAATCCCGCTTTGATTGATAATAAGGAGAGTGAAAGCAACATAGTTTACATACGCGAGGAGCGGTGTCCCAACTCCCAAGCAGCCTAGGCTGGTTGGGGTTTTGTTACATAACTGACTACTCGCTAACTAAATGAACTACTGTGAGGGGCCTAAGTGCCATGCATCCTGCTGACGCCCAGTTTTGAGCCGTGTTTTTTATTTCACTGAAGGTTGCTTGCTCCGTCATATGGTTGTTTCTGAAGATGATGCCGTTTCTTGTGTTCCATATGGTCCATAGTGTGAGTATCACTAGTGTGTGCTCAGCTTTCCCTCTTACTCCTATTGCTTGACGCAGCCAGTCCTCCAATTCAGGTTTCTTCTCCCACTGTCCTGGCTGCATGCTGCTGCAAGAGCTCCATGAGGCCACCAATTGCCACACTTTCCTGGAGTAAGGACACTCAAAGAACATGTGGTCTGGTGTCTATAGACTTCTCTCACAAAGTGCACAGAAATAATTATTTTCCCAACCTCTAAATTGCAAGCGTGCCGCCGTCCGGCTTATAACCTAACAGACAATTGGTGGCAGTGTCACATCCATATTCTCAAAAACACATGTTAGTCATGGTCGAAACGAGGGTAAGAAGAGAGGTGATGGAGGCGACCCCCGCGCTGCCCCCGGCGAGGCCGCGCCGCCGGCTAGCTCGCGCCGCCCCGGCCGCCTAGGTTTGCCCGTGCACCCCTCCCTCTCCTATCCCCCTCCTTCTCTCATCCTCCCCCTGCAGTCTTCCTCCCCCGTCCCCCCATCTCCCCGTCTTGCTGTGGGCTTCTAGATCTGGTCTACAGCCATGGAGGGCTGCTCCGCCTGGGCCCCGGAGGTGGATGAGGCGCTCGAGGCGGGCTCACCTGGCCGCCTGTTGGAGGCCCTGGCGCGTGGCCCCGCGAGCGCCATGGGATCCCCAGCGCGTCGGAGTTGGGCAGATCTAGACAGGGAGGACCTAACGCCGCCTGGTGAGTTCTTATCTGGCTCGCCCGGGCTGCTCAAGGAATTCCTCAGCCGTGGTCCTGGGGAGCGCTTGCACCTCAGTGACTCGGAGGAATCCTTGGGGTCTGACTTGGAGTTGGAGCCGGAGCAGGACCTTCCTCCGTCGCCGCCGCCGGAGGGGAAGGGAAAGGAGATCATGCCTTCCTTCAGTAAGAAGAGGCGTTGCGCCCGCCGTCGTCGTCGACGCCGCCGTTCGGAGGAATTACTGGCCGGTGACAGGCTCGCCACCTTCGACCGGACGGAGGGCTCTCGCAGGCACTCCCCGCCGGCACATCAGGCCCGCGCACGAGGGCCTCCGGACATGGAGGGATTCTATGAGGTGCGGAGCCGATGCCATGGCCGCCAATGCACTCCTCTGTGACCCCGGCAACGCCCGTCCCCGCGCCGATCGCCACGCCAGTCGCCGTAGTCGCCAGGGGACATCCCGCTAGGCTGGCGAATGTTTGATATAATTGCCTCTGGCCTGGCCACATCAGGGCAGGCTGCCATTACCCCGTGCAATGCAACGGTTGCGGGCGCGAAGGCCATATCACTGCGAACTGCCGTGCGCTGCATCGTGTTGGGGATGCACCCAAACATCCACGCTCGCCACACTCGCCTAGGGACATTCGTCAGGTCAGACAGCGCTATCACTCCGATGGGGTGCGCTCGTCGCCTCGCTCGTCGGTGGTCCACAACCACGCACCGGGGCGCAGTCACTCGGATGGGGCGCATTCCCCGCCGCGCCCACACAGGGCGGAATCTGCTGCCACCGTCTCCGGCCACTCGGTCTCCACGGGGCGCTCGATGTCAGTGCCCATTCTCTGTGCCACGTCCCCGCCTGTGTCAACAGCTCCGCTGCCACGCCGAGGAACGGCAATTCCGCCACCTCCGCCGCCTCTTCCACTGCTGCCTCCCTGCCTCTGGTAGGCCCGGGGGAATGATGATCCTGGCAGCAACATAGTGGCGTCCATCTACGGGGACACTTCTGCGGTGATGCGCCGCAGCAATGCGTCGTTGGTGGTGATGCCACGCACGGCCGAGCTGCAACAGGTCAACGATGACCTGGCTGCTCACACCCTGGTAGGTACCATTGCCGGCATCCGGCCATGGATCAGCATTCAGATGATCCTCCAAGTGCTCTATGACAAATTCAAGATTCGGGCTGACGAGGTCACCGTCCACCTCCATGAACCGGGGGACTTCTTAGTGCGGTTTGCCAGGCTTGAGCATCGCGATCAGGTGCTCGCCTCGCCACCATGGGGCTCCCTCTAATCTGGTGGCAGCCTTGGATGTGGGTCGCTAGAGGAGTGGCGGGCGCCTTCACCCACCAGTTTATCGTGGCACTCAGGCACGTTCTGGCCCATGTGCACAACTCGGCCACCGCCCCGACGGTCCTGAGGCGCTGCTGCGGGGAGGTGGAGCTCTTTGAGGTGCGTGACCGCCCCATAGAAGATGATCATGAGTACTTTGTCCAGGCTTGGTGCTGGTACCCCTCTTTCATCGAGCCTGAGAAGATAGTATTCATCCTTGACCCGATCCTGCCGAATATGGGACAGGATGAGCGATTGCTGCGTCGGGGAACACAGTACCTGGTGCGGGTACGCCTGGTGGCTCACCAATAGCCTGGCACCCCCTGGAGCCACCAGAGGAGGATGTCAATCATCAGGGGGATGGGGAGCATCCGCGTCACCCTGAGGATGACTATAGGCCATGGTCGTCGCCATGCCGTTCCTCTGATGACTCCCCCGACTCCGACCCACGGCATGGAAGGGACATCCCGTATTGGCCTGGCCACCTGGAGGTGCAGCAGCCAGTGGAGATGCTGCAACAGCCAGTGGAGATGGCGGTGACCTCCGGGGTTGCCTCTATCCTGGTGGGTGCCTTGAGTTGCCTGCTAACATCGTCGGCTGCAGTGCCGGGCTCTCCTGATCGCTGGCCGGAGCTTGCGGCTCCTACCACCCCGGCTCTGTCCAAGTCATTGGCTACTATCTGCTCCCCAGATGCATCACGCCTGCGTCCTAGGCTAAGATTCTTGCCACAGCTTGGATTCGTCAACCGCTTCATCAACATAGCCCCTCAGCTTTCTAAGATGGCAGGTGCGTCCAGACGCCGTTGGGCTGGTGGGCGGACTGTGTGGCTAGTGAGTGGGCTGAGCCGGTGCACCAGCTAGAGCTTCGGCCTTCGATGCGGAGTCCTGTGGATGCGACTGTGGCAGCTCCATCAACGGAGGTTACCATGGAAGAGCCTGCACCGATGGAGGTGGACCATGCTATCCCTCCACCGGTCTCGTCTAGTGATGAGGAAGACATCCAGAGGGCAACGCTCTCGCCAGCCACGCTGGTCAGTAACATGGAGGCCGGCCTTTGCATCCCGTTGGACTCGCCGCTTATCAGAGGTCGGCCGTGGCTGCGCAAGTCAATAACCCCACAGCCTCAAATGCTCAGGCGCAACACACGCATTGCGCAGACACCATGAGCGATCAACATGACGAAGCAAGCGTAGGCGGTTCTTCGAAAAAAGCTAGGTGATCAGCTGTAACACCCTAAATTTTTCACTTTTGAAAAATAGAGTAAAATGATTTAATTTAAATTTTTGTGCTCATAAAAACCTAGTAACATTAAACTAAAATTTATCATAGGAAGTAGGAACATGTTTGAGCATACATGCTTCTACATTTGATTTATTGTGATGTGTGGTTTTGACCAAAACTCAAAATGATTTCAAAACTCTTGAAAATGGGTTTGGAAATTTGGAAAACAAAATAAAAAGGAAAACTCTCCCCTTCCTTGATTCTGGACCACTCGGGCTGCTCCTCTTCCCTTCTCATCCTGGCCCGAAGGCCCAGCTCCCTTCTCTTTTCGGCCTGCTGATCTAGCCGGCCTGCTACCTTCACTCTCTCCCCTTCTCCCTCTTGCCAGCCCGAAGGCCAATCTGGCCTGCTCGCCCTCCCTCTTTCCTCTTCTTGGGCCGACCACGCCACGACCCAGCCAGGTCGAACCCATCGCGGGCTCTCTCTCCTCTCTTGGCTGACATCACAGTCTCGCCTTCTCTCTCTCTGCCGTACAGGGCCCACCTGTCGGTGTCTTCCTCAACCTCCCGCTCGTGCCCGAACAGGACTCAGCTTCGACTTGATTCTTCACCGCCGCCCAGACTCTTTTGCCTTGGCGTGTGCGCCACGGACTCGCCGCTATAAATAGTGAGCTCCACGCCACATCTCCCTTCCCCAAACCCTAGTGCAAGCCATCGCATCCAATCGAGCTCGCAGCACCGCTGTGAACCCTAGCTTCGCCACCTCCATGCTCGCTCCTCCTTCCTATGCCCTTGCTGCTTCTCTGAGCAATCCGCCGAGCCACGACACGATGTAACAAAGCCACAGAAACTGGCTTCCCTTTCCCTCTCGCTCCCTGCTTCTCATATCACCTCGCTGAATCCTCGCCGGCGAACCCGTCTACCAAGTCAAGCTCACGCTCGGTTCCGTGACCTCGTGGTTTCTTTCGAACCCAGAATCGAGTTTGTCTCGGCCTTCTTTACCTCCTGAAGCCTTTTGTTTGACTTATGGAGCTCTGAGTCACCCAAATGATGAACTTCGGCGACGTCCGGTCGGTTTCGGCCATGGTGCCACCGTGAACCAGCGAACTCCGACCGACAACCTTCCAATTCACCCACCCGGATCTAATCTGGTCCATCCATTCGAGATCTAACGCACCAGGTTAGCCCATACCCCTTCATCTGGCAGTTTTTTAGAAAACCCCTCATAGTTGTATCTATTCAATTAAGAGTCCTTTGTGCTTTCCACGGAGTACGCTTAGTCCTCTGGAAAACGTATTTTCTTTTAACAGATTCAAAAATATGTTTTCCTCTATTTATAGTTTTGCCCTTGATTTCAAAAGCTTATAACTTCTCTGTTTTGGTCTATTCAAGTTGCGTTAGATTCGTAATTTCATAATCTACATGTTAATAATACTATTAGCTTTATTTTCAACTTTTGAAAACCGAGATTTATTTTAATCTATTATTTTACAATAGGAAATCTTGTAAAATCCATAACTTTTTCGTTATAGCTCCGCTTTCGATGAATTTTACGTCTGTGTGATCGTAGTAACGTGTAGATTGGTTTTATAATCTTTTCAATATTTTACTATGATTGGTGTACTGTTCTAATTTAGTCCTATTGTTTGCTTCGTGCATGATTGTATAGATGCTTGTGTGGTGTTACATATGATCATGTCTAGTCGGTAAGCTTTGTGTTGGTAATCTAGGAATTGAAGATCAATAAGCAGTTCTACAAAGGTTTAGACTTGAAGATGGATCTAAGCTTAAGGCAAGCATAGTTGGGACCATCCTTGTTACCTATTCACAATATACACTAAAATCATATGCATGTGTCTATTTGTTACCCTGTTAAGGTTACCTAGCTTTGATCACCTGTTTGCCTTGATAACTGGGTATGTTTCATATGGGTAGTTTATGCTAGTGCTTTATAACCATGATCTTGTAACTTGATTAATGACTATGCAACTAATGCTTAAAGATGGTTTTCAATAAGATCCAAACTATAAGTGATCATCCGGGACATAACGTACAACTGTGGGGGCTATATGGCTTTGGCTTTAGTTGTTCAAAGGACCTTTTCTATTTGGTTAGAGTTCTATGAGTTGGGTATAGGGCTGCTTCTTCATTATGTGTTATAAATGGGATATGCCATATTGGAAGAGTGGTTTTCTATATTCAATGACACTGCGTTCCTAACTGGTTAGACAAACCTTTGGGTGACTTTATATGGTTTTCAATGTTTTGGGAGTCGCGATCCTAGGCATATGGAAATCATGACTCATAGTGAAAGTGTACACCTCTATGCAGAGTTAAACCGATATAACATCTGTGCCTACGGTTAGGGCAGCCAAGGGATTCTTATGGAATGGATCATCAACTTAAATTGTGCTACATGTTAATACCATTGTTTTCATCATATTCTTAATCATGTTTACCTGATCATGTAGTTATGGGAATTGCTACTACCTTGATGTTATTTGCTAAAATATGACATACACTAAAAGCTAAATGCAGTTAACCCGTGTCAGCTTGTTGAGCCTCATAAACCCCTGCTATACTTGTTGTGTTCGACATGGAGTCACTCTTGCTATTTTCCCCACACCTCAGGAGAGGTTTTAGTCTTGTGATCCACCAGTCAGTTGGATCCAGTAGAGTAGAGTCCACTAGTAGAGATATGACCTACCATGATAAAAATTCTTATGATGATTTTGTTACGGTCACCAAAGAGTGGTTTCCATGATGTTTTGGTCATGTTTTAAAAAGGTCACGGGATACATCATGGAAAACCTGCATGACGATTTCCTAAATAGTACATTTCTGTGGCGCGTTTTAAAAAGGTCACGGGATACGTCACGAAAAACCTGATGGAATCATCACAGAGACTTTCGCGGCACTGTTCACCGCTAGATTGTGACATTTTTCATGGATATCCTCGGGTTGTGACCAACATACATTGTCACTGAGACTCGCTCCGCTCCATTTGGCTACAGGAGCCAGCGCCGTTTGCCGGCGGGACAGCCGCCTTTACTCATACTTCCATCCATCGTTAGCACGCATCACTGGTACCCCCATCCGCCGTTAGTCATGGGACCTGCCTGCCAGGGGAACCTTGAGGCCACCCCCTTCTATGACTGACCTATGGGACCCATCTGGCACCATTCTCCATCAGACGGGTGGGATCAGCGTGTTAGTTAGATGGGACCCATCACTGGGGACCCACTTCTGTTCTGCTTCGTCGACTAACATGTGGGTCCCGTCTGGCACCGTTCTCCATCAGACGGGTAGGATCAATGTGTCAGTTAGATGGGACCCGCCACTGGGGACCCACTTCTATTCCGCTTCAACGACTGACATGTGGGTCCCGTCTGGGACCGTTCTCCATCCGACGTGTGGGTTCAGCGTGCCAGTTAGATGGGACCCGCCACTGGGGACCATCTCTATTCATGTGAGGCCATCCTTCCTCGATGGACCTATGGGACCCATCTGGCACCCTTCTCCACTCGCTGCGTGGGGCCAAAGCATCAGTTAGATGGGGACCCGCACAAGGAGAGTCATCTCTATTCACGTGGGACGACCCTTCATAGACTGACATGTGGGATCCGTCTGAGACCGTTCTCCATCGACGTGTGGGATCTGCCATGGGAACCATTTCTGTTCATGTGGGGCCACCCTTCTTCGACCGACCTATGGGACCTGTGTGGCCGACTTCACCACCTGACGCGTAAGACAGACCATCAGTAATTAGGATGCGCAACTAGGGACCCTTCTCCTGTTCACATGGGACTACCCGTCTCTGACCGACATGTGGAACCAGTGTTCATTATCCTTCTTCGACCGAACTTGAATTCCCCAAAAAGATTGGAGTTCTCTAGGATTCGAATCCGGGACCTGGCATCAAGACGTGAAGGTCGTTGCCACCACACTAAGTGGTTCTGTGTGTTCTAGTCTCCTTGGAGCCTTTATATATATGCATTTTCTGTTCTATTATATCTTATATCTATATATGTACACGATTTATGGGATATATCCCCTGAAAGTGGATAAGTATCTGCCCGTTGGACTTACGACGGAGTCGGAGGCAGCAGCGGAGGATCCCTAGTGTGTAGTGGTCGCTCCGGCGTCCATTTGGAGGCAGGCGGTGGGGCTTCCTGGTGGAGCACGACGGCATTGGCGTCAGCATCGCTTGTGTGTCGTGGCAGAGGCAGAGGCGTCAGATCCGATCCGCAGGTCTCCTTTCTCCCCTTTTTACTATTTGTTTCTTCATTTGTGTTTTGCCTCAAGATGGATCTACTATAGGACTTAGGGATTTTGCTTATAAGTTGTGCACTTTACTGATGGATCTTTGTTGGATTATTTTCTTCTTCATTTAGTGATATCATTTACTTAGGTAGTTGAGGCCTATTGCACACTGTCATAATGGAGCAGGCCCCTAACCGGAGGACATACTCATTTGCCAGACTCCCAGATGATCTCGTTCTCGAGATCATCCACTGCATCCCTGGCCCCTCCTTGTTTCACTACAAATTGGTCTGTCGAGACTGGAAACTCCTCATCAACAAGTCTGACATAAATGACAAGCTGGCCCCACCAGACTATGATCGGTTTCTTCTTTGATACTGGGAAGAAGAACATACAGCACTTCACTAGCTTCACCGATGAACTTCCCTGCTTTGGCTTCTTGCCCATAGATCATCTAGCTATCTCAGATTGTTGCAACAGCCTCATCCTATGCCGGTCATCTGCAATCCAATCACATGGAATTATAAGGTACTGTCGGCTAGCCCTCATGCTCATGGCCTATCTTTGGAGGGTTTTGTTCCATTAGCTTGGTTGGCTCAATTGTGTTTCAATCCAACAGTCTCCTCGCACTTCCATGTCATTGGATATGTGAAAGGTGTAGACCGTACATTTGAACCTTTGGAGATCTACTCGTCTGAAACTAATATATGGCTCAGTATGAAATATGGATGGTGGGGGGAGGGTACTGATCTATAGCATAATATAGCACGAAGTGTATTTCTTAACGATTTTCTACACAATATGGTGTACGTTATGGCTGAGGGGACATCTGCAATAATTGTTGTGGATATGGAGGGAAACAAATGGAAGGAAATTGCTATGCCTACTGGTAATGATGAGCTTACCCTGCATCAATATTAGGGTCACTTGTGTGTATGTCTCATTGATGGTCCTCGCAATCAACGCAAGTTTTCAATGTGGATCCTTGAAGACTATGGTACTAATAATTAGACATTGCATTATACAGTCGTCCTTAACAACATTTTTAGAAGCATCAATATCTGATAGGTTATGACCCATAAGTTGATTGCAGTTCACCCTGAATGGAATTTGGTTTTCTTAGCTGGGTATAAAGGATGACGAATCATCGCATATGACATGGACAACAGAAATGTTCATGTCATCCCTACCAGACAATTTTAGTATCATATTACACGAGAATAAGAATGCTTCCTACCAAGCTATTTTCCAAATGTTCCCTTGTTATTCAATTCACTATGGCCATAAGTGGTAGATCTAGCATAGGAGTCCATTACTTTAAACCTACGTGCCATCATATGAGGAAAGTCGCTTATAAGAAAGGTGGGGCCATGCTTGTTTATTGTAATGACCTTTGTAATTATTAGTTTCGATTGTATGAACTTGATGTATCGATGATCATGTGTTCCCTTGCATTTTATGTCATAGTTGTTGATACTATCATACTATATCATACGCATTCAAATATAAAGGGAACATTTCCAACAGCATTTCCATTAGTAAAACTAGCTGTAATAATACTCTTGCACGTGATCTATGGTTGAACTTTATATTAAATTAAACTCTGTCGTGCCACTACTACAAACTGACTAAAATCTTAACCGTCAGTGAGCACTCGGTAGACTGATTGCTAGGGCTTTCAAAATAGAAGCATTCACACTTTGTCCTACGAGATCAAATATGGAGCGGTCGGACTTTCTTGCTTCACAGTAAAACTCAAGAGCTATGTATCACCCGTGATGCTATAGAGCGAGGTGAGACTTGTTGAGATGGACTCCTAGTAGCATATGGTTTATAGCAAACTGATAATGAGAACCAACAGGGTACTATAAAGGTCAATAGAAGATCACGTGCATAGGTATTATAACAGCAAGTTAAACTATTGAACATCACAATTGTCTCCAGTGAGCATGTCTTGACAACAAAATACAGTGGATCTTGCTAAGATGAACTTGAGTGGTCATGGCGAAGATGAGTACCAGTCTGGTCCACCCGTGGATCCGTGCCGATGTGCCGATGAGGCCTTATGACCTGGAGCGAACCAAAAATTTTAGAACTTATTATATGACCAAAATAATAATACAATCAAAACTGACATACCCATTATGCTTTGTCCTACATGATCAATTATGTAGCAGTCGGACATTCTGACATTCGCAGACATGAACTTCCAGGAGCCAAGACTTGGGACTTGCAAGATCAAGAAACGAGACAGTCTGACCCTTTCTCTTTTGTGTGTCATGGGGAAGTCTGGCCATACCTCTTTTGTGTACCACAAGATAGTCCTTATATGGGCCTTGTGATAATTGGGCTGTCCCCGCTCCTAAGGGACAAGTCGTGTGGATATATTGGATATATATTCCCTAAAAATGGGAAAATATCTACCCATTGGACTTGCGCTGGCTGGGCGGTGGAGCTAGAGGCGGCAGCGGAGGATCCCCGGTGTGCTGTGCTGGCTCCGGTGTCCATTTGGAGGCAAGCGGCGGGGCTTTCCCGATGGGGCGCAGCGGCATTGGCATCCGCGTCGCTTGTGTGCCACGGCAGCGGCGGAGGCGTCAGATTCGATTCGCAGGTCTCTTTCTCCCCTTTTTACTATTTTTTTTCTTCATTTGGGTTTCGCCTCTTCATGGATCTACCACAGGACTTGGGGATTTCGCTTGAAATAAACACCTTTGATGCATACTGCCATATCCCTTGATTTTAGATAGATGTGGGATGGTAATGGTTCTGATAGTCCCTGTAGCTCATGGCTGTTGGACTGAATTTGTAATGGTATTGTAAGCATTGTCTCAATACGTGCTATGTTGCATTGTTTACTTGTAAGCTGAATTTGTAATGGTATTGTAAGTGTGATGGTTAGACTTCACTGATGGATCTTTTTTGCATTATTTTCTACTTCAGTGATCTCAATACATGCTATGTTTTGTTGTTTAGCCATAAGCTGAATTTGTAATGGTATTTTAAGTGTGATGGTTAGACTTGATTTAGCCAAAATTGTATTAGACTAATGGTTACAACCACAGTAACTTCTATTCTAGTTTGAGTTGTCTATGTCTATGTGCTGCTACTCTAAATTTGGATGAGCTCATAACATAGAAATTGTTAATGGCTGTTAAAGCTGCATTCTAGTATAAATTGCGGACTTCACTAATGAAAGTTATCTCATTATTTTCTTCTTCATTCAGTTATCTCATTACTTAGGAAGCTGAGGCCTCTTGCACACTGACAAAATGGAGCAGGCCCCAACAGGAGGATGGACTCATTTGCCAGCCTCCCAGATGATCTCATTCTCAAGATCCTCCGTTGCATCCTTGGCCTCTCCTTGTTCTGCTGTAAATTGGTCTATCAAGACTGGAAACACCTCATCAACAAGTCCGACATCCATGACAAGTTGGCCTGCCAAACTGTGATCAGTTTCTTCTTCCATAAGAAGAAGAACCACCAGCACTTCACCAGCTTCACCGTTGAACTTCCCTGCTTCAACTTCTTGCCCACACATGGTGGTGTAGATGTCTCAGATTGCTACAATGGCCTCGTCCCATGCCTGTGGTGTGGATGTCACTAGATCATCTGCAATCCAATCACAAAGAATTATAAGGTACTACCAGCTAGCCCTCATTATCGTGCCCTACATTCAGAGGGTTTTGATCCATTAGCTGGGATGGCTCAATTGTGTTTTGATCTGACAGTCTCCTCGCACTTCCATGTTGTTGAATATGTGGATGGTGAAGACAATATAGTTGAAGCTTTGCAGATCTACTCGTTTGAAACTAATACATGGCTCAGTATGGGATTGGGATGGCGGGATGGTATTGATATACAACTTGGTGAAACACGAAGTGTATTTCTTAACAGTTTTCTACACGATATGGCGTACGTTAGAGCTGAGGGAACATCTGTGATACTTGCTATTGATATGAAGGGAAACACATGGAAGGAAATTGCTACACTTACTAATAATGATGAGCTTACCCTGCATCAATATCAGGGTTACTTGTGTGTATGTCTCATTGGTTTTCCTCACAATCAATGCAAGTTTTCAATATGGATCCTTGAAGACTATTGTACTAATAATTGGACATTGTAGCATACAGTCATCCTTAACACCATTTTTAGAAGCATTAATATCCGATGGGTTATGACCCACAAGTTGATTACACTTCACCCCAAATGGAATTTGGTTTTCTTAGCTGGGTATAAAGGAAAACAAATCATCACATATGACATGGACCACAGAAAAGGTCATGTCATCCCTACCAAACTCTTTTAGTATGGTAAATATTGGATTGCACCGGAAGAAGAATGGGTCCGACCAGCCTATCTTCCATATGTTCCCTTGTTATTCGATTCACTATAGCCATAAGTTGCCGATCTGGCAGAGGAGTCCATCACTTTAAACCTACGTACCATCATATGAGGGAAGTCACTTGTAAGAAAGGTGGGGTCATGCTTGTTTATTTTAATGACTTTTTTAATTATTAGTTTCATTTGTATGAACTTGATGTATCGATGATCGTGTGTTCCCTTGTGTTTTATATCGTAGTTATCGATACTCTATCATACTCTATCATACACGTTCAAACATAAAGGGGACGGACTTTCTTGTGTCCAACAACATTTCCATTAATAAAACATGTTGTAATAATACCCTTGCATGTGATCTGTGGTTGAACTTTATATTAAATTAAACTCTGTCGTGCCACTACTCTAGACTGACCAAAATCATAACCTTCAGTGAGCACTTGGCAGACTGATTGCTAGAACTTTCAAACCAGAAGCATTCACAATTTGTCCTAAGAGATCAAATGTGGAGCGATCAGACTTTCTTACATTCACAGTAAAACTCAAGAGCTACGTATCACCCGTGAAGCTATAGAGAGTGGCGAGACTTGTTGACCATAATAATAATACAATCAAAACTGACATACCCATTACGCTTTGTCCTACATGATCAATTATGTAGTGGTTGGACGTTCTGGCATTCGCAGACATGAACTACCAGGAGCCAAGACTTGCGACTTGCAAGATCAAGAGACGGAATAGTCTGACTCTTTCTCTTTTATGTGTCATGGGGAATTCCGTCCATACCTCCTTTATGTACCATGAGATAGTCCTTATATGGGCCTTGTGATAATTGGGTCGTCCCCGCTCCTAAGGGACAAGTCGTGTGGATATATTGGATATATATCCCCTCAAAATGAGAAAATATCTGCCAATTGGACTTGCGCTGGCTGGGCGGCGGAGCTAGGGCGGCGGCGGAGGATCCTCGGTGTGCTGTGCTGGCTCCAGTGTCCATTTGGATCCAGGCGGTGGGGCTTTTCCGGTGGGGCACGACGGCATTAGCGTCCGCATCACTTGTGTGCTGCGGCAGCGGTAGAGGCATCAGATCCGATCCGCAGGTCTCCTTTCTCCCCTTTTTACTATTTGTTTCTTCATTTAGATTTTGCCTCATCATGGATCTACTACAGGACTTGGGGATTTCGCTTAGAATGAACACCTTTGATGCATACCACCATATCCCTTAATTTTAGATAGATGCAGGACGAGGAATGGTTCTGGTAGTCCCTGTAGCACATGGCTATTGGATTTGTTAATAGGCATCAAATCAGTGCCACTTCTTTAAGCTGCACATTTGATTGTTAGACTTGATTTAACTGCTATTCTAGTCTGAGTTGTATGTCTTTGTGCTGCTACTCTAAATTTGGATGACCTTTGTAACGTGGAAATTGTTAATGGTTGTTAAACATGCAATTTCGTATAAGTTGTGCACTTTACTGATGGATCTTTGTTAGATTATTTTCTTCTTCATTCAGTGATATCATTACTTAGGAAGCTGAGGCCTATTGCACACTGATGAAATAGAGCAGGCCCCATCAGGAGGACGGACTCATTTGCCAGCCTCCCAGATGATCTTATTCTCGGGATCCTCTGCCGCATCCCTGGCCCCTCCTTGTTCTACTGCAAATTGGTTTGTCAAGACTGGAAACTCCTCATCAATAAGTCTGACATCCATGACAAGCTGACCCACTAGACTATGATTGATTTCTTCTTTCATAGGAAGAAGAACCACCAGCACTTCACCAGCTTCACTTATGAACTTCCCTACTTCAACTTCTTGCCTACACGTGGTGGTGTAGATGTATTAGATTGCTGCAATGGCCTCATCCTATGCCTAAGGTCTGGATGTGATTGGATCTTCTGCAATCCAATCACATGAAATTATAAGGTACTGTTAGCTAGCCCTCATTATCATGCCATACATTCAGAGGGTTTTGATCCATTAGCTGGGGTGGCTTAATTGTGTTTCGATCCAACAGTCTCCTCACACTTCCATGTCATTGAATATGTGGATGGTGAAGATAGTACAGTTGAAGCTTTGGAGATCTACTCATCTGAAACTAATACATAGCTCAGTACGGGATTGAGATGGTGGGATGGTATTGATATACAGCTTGGTGAAACATGAAGTGTATTTCTTAACGGTTTTCTACACAATATTGTGTACGTTAGAGCTAAGGGAACATCTGTGATACTTGTTGTGGATATGGGGGGAAACACATGGAACGAAATTGTTGCGCCTACTGATAATGATGAGCTTACCCTGCATCAATATCAGGGTCACTTGTGTGTATGTCTCATTGATGGTCCTTGCAATCAATGCAAGTTTTCAATGTGGATCCTTGAAGACTATGGTACTAATAATCGGACATTGCAGCATACAATCATCCTTAACAACATTTTTAGAAGCATTAATATCTGATGGGTTGTGACCTACAAGTTGATTGCAGTTCACCATGAATGGAATTTGATTTTCTTAGCTGGGTATAAAGGAAAATGAATCATTGCATATGACATGGACGGCAGAAAAGGTCATGTCATCCCTACCAGACTCTTTCAGTATGGCAAATATTGGATTACACCAAAAGAAGAATGCATCCGACTAGCCTATCATCCTTATGTTCCCTTGTTATTTGATTCACTACGGCCATAAGTTGTAGATCTAGCATAGGAGTTCATCACTTTAAACCTACGTGCCATCATATGAGGAAAGTCGCTTGTAAGAAAGGTGGGGCGATGCTTGTTTATTGTAATGACTTTTGTAATTATTAGTTTCATTTGTATGAACTTGATGTATCGATGATCATGTGTTCCCTTGCATTTTATGTCATAGTTGTCGATACTATCATACTCTGTCATACGCATTCAAACATAAAGAGGTCAGACTTTCTTGTGTCCAATAGCATTTCTAGTAATAAAACTTGCTGTAATAATACCCTTGCACGTGATCTGTGGTTGAACTTTATATTAAATTAAACTCTTTCATGCCACTACTATAGACTGACCAAAATCATAACCATTAGTGAGCACTCGGCAGCCTGATTGCTAGGGCTTTCAAAATAGAAGCATACACACTTTGTCCTACGAGATCAAATGTGGAGCGTTTGGACTTTTTTGCGTTCGCAGTAAAACTCAAGAGCTACCTATCAGCTGTGAAGCTATAGAGCATGGCGAGACTTGTTGAGATGGACTTCTAGTAGCATATGGTTTACAACAAACTGATAATAAGAACCAACAGGGTACTATAAAGGTCAACAGAAGATCACATGCATAGGCATTATAACAGCAAGTTAAACTGTTGAATATCATGATTATCTCTAGTGAGCATGTCCTGACAACAAAATACAACGGATCTTGCGGCGGTGACCTTGAGTAGTCATGATGAAGATGTGTACCTGTCTGGTCCGTCGGTGGATCTGTGCCGATGAGGCCTTGTGACCTGGAACGAACCAAAAATTTTAGAACTTATTATATGACCATAATAATAATACAATTAAAACTGGCATACCCATTATGCTTTGTCCTACATGATCAATTATGTAGTGGTCGGATGTTCTGACATTCGCACACATGAACTGCCAGGAGCCAAGACTTGGGACTTGCAAGATCAAGAGACAAGACAGTCCGACCCTTTCTCTTTTGTGTGTCATGGGGAAGTCCGGCCATACCTCTTTTGTGTACAATGGGATAGTCCTTATATGGGCTTGTGATATTTGGGCCATCCCCATTCCTAAGGGACAAGTCGTGTGGAACATGTTGACCTATATATTGGATATATATCCCCTAAAAATAGGAAAATATCTACCCATTGAACTTGCGCTGGCTGGGCGGTGGAGCTAGAGGTTGCGGCGGAGGATCCTTGGTGTACTATGCTGGCTCCGGTGTCCATTTAGAGGCAGGCGGTGGGGCTTTCCTGGTGGGGCACGGTGGCTTTAGCGTTCGCGTCGCTTGTGTGCTGTGGCAGAGGCATCAGATCTGATCCGCAAGTCTCCTTTATCCCCTTTTTACTGTTTGTTTCTTCATTTGGGTTTTGCCTCATCATGGATCTACTACAGGACTTGGGGATTTCGCTTAGAATGAACACCTTTGATGGTTAGACTTGATTTAGCCAAAATTATATTAGACTAATGGTTACAGCTACAGTAACTGCTATTCTAGTGAGTTGTCTATGTCTACGTGCTGGTACTCTAAATTTGGATGAGCTCGTAACATGGAAATTGTTATATGTGTTAAAGTTGTATTTTGGTATTATAAGTGTGATGGTTAGACTAAACTAATGGATCTTTGTTGCATTATTTTTTACTTCAGTGATCTCATGACTTAGGGACCACAGGGCTATTGCGCACTGACAGAATGGAAGAAGCCCCCAATAACAGGATGGACACATTGCCCAGCGCCCAAGTACGAGCTGCAGAAGTCACTGCAAGCCTACCGCTTCCTTGTTCAAAGAGTCCTCTACATAATCTCTTGGATTTTTAATTGAAGTCCTTTCCCACTATCTATGAGCTGATGTTTACTGCTTGGGTTTCACAGGAGACAATGCTTCGTGGATAGCTTGCAGCTGAAATGGGATATTCTATCACGCTCGGCAATCAACTGAATAACACGATGGATGCAGCGGCCAGCACCCTAAAACTAGAACTCATTCACAAAGCCATCTTCCTCCTTGTTTCAAGGGTCCTCTATATAACCTATTGGATTTTCAATTGAAATCCTCTTTCACTATCTAAAAGCTGATGTTGACTGCTTGGATTTTGCAGGAGATAATGCTTCACGAACATCTTGTGGCTGAATAGGAATATTCTGCTGTGCTCCCTGAACAACTGAGCGGCATGAAAAGGCAGACATTACTGGTTTGATAGGAGTTTGAGGAGCTCAAGAGAAAGCTACTAGAGGAGTTCAGTGAGCTCCATGAGAATGTCATGCGTGCTGACAGAAAGACTCATCCAGGATGCACTAGATCAAGGCAACAAACATGTAAAAAAGAGCTAGTGACTTTGATAAGAATTGTTGAACTTGCTCTTTGAAATAAGTACCAAAGATACCTATCACAACAGAAATAGGCATGTCACTCTGGAGGATACAGTCAAATGAGTTTAAATATATAGCGGTCGGACTTTCTTTTCAACACAAATGACTGCTCTGTTCCACATTAGTATACAATGAGACTGGCTCCTTGTTGCTAGATGGGAGGCTAAAGATATTCAATTGATGCAATGCTGTCGGTTTTTTAGTAGACTGATTTGCTACAACATTCATAATAGACAACCCTAAACAGTTGGTCCAGTGGGATCAAATATGCAACCAGTGGACTTTATTGTGACCGTAGTAAAATTTAACAGCTATGTCTTACCCTTCACAATTGGTCGTACATCGCCATCGCACACACAATGACCAAACTTGAGGTCAAAAATGTCAAACGAGCTACTATTTGTAACAGGGGAGTATTTAATAATAATATCTGCCCATTGGACTCTCGGTGGTGGAGGCAGAGGTGGCAGCGGGTGGTCCCCGGTGTATTATGGTGGCTCAGGCGTCCATTCAGAGTCAGGCGGCGGGGCTTTCCCCGGTGAGGCGCGGCGGCCTTGGCGTCTGCTTCGGTTTTGAGCCGTGGCAGAGGCGTCAAATCTGATTTGCAGGTCTCCTTTCTCCCCTTTTACTGTTCATTTATTAATTTGGGGATTGTGTTGATGCATACCACCATATCCCATAATTTTAGATAGATGCGGGACGGATTTGTTAGGAGACAGCAAATGGAAAGAGCTGAGCTACTGATTGTTAGTGTGATGGTTAGACTTGATTTAATTGCTAGTCTAGTTAGAGTTGTCTTTGTCTTTGTCTATGTGCTGCTACTCTAAATTTGGATGACCTCGTAATATGGAAATTGTTAATGGCTATTAAAGTTGCATTTTGGCTGTGGACTACTACACTGATGGATCTTTTTGGATTGTTTTCTACATCAGTGATCTCATTGCATAGGAAGCTGAGGCCTATTGCACACTGACGAAATAGAGCAGGCCCCCAACAAGAGGACAGACTTAGTTGTCAAAAAAAAGAGGACAAAATGGTCTGTCAAAAAAACAAGAGGACCGACTCAGTTGTCAAAAAACAGAGGACAAAATGGAATGTCAAAAAAAACAAGAGGACAGACTCATTTGCCTGCCTCCCAGATGATCTCATTCACAACATCCTCCAATGCCTCCCTGCCCTGTCCTTTATTCATTGCAAAATGGTCTGTCAACACTGGGAAGGCCTTGTCAAAATGCCGGGCATCCATGACAAGCTGGCCTGCCACAATGTGATTGGTTTCTTCTTTGATAGGGTCGATGAAAATAAGTGACACTTCATCAATTTCAACGGTGTACACCCCCGCTTCAACTTCTTGCCCTTGTACACATGTCAAGTAGCTGTCTCAAATTGCTGCAACGGCCTCATCCTATGCTGGTGTAGTTTTACCCTGGAATCCTATTGCTGGGTCGTCTGTAATCCAGTGACCCAGAATTATAAGGTACAGCCGTCTAGCCCTCATGCTCGTGGCCTATCTTTGGAGGGTTTTGATCCAGCAGCTGGTGAGGCTCACTTGTGTTTCGATCCGACAGTCTCCTCGCACTTCCATGTGATTGATTTTGCAGAAAATGAATACCGCACGTGTGGAAGTGTGCAGATCTACTCGTCTAAAACTAATACATGGATCAGTAAGGAATGTGAATGGGTTGAGGGTATTGACCTAGAACCTAGTCAAACGCGAAGTGTGTTTCTTAACGGTTATCTACACATTATGGGGTTGCAACTAGAGGCTGATGTCACATCTGTGATACTTGCTGTGAATATGAAGGGGGACTTATGGGGGGAAATTGCAACGCCTACTGGTAGTGATTATCACACCCTGCATCAAACTCAAAGTCACTTGTGTGTATGTCATATTGATGGTCCTCCTAGTGAAATAAAGTTTTCAGTGTGGATACTTAAGACTATGGTAAGGATAATTGGACATTGCAGCATACTGTCATCCTTAATGAGGTTTTTGGAAGCATCAATGTTCGAGTGAATTTGATCCCCAAGGTGATTGCAGTTAACCCAGAATGCAATTTGGCTTTCTTCGCAGGGCATGAAAGAAACACAATCATCGCATATGACATGGACTACATAATAACATATGTAATCCCTTCCAACCTATTTTGATACAGTCCACATTTGGTTAATGATGGTGGTATCCTTAACAGAGCACAATATATTCCATATGTTCCTCTGTTCTCAGATTCACTAAAAGAGGAGGATTTGGTGCCATTGTCCCCCTACCCTCTACGCCTGTGGAAATGGAATCATCCAACGGATCGGTACCACGACGATCTGGGCTACTTGATGGAAGATACCACCTCATCAAACTTGGACTAGGAGGAGGGTGGCGAGACACACGACGGCGGGGGCAGCGGCATCGATCGGAAGGTGCAGTTGGAGCTTTAGTAGTAGAAGTGCAATGGCGGGAGCAATTTTGGTGTGTACTTTTGGTCTATTTTGCAATGCCCTCATATACCCAGGATGGTTAGACTTGATTTAGCTGACTTGTATAAGTCTATGTGCCTCTACTCTTAATTTGGATGACCTATTACTAACATGAAAATTGTTAATTATTGTTAAAGTTGCATTTTAGTAAAAGCTGTTGACTTCAATGATGGATCTTTGTTGGATTATTTTCTACTTAATTGGTCTCATTGCTTAGGACGCCAAGGCCTATTGCACAATTCATCCTACGAGATCAAATATGCAACGGTCGGACTTTCTTGCCTACTATAAAATGACCAAGCGACACGTGCTTACACCATGCTCAACAGATTTTAACCCACCTAATATATAGTTCAACAAAAGATGATGTGCATGGGTATTATTACAACAAGATGAAACTGTATAGCATCTCATTACGAAATGAAGGCAGCCCCCAACAACAGGACTATCTCATTATGATGCGGCGAAACTAGATCCTTGCTACAAGGATAGAGGCAGAAGGTAGACGATTGATGCAATGCTATCGGCTTTCAAGCAGAGTGATTGCTAAGAGATTCAAAATAGACAATACTGCACACGTCATCCTATGAGATCAAGTATGTAGTGGTTGGACTTTCCCACTAGATCGAGGCAAGACTTATTGAGATGGACTCCTTGGTCCATACGGTTTACAACAAACATGTATTAAGAACCAACAACGACTACAAAGTAGACACAGCCAAATATTAAATTGTACAGCATCTCAGTTGTCCATAGTTAACATTGAGAACATAAATCAGAAACAAAGAACAAAATACGCATATGCACCTTTACTACTCTTCTTGCTTTGCCTTCAACATGGGAACATAAGGCATACAACGAAGTCCATTAAAATCCCACTTTTTGTTATAACATCTTGTGAGCCGGGCACAGAGGACTTGGATGTTTCCATGGCGCATGTCATATGCCATCAGTCCTCTGTTTTGCTCAGAAAGGAAAACCAAATTCCACTCTGGGTAAACTACAATCACACTATACTCCTCAATGGAAACAATGATACTCGACCATGAAACACCTGTTCCAAATAGCTATAGCGTGTTCACCCTATGCTTCAATGTCCATATATTAGTACCATAGTCTTCAAGGATCCAGATTGAAAGCGCAGCCAGGTTGACAATATCAACAACACATACACAAAGCCGACCCTGATCTCCGGTCATGGATAATGGACAACCTCTTGCAGGCAAAGGAATTGTCCTTCATGTCTTTTCATCCATATCAAAAGCAACAATTTGGTAGGGAAACGCACGCATGTGCATAAAACCTTTAACAAACACACCTCTGGGAAGATTTAGTACTACGGTACCCGGTACTCATTCAGATTTTTTACAAATCCATTCACCAGTTGCACTTGAGAAGATGGAGACAATAAAATAAAACACTTATACCACATGGAACTACGAGGAGACTGTCTAATCGAATGCCAAGCGAGCTGAACTATCACAATGGTTTGTACACGGCAGTACCTTATATGTCCCCAACACCGGGTCTACTAAAACATGATGACACTCACTAGTCCAGATGAAGAGGATGAGGCCATTGTAGCAATCTGCGAGGATTAGATCCATGTGCCCTGGCAAGAAGGAAAATCTGGGGTATTCACCAGTGATGTCGGCAAATCAGGGCCCTCCTGTTGCGTCACGCATGAAGAATCCGCTAACAAACTGGGGCAGATCCTTGCAGTACTTGAATTCCTTGAAGATGATGTTGTTCCAGGAGCTATAGACACAACTACAGCTACACAAGGTGCGGGCACTGAGATGGCTGAGAATAAGGACCAAGACATTTGTGGGGATGCCTAATTCATTTCTATTGTTGGTGGCCTCCTCCTCCATGTTGACTGCATCTGTGGAGCTGCGCCGACAATGCAAGTGGCGCCGCTGTTGCCTGAATCAGAGAAGGAGCACCTACGGGGATGTTTCAAGGATATCATTAATAATCACACGCAAGCTAGGTTCGTACTGAGATGAGTGAAGAAGTGAATATAAAACCATGAAAGAAGGATGAGAGAAGTGCAGGTTACCCTTGACCATGGATCTTGCAGTAGTGACCTTGAGCAGTCTTGTTGAGCATTAGTACCAAACTAGTCCACCGGTGGATCCGTGCGAGCATGCCGTTGAGGCGTACCAGCGCAGAGCTGTAGCTTGTCAGCGGTGAGTGGCAGCTTACACGCCAAAGTGTTGGTGCCATGGAGAGAAGGGACGGCGATGAGGAATTGATAAGCACTGAGGAATAGACTCACTGGGTGGGACTGGGATGGTAGGTAGTGGTCTTTTAAGGCAACTCCCACAAAATTAATGTTGTAAGCTCGTGCGAGACTGACAGAGCGGAACGATATTATCGTGTTCAAATGTTCAGCATCCGGACTTCCCTATGAGATAAAATTTGCGGCAGCCGGACTTTCTAGCGTTCACAGTAAAACTCAACAGCTATGTCACATCCTTGATGCACTCGATCGACATGGGTGCCTTGGTTTAAAAAACAAAAAATGCACTAGATCGAGGCAATACTTATTTAGATAAACTCCTGGCTACAAACCCGCACCCGTGAATTGCCTTCAACAGGATTAGGGTGGCCAACCTTGGCCAACATGGTGGCACTTGTTGCTGCTGATGCCAACAGCTCTGGTCCTAAGTATTTTTATATCTAGAAGGCTGCTAGAATGATCCAAAAATTTTAGAATTATTTATATGAAAATAATAATACTACAATCAAAACTGACAAATCCATTATGCTTTGCCCTTCGAGTTCAATTATGTTGCGGTTGGACATTCTAGAATTCACAAACATGAGCTACCAGGAGCCAAGATGACTTGCAAGATCAGGAGACGAGACAGTCCGTTCATTTCTCTTTCATGTACCACGTGAAAGCTCGGCCATATGTCTTTTGTGTACCATGGGACAGTCCTAATATGGGTCGTGTCATAATTCAGCCATTCCTGCTCCTAAGGACAGTCATCCTCCTCATGTGGAACATGTTGACCTATATATCGGATATATTCCCTGCAAGTGGCAACAAATCCTAGATAGATGCAGGACGAGGAATAGTTTTGGTAGTCCTTGTAGCTCTGGCTGTTGGATTTGTTAAGAGACAGCAAATCATTGCCACTAATCTTTAAGCTGCACTTGATTCTGCTAATGCAAATGATGTTCACTCAACTAGTGCCAACGATTATTTTCTATTTAATTGATCTCATTACTTAGGAAGCATAAGCCTATTGCACACTGAAGAAAGGGAGGTGGCCCCCAATAACCACACTATCTCATTATGATGTGGCAAGACTAGATCCTCGCTGCAAGGATGCAGTCTTTACCAATTCATGCCTTTAAGAAGATTTAATACTACAATCAAAACTGACATACCCATTATTGTTTGTCCTACGTGTTCAATTACATAGCGGTCAGACTATCTGGTGTTCGCAGACATGAACTGCCAGTAGCCAAGACTTGGTGGGACTTGCACGATCAACAGACGGGACAATCCGTCCATTTTGTTTTCGTGTATCAGGGGAAAATCCGGCCATATCTCTTTTGTGTACCACCGGATAGTCCTTATATGGGCTGTGTGATAATTGGGCTGTCTCAAGGGACAAGTCATTCTCCTCGTGTGGAACATGTTGATCTATTATTAGATATATATATATGTTCCCTAAAAATGGGAAACTATCTTCCCATTGAACTTGCGCTGGCTGGGCGGTGAAGCTAGAGGCAGTGGCTTGCAGATGGTGTTGATAAGAATAGCGTGGATGCTGAGAGGATGGTTACCCATGTACAAGGAGGAAGATAGGGTGCTGTAAAAGGAGGAAGCTAGGGTGCAGCTGGGGGCCCTGATGTGGATAGGATGGACATCAACAGCGTCGTCATCGCAGTGGGGTCCATCGGCTGTTCTTTCTTTGGCAACTGCCAGCAGTGATTTGGCCATTGAGCCATGCAATAATACATTGAGTACCATATCCAGCTTTAGCCTTCTCAAGTTGCTGTGCTTTTGCGCCAAAACTGTCAACTAGACAAACATGTTTTGTTTTGTAGTAAAGCAGGGGAAACCTTCTCTCTAAAAAAAAGGAGTTCATCCATCCCTCTCCCCCTCACGCCTGCTGTAAAAGCCCCTCATGCTTGCTGTAAAAATTCATGGGTCGTGGACCACCCCAGCCACGACCACCACTGCCCTTGACTAATGAGCACATTGGGCGGCTTCGCCATGTCATGTCAATACAAAGGGCTGCCAGTCGACGTCCCCGCTGCAGGTTCATGGCTCCACCCACGCGCTGGAATCCAAAAGCCTAATCCCTCCGTCTCACAAATAATCGCATATTTTGACTTTTACACTTCCTGTTTGACCATTCGTCTTATTTAAATTTTTTATGCAAATAATAAAATAAATAAATTATTATAAAAGTAATTGTAATGATAAAATAAGTCATAATGAAATAAATAATATTTCTTAAAACTTTTTGAATAAGACAAACGGTCAAACAGAAAGTGTAAAAGTCAAAATGTGCGATTATTTGCGAGACGGAGGGAGTACTATGATACGTCGCTCTACTGTGCAGTGATGATTTCCTATGGCTGGACCTTTAGTTGTCCTCACTATGCAGTCCAATCCAATTAGTCAAGAGTCACGAGTAGTCGAAGTGGTTCCACTTGAAATTCCATCGCGCAACTTCCCCATGTTCATCCCGCAGCCAATTAACACCGGCTTCCCATTCAATCATCCTCTACCATTAGTTGCTCGAGCTCTGTGGCAGAACCTCCTAAATCATATGGCCCACACGCAAGATTATTGTCTAAGCAGACTCCAAATAACCATAACTGTGTTCCATACGACTTAAAAAGTCTGTCGGGTAAATCCCGAATCATCCATGATTCTCCGAGCAGGATCAATCATTGTAGAGAGATATTGCAGCATTACAACAGTTTCATATAAATAAAATACCAGTAAAACAGCGGAAGACTTACAATAACATAAGTTTACAAACTTCTGAGTTTCGAATATTTACAACCACAAGTTTGAATTATATAAACCATAATAGTAGTGGAGTAGCAGTAGATTATAATATTAAACAAAAAGCTCTGCCCAGGAGCTGAACATCTCTATTCGTCGTCGCTTTCCTCGACGACTGTCATGCAACAGGATGCATAACACTCCTGCCCATGAAGCTCACCTGCAACAGGGGTTCAACAAACCCTGAGTACAACAGTACTCAACAAGACTGACCCGACAAAAAAGAAGGGTAGAGACTTAAGAGATGCAGGCTAGAGGGACAAGGTACGGTTTGTAATAGATAAGAAATTTTGCAGAAAAGCTTTACAAAAGGGAAGGTTGCTTGGACTACTTCCAATTACCAACCAACTTCATTATTGATCCTTAAATTTTTGTTTAGGTTGTTACTACGATGATGAACAACGATCGAGTCTTCTTCTCCGAGAAGCAACGGCGATTCGAATCCATTTTCATACCCAGCTGGGACCTAGGCGACTGAGCATACCGGAGACTTTAACTCCGAAGCACCCCAGATACACCGATATACCGGGATAACAACCTCAGCCGTATATCACCACATGATACACGTGAGCTCTGCGGCCCAGCGTACCAAGATACATGGGAACTTAAACCCCATAGTAAAACACACTATGACAGCAGATGGGATTCTCTGACCCCACGCTA
>CM041631.1:53956215-54120923 GCA_023333625.1 Bothriochloa decipiens | reverse complement strand
CACCGGTTGCTGTGGTTATAACTATGACTTGATGTTTGAGCAACCGAGTGTGTAAAACTTTGGCCTGATCAGCTAATTCGAACTAAATCGTGCCTTGGACATGATTTTCTAATCTTGTAGAAGCCATGCAGCGAGGAGTTTATATCAGCAGGCTCGCTTCATCTAATGCTAAAATGATGAGCCATAATTTTTGAATTTTACTCGAAATGCCCAAACGTTCGGCCGTTGTGTATATGATTTAGTAGGACATTATATAGTGTCATAACGTCTGGCCGATGCGTACTTGATTTTGTAGGACGGTATATATCGTCATCATCTTTTAATGTCACAGCAATGAGTAGGTCTGTCCCTCAACTGTTGTTGCTGCTTGGATTGGAGTGAAATAGTCTGTAAGAATAGACTTATCACAACCACATCAGTCAATCAAGTTTGAAGCATGTCATGTCGGTCAAAAGCTCCTTTTCCTGATCCTTTTTCAGTCTACCGCATTCACTTCACTCTCACCGGGTCTAATATGAAAGGGGTTGCCATAGCGTTGTCCACTATCCAACTTTTCAGTTTGGCTCGGCGATGAGCGTCCAGTCGGTGGTGTAGGTGTTTCCGGTGACATCGTTGTATGATCCAGAGCCTCAAGCTGGCCGCCAACACCATCTTAATTAGCCTCACCAGACATGTATGGGATCCTAGCCCCTTGATCACTAGTAATAGTCATCGGCGGGTTTGATCCGTGGAACGCCCTTACAAACATGTGAACTCATTTTTGCTTGTAGGTCGACTGTTGTTACTGCTTGGATTGTACTAGTGAAATACTCCATATTTCTATAGAAAAGACCTTTATGTACATGTACCGCACTGGGGCACTCAAATATCAAGCGTGTCATCATGGCGGTCAAAAGATCCTTTCTCAATTCTTCTACTTTGTTGACGGTAGATAACTCCAATTTTTAACCATCAACTAAACATGAAAAAGGACCTAAACATAAATACCATCTAGATATAGGTGTTATACTAATGGAGTTCCATGAGTTTTGGTGAATGTCTGTTTCTACTGGGTGTCAGCTGAAAAGAACCAAGAAAGGCCCACATGGCAGGTTTACATAGAGATAAAGGGCAAACATGTACTTTTCAATGATCAGGATGGTTCGAGAAGGCACTGGACCAAACGGGAGCCCGAACTGGCTCGATGGCCGGGTGGCCGCCCACAACCTTGGGCGGGCACCCACTGACCTGGACCAATCAGGTCCAAGCTTGTGGATGCTACCTCCACCGCCTTTGAGGATGAATAATAATCATCCATTAAGGTCGGTTTGATCCGAGGGCTGTGGTGTATCCTAGGAGGCTATATAAGCAAGGCCCCTGGCCCTGGGGGAAACCCAAATTCATTATTCATTCTTCATTGTGGAGATGTAGAGGCGTGCCTCAAAGGATGATCTCTCTTCTCTAGAGAATTAGGGCTAGACTTTCCAATGTAGTAGAATAGTTCTAGTTGAGAGTTAGGGAGAGCGGAGTTGTGCTCCTATTCTAGAGAAATCTTCAGGGATTTGGGATTTCTTTGTATCTACTCTTTGCAAGACTTGTGCTTTAATATATATTCATATTCTCTATTTACTTTATGCCTTTCATATTATGATTAGTATAGTTGTTACATCTTGGCATGGGATTTTTGCTCATATTGAGTGCTCTAGTCATAGGCCGTGATTAGAGTAGTAATCGATAGATTACACATGGTGTTTAGTCTATAGGTTACCTAAGGTTGCACCTAATCTTACGGTTAGTTGTGGTAGCTCTAGAGATGACAGCTCTATAAGGCCTTTGTATTCCACCATGTTCGGGTTGGTGATTCATAGAGCTTTTGGCAGCCTTCCCCCGACTACTTTCTTCTCAGTCTTCTTCGAGAGTCAGAAAGGACCTGCTGCTCCAAAGTGTCATGTGTGTGATTGCTATATCTACCCATACCTTAGTTACTTAGAACCAAAGTAATAGAGAAGTGCATAGAAACCTTGATCTCTCTGGTTGTCCTCTCACTTTAGCTATCTGCTCATTTATCATTTAATTTACTTGTGTGCTATAATTCATATATCCTATCATATATCATTTACCCCTACTTTAGTCTAGTTGGTTTACTAAGTTAGTAGATGCATTATAGTGATTTATCAAATTCTTTAACCCATGCTTCCCTATGGTAAAATATAAATAATGATACCTGGATACTCCCGGTAAAATGCTATAATGGTATATTCTATGCACTTGCGGAATCCTTCATATTTTAGTTGCACTTAATTTATACCAATATACTCCTACTGTCCAGCTTTGCCGCCTTCACTTCACTCTCGTCAAACATCCGTGGAGTGTAAATTTTACCAAGCGGACTTGTAACTCTTGTGCGGAGCTTGTACAGTACAAGTTTGGCATGATCAACTATGCTACGAACAGCAGCAGCACCGTCTATGTCAGCATCCTTGAAGTAGTAAGGTATAGATGGATTTCTTAACAAGTAGCTTCAACCATAGCCAAGGGAGTGCAGACAATGAGAACCTGTGAAACCATAGCCATGTCTAGCTAGTTGCAGCCTCTGCAAAACCAGGCAAGAGAAATTGCTTTACGGAAGCAGGAGCAACCTGCCCAGTCTGCCCCTCGGCTACTATGGCTGTGCGATTGATAGACCGCACTATGTATGGAGTACTACTTGACTAGCCAGATGGTCTGACCATTCAAAATATTGATGGCACGAACAAATATTATGGATGACATGCGGCTGTGCGCTCGCATTGTTGGTGTCCAAGTGTGTTTCAACCATAAAAGTGTATTAATCATAAACTCAAACTTAAAAGTGTGTCAATCACGCCTCCTACATCATCTCCCCCCACACACACCACACCACACCCCCTCCCCCGGGTTGCACGATAGCCCTCGCCTCGCCTCGGCAAGTTCCCCACCACCGATTGCCATGAGGCGCCCCAGGTCCTCCTTGAGGAAGGGCCACCCTGATTTAGTGCATATTCATACTCTTGTTGACTGTTGGTACCCCACTTCATGTCCTCATCGAGGAAGCATGGAGCTGACGTCCAGTCACAGGAGATTGGCGGTCCCGTTGTCGCACTCCCGCACACTGTCTACAGCACTGACACTTGTCTCCCTGTCGCCCTCGATGACGATGTTCACGACATCAAAAGCGGTGGCCCGCTCACCACCGGTGCTCCTGGTATGGTCCTCCTCGCTGTCGCCACCGTCCCGTTGCCGTCTCGCTCTTCGTCGCCCTCGACGACGACGTCGGTGCCACTGGCAGCATTGGTTCGGTCGGCAATGTCGCTCTGGCAGCTGCGGTTTGCCTCGCCGTCGTCGTAGTCCCACTCGCCGGTGCTAGATCTATAGGAGTGTCACGGTGGAAGCTTCTCTTCTCCATCGTCTTTGTCCAGCTCATCGTCTGTCTTGGCCATGTCCAGGGAGGGCTCTCCATTGCACTATCTTACGATGGACTTGGAGGATGATCATTGCAACAGGTACGCAACTCGCGCCCCCATGGAGCCAAAGTTGGAGATGGGCGCCCTGGTGTGCCCCTCCTGCCCCAATGTAGGGACCCCATGTTTATTTGAACCAGGACAAGATCATGAAGCATGCGCTGTCGAGGGCCAAAAGCCCCCTAGAAGGCGAGTACAACATCATCAAGAACATTTGCCACCATCACAAACTGGCGAGGAACCAGGGCTGGAAGTAGAGTACAGAAGGGATCCTCTGGAGTGACCAGTGGAGGCGTTGGATTTTGTTCATGCCTGTTGGCACCCTTGTTTCACGTGACTCACTTAACATAGAGTTGTGTCCTGTGGGATGGCACATTTCTCCTCTTATTATGTAGATGATGGCATGGTTATTATATATGTCTGAACTCGCAACATTGCTGTAATCCAAATTTATATCTCCCTCTGTTCCTAAATAGTACATAGATTTCTGGAGTTGTCCTAAGTCAAACCCCAACTGGAAGGAGTAGACTGCACCCCCGCTTTTTAATTAAAAGATGATGCAGGCTCGAACCTGGGTCTCTGGACTGAGGCAAGCTCTAGTTTCTAGTCGCTCAAACTTTGTGTCAAATTAGTATCATTAGAATTAAAATGAAACATTTTTGCTATTCTCTAATCATGCATATAATGTGCGCATTTGTGGAAACAATTTCACTGTAGAAAGTAACATTTAACATTCTTGAAGAACATGTGATTGTCCGAGCATTGCAGACCAATGCCTGGTTAGATGTATTCATGTTATCATAAATGGTAACTTATTTCATATGAACACTTTCATTTGTTATTTGTTTGAAGTACGCATATTTCTCTTGATCCACGCAATTAGTTTCTCCATGTGTTGTTCTCTGAAGGCGTAGTCCCGCCATCATCCTGCATCCGTTGAAATTACCATCGGCCATGCTCGTTCCCTTCTATAAAAACCAAGGAAATAGAGGGGAGCTGGTACAGTTTCCTTGTAGCATTGCGAGCTCACCGTTTCCTTCCCGGGGCTTCCGCCCTACCACCTCGTTCTTCAAGATTCAACCAAGGCAGAGGGACCAGCGGAAGAGGAGAGGTTGTTCGAGGGCCCTCCATGAGGAGAGCTGGGAGGCAGAGGGGTCGTGCCTCTGCGCTGTGTATAGGGCACTCGCCATAGTAGTAGCGGATAGGGAGACGTCTGCGGTTGATGCCGCAGCGGCTAAAGGGAGAAGGCGCAGCTCGCTGGTATGGCAGTGTCATTACTATTTTTTCTTTTTTATATTTATTTGTATGGCACCACACCTTGTTGGCCGGGTTTTCTCATTTTTTCATTCAACCATCCAGGAGCAGCTGCCCGCCACACGGGCCGACACGCGGATGTGCATCGGACCAAACGAAGGTCCGGTTCAGCAGGCGGTGGAGGCAACGCTTCTCTACGATGAATCATCAGAGGATAAGTTTTCTAGTATCTTTTCTTCCATTTTTTCAGCAGGAGAGGCAAGTTTCCCATGTGAAGATTTGAATCATCCTGTATATTTGGGACCGTGCCGAGGAGTGCCGCCAACACACTTTCGAAAAAAGCAATACCGCCAACTCGCTCTGAAAATTGGATGTCTCGCTTTTTCCCTCGGCACAGGAAACAGGTTCATCACAACATCAACTTTAGCCAAGGGAATTTGTGGTATTGTGGTGGCCTCCAAAAATTGTGAGGAGTCACTGTCTCCCACCTCCACCTCTATTCTAGTTTTGCACAGTGTCTCCCGCTCCAGCCGCCCCTCATAGATCCACTCCCTCTCTCTAAATCTACAATCTCTAGCCGTCTCATCGATATACCACCCCTCTCCGTTTCCTAGGTGCCATCGGTAAATATGCTTTGCTCCCTATCCACACTCCAGCCGCACCCTCTCATACCATTCCGAACCCTAGCCGCAGGTGAATCCCCTTCCACTTCAACAGCAGGTCGGCTCAAGGAGGAAGTACCGGCCTCAATGACGGTACAGACAGGATCCGGTTCCCTACCTTGGCACCGTCACCAAACCCTAGCCAGATTCGAATCTAGATCTGGTACCCCCAGCGTCAACGACTACAGCATCATCTCCGCGACCCCGATGGCAAGTGTATCCAGTGAACGCAGGGGAATAGGTATACAAATTCCTTCTATGACATGTGTTGTATTGTAGTTGTTGAACCTGGGGTATGTAGATAGCCATGTGATTACTCCTGCTTTGTTATTTTGACATTCACTACAAGCTTTACTTAATAATTGGTTTTGTGATCTACATAAACAGCCACTAACTGGTTATAAACGATGACGGATAGAACAAATGACTATGCGAGCAGAACCTGAACCATGTGAGGTACTTGAGGGATTTGGTGAACCATGTGAGGTACTTGAGGTACTGTTTGGATAGCAACAATGCAATTTGTACATGCTTGCTGCTTAAGTTTTTTGCCCCAAACTTCAGGTTCTGGCTCCAAGAACCCATAGAGGACCTGATGAAGAGGTTGATGCCGTGGCCTTCTCCGAGGGCTTCAATAGCACTGGCAAAAAGGGCCCGAGCCATACTACAAGAGAAGCAGTTGTAAGTACCTTCGTTTGCTTTATTTGAAATTTATTGAAGTCATTGCAATAAAAGAGGCAAAATCACCGAAACCTGATGTGGCATCATCATTTAATTTGAAGTTGCAATTTGCACAAATCAATATGGCACCTATGCGTTGTGCTTATGTAATCTATTCTAGTAGTAGGTTGAGGAAGTCCTCTTCCACTGTGTGTGAAACCAAGTATTCGTAGTACTTTGTAGTAGTCATGTGTGTCTTTGTTCTATGTTGAACTCGAGTCGTCTTAATTTCATGTCTTTTGTAAGATTTCCTGAATTTGCAAGAACCTTCCATCAAGGACCTTCTTGAATCAGAATTTGGATTTTCTAATCTGAACTATTGACTAGGTAGCATAGTCGGTCATCACAGACCAGCATTACTTGTTATGTATGAAATTGTTTGTTGGGTTTTCAGTTGAAGTCATCTTCAACTACCTGTAGCCTAATGTTTACTGCTTGACTTTCATAGGAATCTATGGAGACTATGCGAGCAGAACCTGTTGCTCATGGGCAGCAATCGATGACTAGTGCTGATGCTGCTTCCAAGGTCCTTTGCATAATGTCTTGTCTTTTCAATTGAAGTCCTCTTCCACTATCTCTAGCCTAATGTTTACAGCTTGCATTTCGCAGGAAGCTACTGAGCCACTGTGAGCAGAACCTATTTCTGATGGGCAGCAACCAATGACTTGTGATGATGTTGTTTCCAAGGTCCTCTACGTAATCTCTTGTCATTTCAATCAAAGTCCTCGTCCATTAACTGTAACCTAATGTTTAGTGCTTGGATCTCGTAGGAAGCTACAGAGATGCAGCGTGCAGAACCTGTTGCTAATGGGCACGAACCAATGACTAGTGCTGATGTTGTTTCCAAGGTTCTGTGCATAATCTCATGGGTTTTGGATTGAAATCCTCTTTCACTATCTGTAGCCTAATGTTTACTGATTTGATTTCGCAGGAGCCTACGGACATAGAGAGAAGAACCTTTTGCTGATGTGCATCACCCAATGTCCAGTGTTGATGTTGTTTCTTTGATTCTCTGCCTAATCTCTAAGGTTTTAAATTGAGGTCCTCTTCCATTATCTGTAAGCTAATATTCACTGCTTGCATTTCGTAGGAAGCTAGAGAGACAATGCGAGCAGAACCTGTTGCTGATGGGCAGCAACCAATAACAAGTGTTGATATTATTTCCAAGGTCCTTTCCCTAATCACTAGGTTTTTCCATTGAATTCCTCTTCCATTGTTTGTAAAACTATAACCTAATGTTTATTGCTCGAATTCCCCAGGAAGCTACGGAGACTATGCGAGCAAAAGCTGTTGCTGATGGGCACCAACCAATGACAAGTGCCAAAGTTGTTTCCTTGGTCCACCGCCTCTCCAAGTTCAAGGCCCCCTCCAGGGTCAGCGGCAACGACCCTTTTTGGAAGAAAGTTGGATATCAGACAATATCCACTCTAACTCCAACAGAGACATCGGAGGAGAGACTGCTTCGGGAACAGATTGTCGCTGAACATGAATATTCTTCTTTCATCGCCAGACAACTAAATGAAGTGAAGAGGACCATAGAAGAGACTCGTATGGAGTTTGAGTAGTTCAAGAGAGCGCGACGAGAGTATCTCGATAAGCTTTGTGAGGTTATCATGTTCGTCGCAAAGTCTGGTAACCCTTAGTCTTCAACTCCTATGGGCTCAGTTGAGTGAACATTTGTGTCTTGATGTGGATTTGTGCTGGTTTGATATGGCAAAACTGTCAGTGGCCTGTTGCTGAGGTTTGAACTAAAAACTATTGCAATTTGATAGTCATGTTGAATAATTATGTTGTCAGCCGTTAATATCTATGGTGAATATGCCATTGTGTTGAATTACTTTTGTGAAAAAATGTTATTTGAGCGCGTGGACAAAACCTGATAGGTAACATGGGAAAATATGTTTGTGACATGTTGACAAACCAGCATTCGAAATGTGGACGACTGCCATCGTGACGCATCATTTAATAAGAAATGAACACATGGACAAAAAAACACTTTACGTGGTTCAATGAATGTCTGACGCATGTGCCAATTATGCTCTAAAAGGTGGCACATCGGCATGACACATGGTCTAGTAAGAACATCAAACATGGTCCATTTAGAACGTGACATGTCTTGCAATAACAAACCAACATGTGGTCCAATAGTAATGTGACACATGCCCAATGAATAAACTGACATGTGCTCCTATAAAAACATGACACGTGGTCCTGTCAGAATGAGACACGAGATCCAGTTAAAACATGACACATGGTCCAATAGGAGAAAGACACATGGCAGAACCTGAGGGCGCCACATTGTTCTAGCGATATCACCTGACTATAGCCAGGTCAGATATCTATTGCCATGTCAGCTGACGGTGGCCATGCCAACATAACGGCCGTCTTGCGCCGTCTTGTACGCGTACGGAAAGACCTCTATGACGCCCATGGTTTGGTCATCGAAGGGGTATCTTCGCTGACGATAATTTAAGATCATCATAACCACATAAGAGTGATGCGAGTACCGTGACGGTGGCGTCTTGGTCACAGATTCATCATGGAACTAAAATAGTGATGAATTTGGCACCTACCATGACAAAAACAGTTCATCATGGTCGATCATATCTCTACTAGTGGTCCTTACCTGAAGATCGGAGTGGATTTCCCGCTGATTGCTACCTACGGATATATCCCTCTTATACTAAGTACGTTATGTGGGAATTTACTCCTAGGACTCACATATGGTGTATATCTGGTTTTGTTCTTAAAACCAGGTATTACATCAGCAGGAGGTGGTTGCTGTTGGTGATGATACGACAGCTGTTTGCAAGCGGGCCTTCCAGCAACCCATCTCCAATGCAACTCACGACAATCTGCAACTGCTCCTGGGAGCTCGTTTTGACCGGTGGCGCTGAATCTTGACATGTTGGGGATGGACGATGGCGCCTCCCCGGCTCACTGAACCCATTGCTCATCATCCTGCAAGATCGTTTCCCATGTCGGCAAACTCTTCGTGCCTTGTGTGGAACGTGCGGGGATTGAATGGTCCCACATGCCATGCTGTTGTTAGAAATTTGTTGGTGGACAACTTTGTATCCCTAGTTTGCTTGCAGAAGACCAAGCTAGATGATGTTCCACCAGCTTTGGCATTGGAAATCCTAGGTCCTATGTTTGATTATGACTTTGTTCCCTCGGTTGGTGTTTCTGGTGGCATTCTGCTAGCCTGGCATAGGGACCATTGGCTTGCTTCAGGTCTCTCCAAGGGGTACCACTGCATCTCAGCCAGCTTACAGTGCGTTTGATCCCAGCTCATCTAGTGGATCATAACCATGTGGGCCACAAGTTTTTGCAGACAAGTGTGCGTTTCTAGATGAGTTGCGGGACTTCAGGGCCAGTCGCCAGGGCACTTGGCTCATTTGTGGTGACTTCAACATGATATATATGGTGGCTGACAAGAACAATGACAATCTGGATCATAGAGAGATGGGATGATTCCGTTCATTCATCGACTCGATGCTGCTTCAGGAGGTGGCATTGTTAGGAAGAAGATTTACCTGGTCCAATGGCCAAGACCCACCGACGTTGGAGAGGCTGGATCGTGCGCTGGCGTCGGCATGCTGGTTGGCGGAGTACCCATCTCATTTGATGAAGGTGCTCTCCTCGGACTGCTCGGACCACTTGCCACTACTTCTCAAGCTCGATATGACCCCAGTCGAGAAGAAAAGATTTTGGTTTGAGGCGTTCTAGCCGAAGCTGCCAGGCTTCCTAGAAACTGTTGCCTGGGCTTGGCAGCAGACCCCTGTTGGCATGGATGCATTTCGGGGGCTAGACTTCAAGATCCGGAATGTCACACGGGCACTTCAGAGTTGGAGTGCTCAGCAAATTGGGAGCGTCAGGCTGCAACTAGCGATAGCAAGGGAGGTTGTGTCTGGCTTTGACCAAGCTCAAGAGGTCCAGCTGCTCCAGCCCAGAGAAGTGCAGTTGCGGAGATCGTTCAAGCTGAGGGTGCTTGGCCTAGCCTCCTTGGAGAGAACTATCGCTCGACAGCGCTCTAGGATGATTTTGGGCCGAGGGTGACGCCAATACATGCTTCTTCCATCTCCAAGGATGCCACCGCAAGCGAAAGAATACAATCGACGAGCTTACATCATTGGATGGCCATGTGTTCGTGGACCCAACTCCATGGCGTAGGCTCTGTTCGAGCACTATGATGCTCTCATGGGATCTGACTTCCAGCGTTCACGGACGCTAAATCTCCAGGGCATTGGTATGCCATCCTCGGACATGCATATACTGGAGGCTGAGTTCTCAAAGGAGGAGATACGCTCGGTCATCATGCAACTGCCAAACAACAAGGCACCGGGACCAGATGGTCTAACGGGCATTTTTTACAAGCTGGCGTGGGATATCATCAAGGAGGATATCTTGAGTGTTCTGTGCGTTCTGGGCACTTGACATGCGCAGTCTTCACCACGTCAATGACGCGCTGATGATCCTCCTCAGAAAAAAGGAACAGCCAGTGCAGATCATGGATTACCGCCCAATTAGCTTAATTCATAGCATCAGCAAGTTGATCTCCAAGTGTCTCACCAACAGACTTGCGCCCATGCTGCATGGCCTCGTGCGGACGAACCAGAGTGCATTTATTAAAGGGCGATGCATCTAAGACAATTTTCGTGTGGTCAGGTTGTCATGCAAGGAGTTGCACAGGACGAGGACGCCAAGCCTGCTGCCCAAGATTGACATTGCCAAGGCCTTCGACTCGGTTTCTTGGCAGTTCCAACTTGACGTCCTTCATCATATGGGCTTTGGTGAGCATTGGAGGGACTGGATTTTGGCTATCCTATCCACGGCCAGCACGAAGATCATGCTCAATGGCACTACTGGACGGAGGATATGTCATGCACGAGGGTTGTGCCAAGGCGACCCGCTCTCGCCGATGCTTTTTGTGCTTGTCATGGAAGTGATCAATCATACTATGAGATGGATGGAGGACTCGGGTTACCTGTCTGGGCTGCGAGCGGTGGAGGGCGTTCAGCACTGTAGCATGTACGCCGATGACATGGTCCTTTTTGTTGCTCCCACGGGAGCGGACCTTAGATTGATAAAGGAAGCTCTAGAGATGTTCGGCTAGGCGTCTGGCCTATTTGCGAACATGAACAAGAGTGTTGTCATGCCCCTTCATTGTGGGAAGGAGGAGCTGACACTGGTTCACGGCATCGTCGCTTGCCGGGTGGAAGCTTTTCCAAGCCGGTACCTAGGGATACCTCTGTCCATCTACAAGCTGAGAAGAGTAGACGAACAACCGCTCATTGACATGGTGGCGGCAAGGATCCCAAAGTGGAAGGGCAGGCTGCTCAATGCGGCTGGTCGACACACTCTTGCACAGTCCACTCTTTCAGCAATCCCGATGCACATGGCCACGGCGCTATGCCTCTCCGCCTAGGCCATCGAACGGATTGACAAGCTGCGCAGAGGCTTCATTTGGAGTGGTGACTTGATAGTGGTGGGTGGCCGATGTAAATTGGCATGGAAGTTTGTCTCTTTGCCCAAGCACCTGGGGGGACTTGGGGTCATCGACTTAAGGCGGATGGGAATGGCTTTGAGGCTTAGGTGGCCTTGGCTAAGGCGTGTAGGCCAACCTAGGTCTTGGCATGGCCTTCCGGACTTGGATGACAGGGTCCTCCATGCCTTCTTCATGGCAGCGACGGTCTCGACGGTGGGAATGGCGAGTCCACCATGCTCTGGGTGGATTCCTGGCTTGATGGCTCCAATATTTGACTACTGGCACCCTCAGTCTTCACGGCGGTGCCCAGGAGGCGACATCGCACCACCGTGGCTGAGGCGCTGCAGGTGGCGGCCTGGGTGCACCACATTGCTGGTGCTCACTCCTGGAGGATCATTGCGGAGCTTGTTGTGCTTTCGTAGCGCCTGCAACGAGTGGCCCTGACGGCAGGGGTCCCCGACACATTTACCTGGAGGTTCTCCGCTGACGGCCAGTACTCGGCGTCCTCGGCCTACGGTGCTATGTTTCTGGGATGTTCCGCACCCGTTGGGGCTGTGAAAGACCTCGGCGCCTCCAAGGGTGAAGTTCTTCTTTTGGCTGGCTATGCATGGGAGATGCTGGACGGTGCACGGGAGATGGCGGCATGGTCTGTAGGACAGCACGTCTTGCATCCTCTGTGACCAGCATGACTAAACCATCGACCACATCCTCATTGGTTGCGTCTACTCGCGTGAGGTTTGGAGCAGGTGCCTTGCCATCTTTCGATTGCAGGATCTTGTCCAAGTGTCAGACAAGCCGATCATGCACCGGTGGACCGAGGTGAGGAAAGCGCTGCCCAAGCCCATCCGCCAGGGTTTCGACTCCTTGTTCTTCCTCATCGGGTGGAGGCTTTGGAAACAGCGGAACGCCGGAGCGTTTGATGGCGCTCTGACTTCGGCGGCAACGTTGGCTGAAGAAATAGTTGAGGACTCTGGGCTATGGATAGCGGCTGGCTACAGGCACCTCGCGGCCTTGGCTGCACGCCTTTAGGGAGACTCTTCTGACTTGTTTAGCGGATTGGTTTCTTTGTAATCACAACCACGTATGCTGAGTGACTGGTACTGGTAATCTGTGGATTACCAGGGTGTAACCGTAACAAAACTCTCTTTTTTTTAATGAAATACGTGCTAAGTGCGCTCTTGAAAAAAACGGGTCGTGCTGTGTCTTTTGTGAAGTGCAATAGCTTTGAGGGTGATTCGCCCGTAAAGCTGAGCTGTGCCAGTTATGTCCATATATTGGATTTCTGATCCGCTAGTACAACCCGTAGTATACGCAAAAGCCTTCTTAAACCATGTCGGCAATTCAATCAAAGGCCGCAGTGACTCCTCTGCATGCAGCTAGCATTAGAAAGCAGCCAAGCAGGGGAGACCCTGTGAACCGAGTCATGGTCTCCTTAGTCGTCAGTCTTGGAGGAGGCTAGATATGATTCTCTGATCTAGACTTCGTCGTCGGCTTTCGTGAGTGCATCTTCACAAGGATGGAAACCAACAGTTCCTAGAAAGCAGACGCCTTTAGACCATTCCTCTACATTCTGCAAGAACTATTGTTGGCAAGCAGACAAGGAGAGGGAGACCTCGTGAGCCGAGTCAGTCGTCTCCACTCTCCACGACTTCCCTCTCGTCTTTCCGCCGTGTCCCCAGATCACGCTGATGGTTCAATTCTGTTGATGTATAGATGTTAGCGACTGGACTAGTGCAAACGAATCTGGTGGGCTACCAAACAAGCAGGGTTCAATTCAGTTGCTGTCAATTCTTCGGAAGAAACAAATCTCCTACGTTACTTCGTAGCACGTACAATCCTTCAGATGGAATAAGACATTTGTAGTTCTTCATGCTCTGCAGTTCTTATTCAAGAGAAATTAGTCCTTTGAAATTCCAGCTTCATTATTCATCGATGTCAATGCTGCCGTGGGATAGAACCTCGCTGATGAAGTAGACTGTCCTCTGTATGTACTTTGTATACATGACATTCGTCTGCTCGTTCCACCACTATGGCCGTGTTGACCAAGTAAGTCGTTGCTGCAATGTAGATCAGCACCGACGGAGATTCGTAATTATCGAAATTGGTTCGGTCATCATACTCTGCAGTTCTTCTTGGAACTTTGTTCCCTTATATAAATAAAACGAATCTGTTGAAATTCCAGCTCCATTATTATTATTCATCGATGCCAATGCTACCGTGGCATAGAAACACGTTTGCAGATTCCAAAACGTAGAGTCATGAGGAAACCAAGCATAGAAACACGTTTCCACAAAACAGAGTCATAGAAAAAGACCAATCATAGAATCAACGGTCCAGTCCATGTAGAAAAAGACCAATCGATGATTCAGTGTGCACTACACGGCAGCACAGACACAGTTAAGCTTGTCGTGTCCACAGACTTTCCATCATGGCATGGGACCTGATGACCCGAGGGACGCAATGCATCTGTCCATCTGCGCGTTTCCATACGTACTAGTACTATCATCATTATCAGCTAAAGAAACCAGTGAGCTCTGCGTCGCCTCCAGCAGACATGCTGCCCCTCAGAAGCAGATGCCGCCGCCGCCTCCTCCTCCTCCAGCTGTTACTGTTAGCACTCTCCACCACCACAACTAACCGTGCAACTGCTTCCTCATCTTCATCCACGGGCCATGGCAGCGACGAGGGAGCTCTTCTCGCTATCAAGGCAAAGATCTCCAGCCACTCCGGCGTGCTGGACTCGTGGAACCAGAGCACCAGCTACTGCAGCTGGGAGGGAGTTCGCTGCGGCAAGAGGCACCGGTGGAGGGTGGTCGTTCTACACCTCAGTTACCAGAGCCTCGCCGGCACCATCTCCCCGGCAATCGGTAACCTTACTTTCCTGCGCGTACTCAACCTGAGCTCCAACGGCCTGCAGGGAGAGATCCCTCCCAGCATCGGCTCTCTCAGGCGCCTCCAGCGCATTGACCTGAGCAAAAACATGCTCACCGGTGTCATCCCAAGCAACATTAGTCGCTGCATCAGCCTCCGTACAATGTACATCTACAGCAACAAGGGACTTGAGGGAAACATCCCAGCAGCTATCGGCAACATGCCGTCCCTCAGATTTCTGGCCCTGGCAAACAACAGCATCACTGGAACCATCCCCTCCTCTCTTGGGAACCTTTCCCGGTTGACCGAGTTCTCCTTGTCAAACAACTATCTCGAGGGACCAATCCCAGCAGGCATCGGGAACAACCCATACCTTATCTTCCTTCAGCTGTCCAGCAATAATCTCTCTGGCCAGCTTCCTCCATCCCTGTATAACCTATCATCCTGTCTCACTTTTTCGTTACCGACAACAAGCTCTATGGCAATCTGCCATCTGACCTTGGCAAAACCCTTCCAAGCATCCAACAGCTTACGGTTGATGGCAACCGATTTACGGGAGCTCTTCCACTGTCGCTAACTAATCTCTCTAGCCTCCAGGTTTTTTATGTGGGAGGCAATAGTTTTAGTGGAACGGTTCCTTCAGAATTGGGCAAATTGCAAAATCTTCAGGAGTTTGTTCTTGATGAAAACGAGTTCGAGGCAAACAACGAGCAAGACTGGGGCTTTATTCATTCTATGACAAATTGCAGCAGATTGCAGGTATTATCCATTGGATGGAATAGGTTCGCTGGGAAACTACCAAGTTCATTGGCTAATTTGTCCATCAACCTCCAGCGGCTGCGGACTCCCAACAATTACATATCTGGTGTCATCCCGTCCGAGATCGGAAATCTGGCAGGTCTTGAGGAACTTCTTTTTGCAGTAAACTTACTCACTGGGGTCATTCCTGAGAGCATAGGGAAGCTTACACGACTGAAGAATCTAGACCTGGAATCCAACAACTTGTCAGGACATATACCATCCTCCATTGGAAACCTCACAGAAAGCTTATGGCTTGCTGCCAATGGCAACAGCTTGGTGGGGCCAATCCCACCAAGCATTGGAAATCTAAGCAAACTTTCGGCCTTAGATCTATCGAGTAACAATCTCAATGGCCAGATCCCCAAAGAAATTACAGAGCTATCCTCAATATCAACATTTCTCGATATGTCGAACAATATACTGGAGGGGCCACTTCCTTTAGAATTCGGTAATTTGGTGAACATCGAACAGGTCTTCCTGTCAGCAAACAATTTGTCAGGTCAATTACCTTATACAATTGGCAACTGCAGAGTCATGGAAATCCTCTTGATTGATGACAATTCATTGCAAGGAAGCATACCTGCTACGCTCAAGGACATGGTAGGCTTGACCGTACTTAATTTGACAGAGAACAAACTGAATGAAAGCATCCCTGGCAACCTGGCTACCCTTACTAACCTACAGAAGTTGTATCTTGGCCATAACAATTTATCCGGAACAATCCCAGAGCTTTTAAGTAATTCAACATCGCTGTTTCGTCTAGATCTATCCTACAACAATTTGCAAGGTGAAGTACCCAAAGGAGGGATTTTCAAAAATCTGTCCGGGCTATCAATTGTTGGCAATAATGCATTATGCGGGGGGATACCACAACTCCACCTGCCAAAATGCCGAAGCTCTTATGCAAGAAAGAATAGGAAAGGTATACCCAAGTTTCTTAAAATAGCAATCCCAACAATCGGAAGTCTCATCTTACTTTTTATGGTTTGGGCTGGATTTCACCACAGAAAGTCCAAGACAGCACCGAAGAAAGATTTGCCACAACCATTTCTAGAGGTAGAGCTTCCAATTGTTCCGTACAATGATATACTTAAAGGAACAGATGGATTTTCAGAAGCAAATGTGCTCGGAAAGGGAAGATATGGTACAGTATATAAGGGCACACTAGAAAATCAAGACATTGTTGTCGCTGTTAAGGTGTTTAATGTCCAACAATCAGGATCATACAAAAGCTTCCAGGTTGAATGTGAGGCACTAAGAAGAGTGAGACACCGATGCCTTCTAAAGATCATTACATGTTGTTCTAGCATCAACCACCAGGGTCAAGACTTCAGAGCACTAGTCTTTGAGTTCATGGCTAATGGCAGCTTAGATAGATGGATCCACTCAAATTTAGAAGGCCAAAATGGACAAGGAGCACTCAGTCTGTCACAAAGATTGGATATCGCGGTGGACATTGTGGATGCTTTGGACTATCTTCACAACGGTTGCCAACCATCAATCATCCATTGCGATCTCAAGCCAAGTAATATTCTTCTCAATCAGGACATGAGAGCTCGTGTTGGGGATTTTGGCATTGCTAGAGTTCTAGATGATGCAGTAAGCCAACATTCTGTGAATTCCAATAGCACCATGGGAATAAGAGGTTCCATTGGATATATTGCTCCAGGTAACTGAAGTTATTTAGTTTCATGCTTCAAATAATAGCATTTATCCCTATTAGCTAACAATATGTGCTGCTGCGTGGGTTAATAGTTGTTAAAAAATAAGTTAGAAATTCATAGATAATTGGGTTAGAGCTCAATCAAATTGCTTATCTTTGCTCTTTCCCATTTCTCATATGTTCGCCTTTAGTTTGAATCTTAGCTTGTGCTATGCATTGGACATGGAAACTGGCATATTCAATGCTTTCCTCGAACATGTACCCATCTTCTGCATAGTGACACACATCATGCATTTATACCAGAAGTGGATGACTTGGAAAATATATAGGTTACTTTTTGTATGTTTTTTTTAAAAAACAACAACATATGCATGCTATTACATTCAGACTCTGGTTTACTTTAAATGTTTATAATAACAGTACAAGTGTGTACTTCAGAAGCAAATATTGGTTACTATATGTATTTTTCGTGAGATGAGGATGCGGGGTTATTTTAAGTTAGTTTTTGCAATTTCATATGTTGGTAATTTAATTATACAAGATTGAAAAGGCCATTTAAGAATGTTTTTATAATTACCGAGGTGTGCAGGGTGCAATATAACAAATGCATATTATCACCATTGATAACTATAGTATACTGAATTGATTGCCGATGCCTTGTTATTTTTTGTGAGAACATCTCAGATTTAGTTTTAGTTATGGCTTGTCTTGTGAGCACTAGTGCGGAGGCTCCAATAGGATTATCCAATTACTAATAATAAGATGTGCATAAAGTAGTATTTGAGTTTTCTATGTATATACCTATGTATCCTCATATTTCATTCCATTGTAGAATATGGAGAAGGGCTTGCGGTGTCAACTTCTGGAGATGTGTTTAGTCTTGGCATCACTTTGATCGAGATGTTCACAGGGAAAAGCCCGACAGATGATATGTTTAGAGATGGGATGAGCTTGCATTATTATGCCGAGGTAGCTCTTCCTGACAAGATTATGGAGATAGCAGATTCCACCATCTGGCTGCATGGAGTAAACGATAGCAATGATATAACACATATAACAAGAACCAGGGAATGTTTGTCGGCCGTCATTCAGCTTGGTGTCATTTGTTCAAAGCAATTGCCCACTGAGCGACTGTCAATGAATGATGCTGCTGTAGAGATGCATGCTATCAGAGAAAAACATATTTTTACTCAATAATTAAGTGGTGTTAGTTCATATTAATTGCCACTACCTTATACTATCATGTTTCTCTAAATGTACTGTTGAAGTCTGTAATATATTTGCTTCTCTTTTTCCAGTTGTAACATCTCCTTTTATCAATATATCTATCCAGAAAGCAAACTGTTCTGTTATGTAAAAGAATATACATATTTGATTATTTTGGGGTGAGTTGTGCAGGATGTTTATCAATTGTGCTGTGTTGTCTTATGTCATTGGCTGATAGGCATTATCACTGGTTAGAAAATATTGATGATCCCAAAAGATAATGGCTTAGTTGGAATCATGCATGTATAAATGTCACGATGCCACTACACTATTCATCTATTTGTAAACTTGTCACTACAATTTGTTTTATATATATATATATACACACACACCAAGCCATGCACTTCATAGATATTTGATGATGCTGAGCTCACATAAAGTCAACTATATTTTGGTATTGCCTATAATCCCCCTTTCTTCCGATCCTCCCAGCAGCTTGCCCAATGAATGCCCTAACCCATTGTTGTGGGCTCAATGATGGTGGTCGTTCCCTGCTTCAGAGGGGAACGCACAAGGTGAGATAGTCGTCGCCTGTTGCCTCCTTAGATGTACGTGGTGCCAAATTGCCATTGCTAGCCAGTCACGTGGATCAGTAAACAAAACAGAGGCAGTGAGCTACAGAGCACAAAGACACCACAAACCACCACCATAGTAGCAGACCTAGGCAATGGACCAAGTACATAAGCAGGTGGTTTTAAACTGCAGGTGTAGTGTAGGATGAAGAAGTGCAAAGCAGAGTAAGCGAAGCAGATGGTAGTAGAGCAGAGGAAAGACAGGCAAGCAGCAGCAGAGAAGAGGAAGGGGAACAAAGCCTGTCGATGACCGGCGGAGAAGACAGGCGGGGCCGCATGTCAGGCACGCGTCGCGGACGGCGGACGAGTGGTGCACGCGCGGGTCCGCCTCCGCGGGTTCCAGGTTCCTATGCACCGCCCTCTCCTCTTCCGCTTGATTTCTCGTGCACCCCTCCTTTCGTTGCCAAGCCGCCACTCTTTTCCGCCAGCCTCTCACGCTGGAGGACGACTGGCAGGCAGATGCCCATGGACGCCCAGGCGACGCCTCCACAGCGTGGAACTGAAACTGAATCCTATAAACAATCCGGGCCCACTGTCAAGAACTAGCATCACTCTCTAAATCCTACAACGTGCAAGCACCACTGGAGCTGGTGGTATAGTGCAATAGTCAAATTGACAAGCCTTGTGCTCATCCTACAGGTTATGTAGTTGAGACGGACAGTACAAGAGTACTCTGTATTTCTTTAAGTGATGCCACCGATTTGCTAGTGCTGGCATCTGTCTCTTTGTAGCATCACTGTGAAGGGCCTAAGAACCACGCATCCAACACATATGTCGTCTTAGAGCAACTCTTTTGAGCCCCATTTCGACATTTGTGGCACAAAATAGGCTCCACATATTCCATCGGAGATTCCAAAATACCCAGTTATCCATACCGTCCGGTACATATAGAAAGTGGGCGGGCGCGGCTCGCCACCACGCTCGCCCATGCCAGTTCCTACCGCTTAGAATTCCCGTACCACATCTGCGGCATTGCCACATATGCGAAATGTGTTGGAAAAAGGGCTCATACGCAGAATTGGAGATGGAACCTCAATGAGCATTTGGGAAGATCGCTGGATTCCATGTCGTTTTAGAGGGAGACCTGTTACCATAGTTGATAACCCTCACTAAGGGGTGTGCTGAGTTGATCAGAGAACTTTTTGTTCCATTGGATGAGCACACCAGTAAGAGGTGTGGGGAATGACGACTGGGCTTGGGAGCTGGAGAGACATGGACTTTACTCAGTCCGATCGGCATATAGACGCCTGTACGAAGAACAACAGCCTGGGACGCTGGAGCACCAAGCATCATCTTCAGGTGACCCGTCCTGAGCGAGATGCGTGACTGGGACTGCTGGTCCTTCGTGATGAGAATGGCAGAGTCTGTGGAGGGAAGGCTATCTGGTATGATTGTTGTTTGAACCCCTCAACTGCAGAAGCCACAGCCTGTCGGGATGGCATGGTGTTTGCATTGAGCCGGAGTGTGCGGAAGCTGCACTTGGAAATGGACTGTCAGTCTTTGGTGAGTCTTTGGTTGAACCGCGCAAGCCAAAAATCAGAAATTGCCCCGCTGCTACAATAGATGGATGTGCTGTGCCGGAGCTTCGTTGATTTTCGTTTGTTTTTTGTTAGCCGTAATTGTAATAAATTGTAATAAAGTACTTCCTCCATCTTAAATTATAAGACGTTTGACTTTTTGACCTCAAATTTGACCGCTCGTCTTATTCAAAAAAGTAGCTCATGAATGCACTTGTATGGTGTCCCGAGACAACCAGGTGGTGGAGTGGCTTATAACCCCACCAGGTTTAAGAGACACAATAAGTGCTTATTGTAATTGTGATCATGATTAATATATGAAGCTTCGGTTTCCCCGAAAAAAACCTTGAAGAGACACAATAGTTCTATCGGAATTGTTCCTTCCAGATTGGGCAGATTGCAAAATCTTGAAGAGTTTACTCTGAATAGTAACATGTTAGAAGCAAACAACGAGGAAGAGTGGGAATTTATTGGTTCTTTGGCGAATTGTAGCAGATTACAGGTACTGGCCTTTGGATGGAACAGATTTGCAGGAAAATTGCCAGGCTCAGTGGTTAATCTGTCTACTAATCTCCAGTTTCTTCAGATTCAAAACAACAACATATCCGGTGTCATCTCATCAGATATTGGAAATTTGGCAGGTCTTGAGATGCTTGATTTGGGCAAAAACTTACTGCGGTCATTCCTGAAAGCATCGGAAAGCTTATACATTGCAGCAGCTAGCACTCAATTCAAACTACCTCTCAGGACATCTACCATCCTCCATCGGAAACCTTTCTATCTTTATTTTAATGTAGGCGGCAACAGCTTGGAGGGGCCCATTTCACCAAGCATTGGAAAGTTGAGCAAACTTTTAGTCCTATATCTGTCAAATAACAACTTTACTGGCTTGATTCCTAACCAAATTATGGAGCTGTCATCAATCTCAATGGTTCTCGATATGTCCAACAACATGTTGGAGGGACCACTTCCATTAGAAGTCGATCGTTTGGTATATCAGGAAACAAACTGTCAGGTGAGATACCTAATACTTTTGGCAACTGCAGGGTCATGGAAATCCTCTTAATGGATGGCAGTTCCTTCCAAGGAAACATACCTGCTACATTCAAGAACATGGCAGGCTTGACTGTACTCAATTTGACGAACAACAAACTGAATGGAAGCATCCCTAGCAACCTGGCTACCATTACCAGCCTACATGAGTTGTATCTTGGCCATAACAATTTATCCGGAACAATCCCAGAGCTTTTAGGTAATTCAACATCGCTCATTCGCCTAGATTTGTCATACAACAATTTACAAGGTGAAATACCAAAATGGGGGGTTTTCAAAAATTTGACTGGACTATCAATTTTTGGTAACAATGCATTATGCGGGGGGATACCACAGCTCCATCTGCCAAAATGCCCAAGCTCTTCTGCAAGAAAGAATAGGAAAGGCACACCCAAGTTTCTTAGAATAACAATCCCAACAATAGGAAGTCTCATCTTACTTTTTCTGGTTTGGGCTGCATTTCACCACAGAAAGTCCAAGATAGAACCGAAAAAAGATTTGCCACCACAATTTCTAGTGATAGAGCTTCCAATAGTTCCGTACAATGATATACTGAAAGGCACAGATGGATTTTCTGAAGAAAATGTGCTTGGAAAGGGAAGATATGGTACAGTATACAAGGGCATACTAGAAAATCAAGCCATTGCGTTGCCGTTAAGGTATTTAATGTCCAGCAATCAGGGTCCTACAAAAGCTTCCAGGTTGAATGTGAGGCACTAAGAAGAGTGAGGCATCTATGCCTTCTTAAGATCATTACATGTTGTTCTAGCATCAACCATCAGGGTCAAGACTTCAGAGCACTAGTCTTTGAGTACATGGCTAACAGCAGCTTAGATAGATGGATCCACTCAAATTTAGAAGGCCAAAATGGACAAGGAGCACTCAGCCTATCACAGAGGTTGGATATCGCAGTGGACATTGTGGATGCTTTGGAGTATCTTCATAATGGTTGCCAGCCATCGATCATCCATTGTGATCTCAAGCCAAGGTACATTCTTCTCAATCAGGACCTGAGAGCTCATGTTGGAGATTTTGGCATTGCTAGAGTTCTAGATGAAGCAACAAGCAAGCATCATGTGAATTCCGGTAGCAGCATAGGAATAAGAGGTTCCATTGGATATATTGCTCCAGGTAAGTTATTTTGTTTCATGCTTCAAATAATAGCATTATCTATCTATTAGCTAATCAATATGTGCTGCTGCGTGGGTTAGTAATTGTTAAAAAATAAGTCATAAATTCATGGATAATTGGGTTAGAGCTCAACAGAATTGTTTATCTTTGCTCTTTCCTATTTGCTCATAGGTTTGCCTTTAGTTTGAATCTAAGTTTCAAACTGGCATATTCAATGCTTCCCTCAAACATGTACCCATCGTTTGGGTAGTGACACACATCATGCATTTATACCAAGTGAATAACTTGGAAAATATATACGGTTACTTTTTTATAGTCTTTTTTTTAAAAAAAAACAAATGCATAAGCTATTAGATTTGGACTCAGGATTGCTTCAAAAAAATTTAATGGTTACTATATGTTATTTTTTTCATGATGTCATTATGGATAACTTAGATGAGGATGAGGGGTTATTTTAAGTTAATTTTCACAATGTGATATGTTGGTAATTTAAATATAAAAGATAGAAAAGGTCATTTAAGAATGCTTCTATAGTGGCAGAGGTGTGCAATTTTTTAGTAATCACAATATATCAAACACACACTAGCACCACTGATAACTATATATAGTATACTGAATTGATGCGCCTTTTATTTTTGTGAGAACATCTCGGATTTGTTTTTAGTTATGGCTTGTCTTGTGAGCACTAGTACCGAGGCTCCTATAGGATTATCCAATTACTAATAATAAGATGCACATCAAGTAGCCTTTGAGTTTTATACATATATACCTATGTATCCTCATATTTCATTCCATTGCAGAATATGGTGAGGGGCTTGCGGTGTCAACTTCTGGAGATGTGTTTAGTCTTGGTATCACCTTGCTAGAGATGTTCACAGCAAAAAGGCCAACAGATGATATGTTCAAAGATGGTATAAGCCTACATGGTTATGCTGAGGCGGCTCTGCCTGACAAAGTTATGGAGATAGCAGATTCCAACCTATGGCTGTATGATGAAGCAAGCAGTAGCACTAATACAAGGCATATAGCAAGAAACAGGGAATGTGTGTCTGCCATCATTCAGCTTGGTGTCCTTTGCTCAAAGCAATTGCCCACAGAGCGTTTGTCAATAAGCGATGCTACTGCAGAGATACATGCTATCAGAGATAAGTATATTAGTGCTTAGTGATGTAAGATTGCACCAGTAACCACTACCTTTATATAATGGTTACCCTGTTTCTCTAAATTTATTGTCCAAGTTCATATATAATATATTTGCTTCTATTTTTATTGTGAGTTGTAGACCTTGTATCAGTTGGTTCGGTGCTGTGTTAGCCCGCACCATAGGCAGCATCATTCATGAATCATGATAGAAATGCTGATTATCCTGAGAGAATTGCACATTTCTGACTAGTTCACACCTCAAAGTTGAGCCCGGTTGTTATGAAAACAAGAATTTGCACAATATGCAGTAATCTGCAAAGTTGAATCATTGTGACATGCATTATGCAATGCATGTGGTGACTGGTGACATGCTATTAGAGTAAGGTAATGTGTGGCAACCCACTCCCGTCACAATGCCTAGAAGCAAAAGGGGCGAGGCGAAGCATCACCATGGACATATACTGAACATGCTATTACAGTGTTGGAAAAGAGATCTCGGGCTAGTAGCGATGGGCCAGCACTCAGAACCGTTGAGCCCCGAGTCAAGGGGAGCATGTAGCTCCTCTATGCACCACGATCAGAGGCGCCTCTTACTAGGAAGACAGAGCTAACACATGCACAATGGAGTCCACCCAGAAGTGCTCTGGTTGCCTTATCAAGCAGGAAGCTGATACCCAGAAGTCCTGCGAAGACTTTTGCTGGGGATGCTTACAAGCAGTTCGAGCTGCTGAAGGTGGGGGATAGGCTGCCTGACAAGGCCTGGTGGCTTTCCCTGAATGAAGTCCTGGAGGCAGTCTAAAATTCATTATGCCTGTGTCATCTGTTGTTGCTGGATGTTGCCTCAGCTTTGGTGAGAGTTTGAGTGTGTGGGTTTAAATCTCGGCACTGTAAACTGAATGACCTGGATGGTCTTTTATGATAATGAAAGGCCAGGGCATCCACCCAATTCGAAAACTGACTGGCCGATCCTATGGGGCCTCCCTCCCTCTTCTTCCAGATCAAGAAGAGGCTGTGCTAGGAGGTGGCATTGGTGGATCGGAGGTGAGGTGCGATCTCCATCTACTTCGCCGTTGGTGGACTATCCAGTTCCGGATTATGGTTAGTCACTAATCCACATAAGATTAATTTGTGTCCAAGTAATTAGATCACAGATCCTGTGGTTTGCTCCCAAATTTATCTAATATATTGTGGCATTGGAACCAACTGGTCTAATTTCTGGACCATTGATGGCGTGGATTTCACCTGGGATATAAGTTAATTTTGAGGTCAAATTACTTGATTAGTTCCCTAATTGTTCTCTGTCATGCTTAGTTAGCTGTGCTGATGATGTTCTAGGCCCTATTTAGTCATGCTATAAGACACTTAAGTCTCTGGTTATGCCTAATCATCTTGGGTTGAACTAGTTGTGCATGTTTAGGGCCTAGGTTTAGTTAATCGTAATGATTACTCACGGATTAATGATGTGCCCAATTTGATGCCTAATTGCTCACGGATTTAGTCCTAGTTGTGTATGAAATCAGCGAGCATAACATCAATTGCTCCTTAATTAGTCACGAGTATGCACAATGGAGCCTCTGGATTATGTCAACCGTGGCAAAAGTCGCGTGCTTTGAGGGGCTAAAGTTCGTATCAGCATGTCGGAGGTGAATCATGTAAATCTCAGATAAAATCCTCCAAATTCCCGAGCCCTAGATCATGGTTTTCCCCAAATTTTCCCAAAACTGAGGTACTTCACTAAGGATTATGGCTACGGGATGATTTACCTCGGCTTGGTGTCGCTGCTGGGCGTCCGCTCGTGCAGCCTAGCCGAACCGGCCATCAGGCTTGCCATAGTGCCGGCCCGCCACGCACCGAGGCGCCGATGCCGCACGCGCGTCAGGGCGCATCTACTGACGCTGCGCACGAGCATCAGAGTGACGCCGCTGCTGCCGCCGCCGCGGACCCCGGCGCGCATCCGCACATAAGGGCGACGGAGCCGCCGGCGTGCTGCACCAGACCGTCACGCCGCTTCCGCTTCGCCACCGGGCCAAAGACCTCCCGAGCGGAGTCTTCACCGGCACCGGCGAGGAGCCGCTCGGAAGAGCCGCGCGCGGCCTCGCCCGCACGCGCGCTCCGGCGAGTGGGCCCACGCCGGCGCCGTCGCCTCCTCCCCGCAGCCGTGCGCTAGCTCGCACTGGCAGCTTCGCTCTCAGATTCCCAGCAGCCGTGAGAGGAGAGAATGTGTTTCAGTTTTTTTTTTTTTTTTTTTTTGAGGGGAGAATGTGTTTCAGCTTGGCTCGGTGGATATCACGAGGGCCATAAGTGGGCTGGTGAGCATCACGCCACGGCCCATTAAGCTAGTGCGGATAAGGCTCATGTTAAGCTAGTGCGTGCGGGTGCCAGCGCTGGTCCTCAGGCCTCCGCCGCCGGGCAGTACGTCGGCCCAGAGCATCTCCGACGATCTACCTAAATTAGACTACCTAAATATTTAGGCTTTATTTAGATACCAAAATTGGTATCCAAAATTCACTATGTAAAATTCTTATTCCCCGTCACATCAAAATACCGGCACATATATGGAGTACTAAATATAGATGAAATAAAAAACTAATTGCATAGTTTTATTGTACTTTACGAGACGAACATTTTAAGCCTAATTAATCAATGTTTGGACAATTATTACCAAATAAAAATAAAATTGCTACAGTGTGACGGGACACTTACTATGCAAATTTTGCCCACCAAATTTGGTAACTAAACGAGGCCTTATTTAGGTGCGGGCACACACGTGCTCCTGCCCGAGCCCTCATCAGAAGCGGAGCACTCTCCAGAAGCCGCTTCCGCTCTCGTTCCCCTTGCTACAGTTCGGAAGGGCGGCGAGATTTCCTTCTCGGCGTCGATCTCGCCAGCTCCTCCTCGCATCCTGTGCCCCCGCCGGCGCTGGAGGTGAAGAGGAGCCGCGGGATCGATGGCAGGTGTACATATCCTTAGCCTTGTTAGCTAGTTTAGGGTTAGGGTTCATGTTCTTCGCTTCGTCAGTGGTGGTGCAAAGTTCAGTAGGTCCAGGTGCTTACAGAGTGGAGGCTGCTCTGTGTCCATGGAATAAGCTTCTCCGGCTCCTTCTCCACCTTACTGGTGCGTGCTTCGGTGCCGGCGACGAGCTACGGAGGAGTGAGCTCGTCTGTTCTGGAACTCCAGATCTCGCCGGGTTCTTGCCTCCGATGTTCTTCCTGGGCGATGGTGGGGGTGTGCGAAGCTCTTCGACATCCGTGCCGGCTTCCCCGACTTCATTGGAGGCGGCGACATCAGTGATGTTCCCTTCCTGTTCCTCTTCTCCGGCGATACCGGTGAGGATCTTGGAAGGTATAGTTACCGACTCCTTGAGAAATCGGGTCAGTTTTCATCTTCCACTGCTTCTGGTGGTTTCTTTTCCCTGCTAGGGACCTCGTCGTCCGGCGAGCCGGAGCTGTTGGTGATTGAAGTGCCAGATCCCTTTTTCGCCGGCGAGTTGATGGCCTCTGGTCATCTTGATTGGCCTGTACGTTCAATGCTCAAAAAGCATGTTGGTGATCCTGATGTGCTACTCATGGTGCCTCTGAAATTTTCTGCTGTTCTTCGTCGGCAAGGTGGTCGGCTTCACGGGCGGCAGCTTCGATCGTCAATGACGAGGCAGACCGGGAGTTCCTTTCAAGGGCATGGATGTATTTTGTTTTTCATTCAAGAATGCCTTTGTAAGTTTGGAAATGTAAACTATCAGAAGTTCAAGTGAAATATATTCCCGGTTTCTCAAAAAAATATTTATTTAGGTAGCTATCAACTTTTAAACTACCCATATTTCGTATTTTGTTCCAGCAATACTACCTAAAGCAGGCTACCCAAACTAATCCTAGAAGACAATCACAGGTGAGTCCCATCTATCATCCTCTATCTATACTCTTCTCCATGGATGAACTTGATCCCGGCCAGCGGAGCTCTACTACCGGTGGTTAGCTAGGCGGAGAGGCGCGCGGGGCCAGGGCGGACGCTGGGCAGAGAGGCGCACGCCGGTGAGGCTTGTGTGGCGCCGGGGAGGCGCACCCACTAGAGAAGGTCGCGCTGCCGGGAAGGCCACTTCGGGCAGGCCGCACCGCCAGGGGGCACGTCGGGCAGGCCACGTCGCCAAGGGAGGTCGCGCTAGGGGAGGACGCACCGCCGGGCCAAGCCCATTACCGAGGAAGACACTGGGGGTGTTGGGGAAGAAGAGATGGCCGGGGAAGGCGCCGCCGCTATGGAAGAAGAAACGGACGGAGAGAGGGAGGAGCAGCCGGATCTGGCGATGCGGTGGGCCGGCGGGTACTCTCTTGCGGTGGTCGGCGACGAACCGAGGTCGTCCGCGTGCATTCGATTTGTCGTGTGGGAAGGAGATGAGAGAGAAGATTTGGGTAGACACCCTTGGCCCAACGGGAATGGGTAGGGAGAGAGGGTATTTGAGTACATAACAGATTTATTGGGCCTAGTAGGTAGTCTGTTGGAGCAGATTTTTTGGCTTCTACTACCCAAATTGAAGATAGGTATTGGGTTTAGTGTTGCTAGAGATGCTCTTAGAATGGATAGGTTGAACTCAACCCTATTTCAAAAGATAGGAATAGGATAGACCCATTACTTGTTTGGTTAGACTACTCATAATATGCGAGCGTTCGTAGTGGCGCCCATAAGTTGTTTCGATACAATAAATGCCATGATTGAACTGGCTCCTAGACACAGTGAACTGGATTCGATGGAAACGCCGCTCCTTCGTATGGAACCGGCTCCGAGGAAAGAAAATTGCGCTTTGCCTCTCACTCTTCTCTCTCCTCCAGTTGGCGCCCCCGCTGCTAGCCGAAACCCCCAACTCCCTCTACCTCTACTCGCCGTCGCGAAAGCCAAAGAGAGCCGACAAAGTTCGTGGCGCCAAAGTTAGGGCAGACCATGTTGCTAGATCCCTCTGCCTCTGCTTGCCATCACGGAAGCTGCAGAGAGCCGTCGCGAGATCCGAAGCAGGAAGCGAAGGGGGCGCCGCACGAGGGAGACGTGACAGCCTGGCACAACCGCACCCCTCCTCAAGGTTGCGACGTTGTCGGTGGTAGTCGTGAGGCCGCCGGCACAACCAACCCGCCCCCACCCTCTCTAGCTCCGTTTTTGCACACGCTCCGCCTGTCCCAATGCCTCGGTGGCTAGCTCGGGTGGCCTGATGGAGGATTTACTCGGCAGTGAGGGAAACGAGACGTAATCAGAGGAGGAAGCGGAGGAATCGGTGGTGCCCGGCGTCAGGATGCATCCAGCATTGTCGAGATAGGGAAGACACGTGGTTGAATTTTTTATGAACAAGGGACCCACGTATGGAGTCACCCTAGTTCTATACATTGTTATTGTAGTATGATCCATGAAAAAAATTACGGGCTAAAGAATTTAGCGACAGCCTCTTCTGGGCGCTATGCGCCGCTATAGCCCCGCTATATAACGCAGCGTCAGGTAGCCTAACACGCTATAGCAGCGCTATAGCGCGCTGATTACAATCAGGCAAGCAGCCAAACAGTCAAACAACTAAACACTAAACATATTCCCATGATAATCATAAGTTCATAAGTCATAACAATAACAATAATAACTCATAAATTCATAACTCATAAGTCATAAGAGCAAGTTTGGGCTGTGCAAGTTTGGGCTCAAGATGGGCTCAATTCGAGCGGGCTGAGCGAATCAGGGTTGGCGGCTAAATAGCGGCGCTACCGCGCTATTTCGGTTTAGCGGCGCTATAGCGCGCTATAGCGGCAATAGCGCTACAAAGAGCAATATCGTCGCGGCAAGCTTTCTGGGGCGCTATAGCGCCGCTATAGTGGCAAAATAACGCGCTTTTTTTTTCGTGGAGTATGATAGATGATATCTAATCCTTCATGGGACCAGGCTAAAACCCAAGGCTGCCTTTATACATTGCAACTTCCCTAATAGCTTGATCATTAGATGTTCTCTAACAATGTTGGTTCAATTGGTGGCAAACAAGAGAAAAGTTTTTGCCACACAAATAAGGAACGTAACCTGTTCTAACTTTTCAGCAGACAAGTGCCCACGCTTCTTTGAAATCTGGCCATGTTTGGAACGCATGAATTTCGAAAGAAATAAAATCATATAGAAAGTTGTATTCATTTCACGTCCTACGAAATCTCTAGGAACGGAGAAGATTCTCCGCGTTCCAAACTGTTCTCTGTGTTTGTTTGTTCAGCATATGATACTTATTGCCGCCCTACGAATATACCCAAGACTGCTGCTAGTCCACCTTGAGGTCGTCGTCGTAAGTCAACAGCCAGCAACTTCAGAGTTACCGTGCTAGATGCGTTGGGGGAGTGGAGACGCCTTTCCCTTTGTTTCAACACACGACTGTTTCCGCACCCATACCCAACAATACTGTAGATAGTGCATCTGGAGGCCACAAGACAATGGCCAACAGTTCCAGAACACCGTTGTATACCTGTTAGAGCCGATTTCCCCGGTCAGTGTCTCTGAAATGATAGAGCTCTCCTGACTATTTCAGCTGTCAGCCTGTCACCGCACTCGAAGTGCAACATTCAGAATGCAGTGGGTATTGACGCCTCTTTTCATTTCAAGCGGTTCTGCGCTGCAGCAGGAAGTTTCTATAATCGAAGGTTAAGTATGCGCCAGGCCCTCCCTCGGTCACGTTTGCTTGCTCCAAAAGAATGGATGATTGAGCTGCACAACGTTGACAAATCACTAGCTATTCAATGTGTTTTGACTGAAATATTGGCTTGAACCATCTATAATGATGCAAGGGCGGTGATCAATGGCTTTTTTTTTAACTACATACAATATTGGCTTGAACCCATCTGTAATGCAAGGGGGCTAACCAATACCTTTTGACTGAAGAAACTTGAATCCATCGGTACTCTCTTTATGTGAAACTGCAACTAGTATCTCTGCTGTGGCTCAAAGCCTTCAGCAGACATGCTGCCCCTCAGAAGCAGATGCCGCCGCCGCCGCCTCCTCCTCCTCCTCCAGCTGTTACTGTTAGCACTCTCCACCACCACAACTAACCGTGCAACTGCTTCCTCATCTTCATCCACGGGCCATGGCAGCGACGAGGGAGCTCTTCTCGCTATCAAGGCAAAGATCTCCAGCCACTCCGGCGTGCTGGACTCGTGGAACCAGAGCACCAGCTACTGCAGCTGGGAGGGAGTTCGCTGCGGCAAGAGGCACCGGTGGAGGGTGGTCGCTCTACACCTCAGTTACCAGAGCCTCGCCGGCACCATCTCCCCGGCAATCGGTAACCTTACTTTCCTGCGCGTACTCAACCTGAGCTCCAACGGCCTGCAGGGAGAGATCCCTCCCAGCATCGGCTCTCTCAGGCGCCTCCAGCGCATTGACCTGAGCAAAAACATGCTCACCGGTGTCATCCCAAGCAACATTAGTCGCTGCATCAGCCTCCGTACAATGTACATCTACAGCAACAAGGGACTTGAGGGAAACATCCCAGCAGCTATCGGCAACATGCCGTCCCTCAGATTTCTGGCCCTGGCAAACAACAGCATCACTGGAACCATCCCCTCCTCTCTTGGGAACCTTTCCCGGTTGACCGAGTTCTCCTTGTCAAACAACTATCTCGAGGGACCAATCCCAGCAGGCATCGGGAACAACCCATACCTTATCTTCCTTCAGCTGTCCAGCAATAATCTCTCTGGCCAGCTTCCTCCATCCCTGTATAACCTATCATCCTGTCTCACTTTTTCGTTACCGACAACAAGCTCTATGGCAATCTGCCATCTGACCTTGGCAAAACCCTTCCAAGCATCCAACAGCTTACGGTTGATGGCAACCGATTTACGGGAGCTCTTCCACTGTCGCTAACTAATCTCTCTAGCCTCCAGGTTTTTTATGTGGGAGGCAATAGTTTTAGTGGAACGGTTCCTTCAGAATTGGGCAAATTGCAAAATCTTCAGGAGTTTGTTCTTGATGAAAACGAGTTCGAGGCAAACAACGAGCAAGACTGGGGCTTTATTCATTCTATGACAAATTGCAGCAGATTGCAGGTATTATCCATTGGATGGAATAGGTTCGCTGGGAAACTACCAAGTTCATTGGCTAATTTGTCCATCAACCTCCAGTGGCTGCGGACTCCCAACAATTACATATCTGGTGTCATCCCGTCCGAGATCGGAAATCTGGCAGGTCTTGAGGAACTTCTTTTTGCAGTAAACTTACTCACTGGGGTCATTCCTGAGAGCATAGGGAAGCTTACACGACTGAGGAATCTAGACCTGGAATCCAACAACTTGTCAGGACATATACCATCCTCCATTGGAAACCTCACAGAAAGCTTATGGCTTGCTGCCAATGGCAACAGCTTGGTGGGGCCAATCCCACCAAGCATTGGAAATCTAAGCAAACTTTCGGCCTTAGATCTATCGAGTAACAATCTCAATGGCCAGATCCCCAAAGAAATTACAGAGCTATCCTCAATATCAACATTTCTCGATATGTCGAACAATATACTGGAGGGGCCACTTCCTTTAGAATTCGGTAATTTGGTGAACATCGAACAGGTCTTCCTGTCAGCAAACAATTTGTCAGGTCAATTACCTTATACAATTGGCAACTGCAGAGTCATGGAAATCCTCTTGATTGATGACAATTCATTGCAAGGAAGCATACCTGCTACGCTCAAGGACATGGCAGGCCTCACTATACTGAACTTGACGAACAACAAACTGAGTGGCAGTATCCCTGGAAGCCTAGCTAGCATTACCAACTTGCAGGAGTTGTACCTTGCCCACAATAATTTATCAGGATCAATCCCAGAATTATTAGGTAATTCAACATCGCTGCTCCACCTTGATCTATCCTTCAACAATTTGCAAGGTGAGGTACCTAAACAAGGGGTTTTCAGAAATCTAAGTGGACTATCAATTGTTGGGAACAATGCATTATGTGGGGGGAATACACAGCTCCATCTGCCAAAGTGCCTAAGTTCTATTGCAAAAAAGAATAAGAAAGGCATGCCAGAGTCTGTTAGAATAGCTGTCCCAACAATAGGAGCTCTCCTTCTTATACTTTTCTTGTTTGGGATGGATTTCTTCATAGAAAGTTCAATACAGCACCAAAGAGAGAACTAACACCAGAATTCACGGAGACAGAGCTTCCAATAATTCCTTACAACGATATACTGAAAACAACAGATGGATTTTCAGAACAAAATGTTCTTGGGAAGGGAAGATATGGTACAGTATATAGGGGAACTATAGAAAATGAAGCCACTGCTGTGGTTGTTAAGGTGTTTAATGTCCAGCAATCAGGGTCATATAAAAGCTTCCAGGCTGAATGCGAGGCATTAAGAAGAGTGAGGCACCGATGCCTTGTGAAGATCATTACATGTTGTTCTAGCATCAACCACCAGGGTCAAGACTTCAGAGCTCGTCTTTGAGTTCATGCCAAATGGCAGCTTAGATCAATGGATCCACTCAAATTTAGAATGCCGAGATGGACAAGGAACACTAAGCCTATCACAGAGGTTGGATATCGCTGTGGACATTATGGATATCGTTATAGATACAAGAATGTGCACAATATGCAAAAAGAATATCATTGTGACATGCATTATGCAATGCATGTGATGACATGCTATTACAGTAAGGTAATATGTGGCGACCCACTCCCCTCACAACACCTAGGCGCACAAGGTGTGAGGCGAAGCGACGGCATGGGCATATACTGGACATGCTACTACAGTGTTGAAAAAGTGATCTCAGGCTAGTGGAGATGGGCCAATGCTCAGAACCATTGAGCCCTGAGTGAACAGGAGCACGTAGCTCCTCTATGCGCCACAATCGGGTGCACCTCCTAACAACCGAAGGTTGTGGCTCCAAGCTGAGCTGCACTACATATAAGGGAAGACAGTTACTGTGTGAGCCAACACATGCACAAGGGTGTCCACCCAATTCTAAAACTGACTGACTGATCCTAAGGGTACTGGATCAGCTTGAAGGCCATCGCCACCATCTCTCTCTCTATCTCTTCTTCAAGATCAAGAAGAGGCTGTGCTAGGAGGTGGCACTGGTAGATCGGAGGTGAGGTGCTACGGTTGTGATCTCGATCTACTTCCCTGATGGTGGACTATCCAGATATAGATTATGGTTAGTCACTAAGCATAAAAATAATAAGTTAATTTGTGTCCAAGTCATTAGATCTGAGATCCTGTGGTTTACTCCAGAATTTATCTAATATTGTGGCATCCGAGCCAACTGATCTAGTTTCTGGACGACTGATGCGTGGATTTCACCTCGGATACAAGTTAATCTTGAGGTCCAATTACTTGATTAGTGACCTAATTGTTCCCTGTTGTGGTTAGTTAGCTGTGCTGATGATGTTCTAGGCCCTATTTAGTCATGCTCCTTAAGTCTCTGGTTATGCCTAATCATGTTGGGTCAAACCTAATTATGCCTGTTTAGGTCCTAGGTTTAGTTCATCGTAATGACTAGTCAGGGATTAATGACGTTGTGCCCAATTTGATGCCTAATTGCTCACGGATTTAGTCCTAATAGTGTATGAAATAAGTGAGTATAACGTCAATTGCTCCTTATTTAGTCACGAGTATGCACAATCGAGCCTCGGATTATGTCAACCGTGGCAAAATTCACGTGCGTTGAGGGGCTAAGGTTCGGATCAGCATGTAGGAGGGGAATCATATAAGTCTCACACAAAATTCTCCAAATTCCCGAACCCTAGATCATGATTTTCCCCAAATTTTCCCAAAATCGAGACGCTAACTTCACTAAGGATAGATTATGGCTTCGGGATTATTTACCTCGGCTTGGTGTCGCTGCTGGATGTTCGCTCGTGCAGCCTAGCCGGACGGGCCAGCGTGCGCAGGCGAGCTCGCACGCACGAGCTGCCGGCCTGCCATAGTGCCGGCGCCACCACCGCCACGCACCGAGGCGCCGATGCCGCACGCGCATCGGGGTGACGCCACAGCTGCCGCCACCACGGACCCCGCCGCGCCTCAGGTGCCGCTCTGGCGGCCGCCGCACATAAGGGCGACGGAGCCGCCGCCGCGCTGCACCAGGCCGTCACGCCGCTTCCGCTGCGCCACCGTGCTGGAGACCTCCCGAGCGCAGCCTTCACCGGCACCGGCGAGAAGCCGCTCGGCGGAGCCGCGCACGGCTTGGACCGCACGCGCGTTCCGGCGAGTGGGCCCAGGCCGGCGCCGTCCGTCGTCTCGTCTCAGCAGCCCTGCGCTAGCTCGCAGCTTCGCTCTCAGATTTCCATTTCCAGCGGCCGCAACTAGAGTGAAAATCGGAAAAAGAAGACAGAATGTGCAAGGGTTCACAAAGCTTCCAGGAATTTTTTTTATTAATAAACTTATTTTTAAAAAAATTATAAAATCAGTCTCCGTTTTAAAAAATTGCTGGAATAGGCCACCAGTCGCCCGTTGGAAGGGCGAAGATGGGCCTTGTCGCCCGACTGGCGGGCTACCTGGGCCATGTCGCCCGACCAACAGGCGACGTGGCCGTACACGTGGCATGGCGGGCCCATGTCTGCCGATGGGCAACGTAGCTCATGTCGCCCGACCAGTGGACGACTTGGCCGTGCACGTGGCATGGCGGGCCCCACGTCGCCCGGCCGATGGGCGACGTGGCCCGTGTCGCCCGACTAGTGGGCGACTTGACCCATGTCGCTCGAACACGGGGCGACGTGGCGCGGCTATATATACCGCGGCCGGCCACGACCGGCCGCTGCCGGCTGGCGCGGAAGGGGAGAAGAGAAGAGAAGAGAAGAGAAGAGAAGAAGAAGAAGAAGAAGAAGAAGAGGAGGAGGAAGAAGGAGAAGAGAGGAAGAGGAAAATTTTCGGTAAGTAAAAAAATAATTTTATATATAATTATTTAATGTGTGTTATATTAATTGTTAGATAATGTAATAAGCAGTTAAGCGATTAATATTATATTTCGGTAGTATTACTCATATTCTTATTTTATATATATTGTTAAATTAAATAGTTATAGTTAAAATAATATTAGTAATATATTAGTGAAAAGGTATTTTAGCTGAAATTTTTAGATTACACAGATGTCGGAGAAGTTAGGATTTCAAATTTATTATGGAGAAGGAGAAATTATTCAAGGTGTACATGGGGTTGATCTGTCAGGATTTACCTCAGTAAGTAGATGGGTGTCTAGGGCAAATGAGAGAACAATTAGTGGTGTACAGAATTGGTTGATGCGAATATTTGGGCTTGACAGCAACCAACATGACGTTAAGGTCATGGGTATCGTTAGTCGTGCTCGGGAGGGCACTTTTTGGGAGTTAGTACCGCTTAATGCAACATCAACATGAAGAAAATACGTCAACAAAGCTATAGAACGTGGGTGGCCTCTAGTCCTTCTTGCTCAGGCATATACGAAAGAGGTTCATGAGGTACACGTTGTAGAAGAAGAAGGAGGTCCGAGCCATGACAATCACAATGATAATGAGGAAGATAATGAAGAGAGTGATCATCACCTGTCATCTATGGTACCGACGGGCGAAGCGGACGAAGGAGAGCGCATAGAGCATATAGTTGAAGAGATGGCGATGGAAGATATGGAGAATGGGAATATATCTGAAACTGAGTCATCTGAAGATGAGAATGAAATTCCTGTCCCACTGGAGTGGAAGAGTAACAGTTCGAAGAATTTGATGATCAACGAAGGAAATTCTGTGCCGTGGGAATATCATGAGAATGAACTAGTAGAGGGAGCTATGTACAAAGGCAAAGATGAAGTGATGAGTGCGGTGAAGTACTGGTCTCTATCAATGAAGCGGTCTTTTGTAGTTGTTAAGTCCAACAAGAAAGTATATGATGTTAAATGTGTGTTTTTGGACTGTCCATTTAGGGTACATGCTTATGAGCAAAAATGGAGTATAATTTGGAAGTGCTCTATAGTAACAGAACATACATGTGAGTTACAAGAATTAGAGAAGTCCAATACAGCTCTTACATCGAGCTTCATTGCAGAGTACATGTATAATCGAATTGTTGATAATTTAAGGTATGAGCCGAAATCTATAGTGACTACTATAGAGGAAGATTTTAAATACACCATCAGCTATTCGAAGGCGTGGCGAGCGAAACAGAAGGTCATTGAGAAGAGATTCGGTTCGTACGAAGCATCTTATGAGAACCTACCAAGATTGTTAGAAACCATCAGACAAATAAATATTGGTACATATTATGATATCATGGATGTGTCTGATCCAAAAGAGGTCGGAAAGTTAATACTTCGTCGAGCCTTTTTTGCACTAGGTCAATGTATAATGGCATTTCGTCATTGCAGACCTATTTTATGCATGGATGGTACATTTCTAACAGGAAAGTATAAAGGTCAGATTCTAACTGCTATTGGTGTTGATGGGAATAATCAAGTACTACCAGTTGCTTTTGCTTTTGTGAAAAGTGAGAACACAGATAGTTGATATTGGTTTCTAGAGCGTGTGAAGTTAGCAGTGGTGCAAGGGCGACCTAATGTTTGTGTCATACATGACCGACATGCCGGTTTGTTGAAGGCAATAACGGATATGCAATACGGTTCAGTGGAGCGTGATCTTCCTCCTCGATGGTCGGACATACAATCAAGATGGTGCATGAGGCACTTGGGTGCAAATTTTTTCAGCCATTTCAAAAATAAACACCTTATGAATATGTTTAAGAGGTTGTGCAATCAGAACCAACAAAGAAAATTCAATGCAATGTGGACACGTCTTGATGAATTAACAACAAAGCAAACAGAAGAGTTAGCGACTCGTACGAATCAAGACCCGAATGATATGTCTGTTCCTCTTTCAGGCCTTCCAACGGATGCCTTGAGGAACGTGGTTCGGAGGTCGGGGTCATCAATCAGGTGCTTCTCAGATTGGATTGAGTACGAGCCAAAGGAGAAGTGGTCATTATTATATGACACAGATGGGGCGAGGTTTAGAATAATGATAACAAATTTGGCGGAGGTGTACAATTGGGTCATTCGAGGCATGAGAGGATTACCTCTTGTAGCAATCGTAGAGGGTATTTTGTATGGAACATGCAAGTACTTCCATAAAAGATATATGGTTGCTTTTAATGCGATGTCAGATAATACATTGATTTTTTCAACATTTATGACAAATTACATAAAAAAAGGTGGAGAAGGCAAGCTTGCATCGTGTACGTCCTATGGGCACAGCGGAGAATCGCTTTGAAGTTCTGTGTAGGGATCGGGGCCGTCGTGGTGGCAATCGAGAGAGAATTGCACAAGAGTGTGTTATTCGTTATAACTCATGCAGCTGTTCGTGCATGAAACCAAAACTTCTACACAGGCCGTGCTCACATGTTATAGCAGCTTGTTCACTTACTAATTTGTCCCCGAAGCCATATGTCTCACATTATTTTACGAAGGAGGTAGTCATGACAACCTGGAATGCAGAGATTTATGGTTTTGCAATATTTGGTAGTTTTACAAACAATCCTGGAAGTAACTACCTGCGGGGGCCCGATAAGGACAAATTAAGACAGAAGCCTGGTTGTCATAAGACACGGCGCATTAGAAATAATATGGATGACTCAGAAGTGGGAAGACTGGAGCATCGGTGCACCAAGTGCAATGGCACAGGACATACTTACAAAAAGTGCACGCGTGCAACCACCACAGAGGGAGCTGCAGAAGCAGGACCTTCAGGGAATCCGCAAGACGGCCGGCGCCGTCGTGCACGTCGTGGATTGCGGAATCAAGGCGAAAATGCTCTTTAAAAATAATAGTATATCTGTTTTTTGATTTGTTGTTTCATAGTATTAATTATATTTGTGTATTATTTTTTTACATTATTAAGATATTTTAGGTATGGCGATGGATGAGGGACACTTGGAGTTGTTGGACGCACAGTTGGACCAGCGCCACCGGTCCTACTTGAGTGCTGTGACAGCTGCTGAGCTACCTGTTCTACGGCCTAGGGTACCTCAGGAGTTGTGGCGGCTGGACGAGCGATGGATACCGAGGTATGCACGATAACACGTTCACTTATTTGTTTTACTCATACAGATGATTTGGTAATATATATTTATATATAAATGTTGTATTTGCTATAGGCTACGAGCAGCTGGTCTACTGCCTCTGTGTATGCTTGTGCAGGCTAGTGCTGTTGAGGCCCCGGCCGATGCGGTGACACGGTTTAACTTTGACCGTTCCTTACTTGCGGTATTGGTGGACCGCTGGAGGCCTGAGACGCACATGTTCCACTTTCTTTGCGGGGAGATGACTCCCACACTCGAGGACGTCTCCTACTTACTTGGTGTCACCACTGCTGGGCAGGCCGTCAGCCGTCCAGACGTGGAGGCCACTTGGCGTGAGGACCTTCTAGTCCGTTTCGAGGGTGTTGTGCATCGACCAGACGCTCCAGAGTATCAAACTCTTGCTGAAAACCAGCATCACGGGCCTACGAAGACCTGGCTCTTGCAGTTTCAGGTAAATAGTTAACATTGTGATATAGTTCATTAACATCAAATATTCATGTGTATGTTAAATGAAATTTGAACTTCTGTTTTCTAATTCAGGCCGAGTATATCCACCCTGCGGCGGATGAGGCCACTGTATCGAGGCACTTGGAGGCCTATCTGTTGTGGTTGTTTGGTTGGATAATGTTCACATCGTCGCATGGGAACTCTGTCACGAAGCACTTGATTCACTTCGCGCGCGAGATAGCGGACGCACCGCTCGACGCCGTGCTGCAGTACAGTTGGGCATCCGCTATCTTGGCAGCCACGTACCGAGGTCTTTGTGATGCGTGCACAAAGACTGACCCGTCAGCTATCCTCTCTGGTTGTCCACTATTACTTCAACTCTGGTCGTACGAGCGGTTTAGTATTGAACGACCAGTCATAGATTTCTCGACTTACGGAGCAGGTTTGTACGGGGAGACGGAGGAGGACGGCCCTACGATGGGTTCGTTGTGGGTCCGGCGGCGGGTAAGTCTTCTATATCGCAGTTGAACCTGTTTCTATTTATTTTCGAATAAATTGCACCTTACTATTATTTTCTATACAGCCTACTTGGGCAAATATTCAGGTTCACAGAGCCTATCCTGAGTACATGCGGTGTTCGACCGAATTAGGGCAGACGACGTCCGCTGGACACCTTACAGCATGGAGGAGATTGTCGTACGAGCGCCTAATGGGTTGTTGTCGTTCTGCACGAGGGATCAGGAGTACTGGATGACACGTAAGGCTGTCGTTTTCGACATCTTTGTCGAGGACTACGCTCCTCATAGAGTGATGCGGCAGTTTGGTCGTAACCAGACGTTCCCACTCCCGGTTTCCCATATTGTTCCTCTTTCCGTGCACGGGTAAGTATAAGACAATTACCGCTTACGTTGGTATATTCCTCGCCACGGATCAGAGTCACGTTTACACCAGCGGAGCCACGGACCCACGTCCCCAGGTTGACGGACACGTACCCTGTGCACAGAGATCAGGCGATGTCGTTGGCAGTACGATCTTTATGAACTTCAACCCACTTCATTTAATATTTTTCTTATCGTAATTACTTCAATGTTCTCGTTTTATTAATAGACCGACATGGCTCACCGTATCACTGTGGATGGTGGATCGCTCTTGCACCGGTTGAGGGAGGGCATTCAGATGACCAGCCACGAGCTTACCGCTGTGGTCCAGAGGATGTACGACTCTGCTGCAAACATTATCAAGTTGAAGTCGTGCCGGCCCTGTGGGCGACAGCCGTATGTCGTCCCTCGACCTTCACACGTGACACACAGGCCTGACGGACCGACGGCGCCACTACCTCCACGGCCTACGTACCAAACAGGTGAGTAACTTATATTTTCTTCGTATGTAGTAATGCTAACTTGTTCGTTACTTATAAGTTTCATTATTCAGGTCCACCTACGTACTCTGCCGGTTGGCGTCCGGAGTTCGATATCATTGGATCATCTTCGCAGCCTGCTCACATGCCTACAGGTACGATATAGTGGTGAAATTTAATTATATTATCTAATACTGCTTTATTCGTAACATTACATTCACTCTGCATGGTCAGGTATGCACTTTGACGGTTCGCGGCATCAGTTCGATTTCGGAGGTTCCTCTTCACACGCTGTACCCATGGTTTCAGGTATGACCTACTTTTAAGAGTTCGACATGTTATATATTAGTTTTACCATCAGCGTTATCATAACGTTGGTCTTATATGTTTAGGGACGACCCGTTATGACTACGAGGGATTGGACATCTCTGAGCACGCTGACACTTTTCGTCAGCGATCCCCGTCACCCTTCGACCTTGACAGTTACCTGCAGCAGGAGCCGGCGGACGTACTTGCGTCATCGCAGTTACGTGAAGCACCACCACAGACACAGCCCTCACAGGACGAGTACGCGACACCAGCTGCTGCTGGAGGCCGTCCTGCACGTGTTACAGTTCCTCCTTCGCCGCTTACTTACTCAGCCGGCCATGTGCGAGCGGGCCGCAAAGCACCAAAGCCTGGCACGATTAGGGGTGTTGCACCTAAGCGTGGACGATATTAGTTTTGTATGATTTGCCGCCGACGTTGTTTTCTATGATATTGTACTAATACTATTTTAGTTTTTAGAACTTAATTAATGTTTCACTGTTGTATTTTTTCATCTATTAAGCTTGGGCGAGCACACGACAACGGCGTTTTCGCACGCCCATTGCATGACTGCGTATTATTTTTGCTATTTCTCCGACTTCGATATTTTTTTTGAAATTTCTGAATAAATAAATATTATTTAAAAAAACCAAAATTTTTCCTAAAATTTCCAAATAAATAAATATTATTTTAAAAAAACCCAAAAAACCAGGTCGCCCGTTGGTCGGGCGACCTGGGCCTGGTCGCCCTTTGGCCGGGCGACCTGGGCCTGGTCGCCCTTTGGCCGGGTGACCTCGGCCTGGTCGCCCTTTGGCCGGGCGACGTGGGCCTAGTCTCCCTTTGAACGGGCGATTCTCTCAAGTCGCCCTTCCAACGGGCGACTGGTGGCCTATTCCTGCAATTTTTTGGAAACGGAGACTAATTTTGTAATTTTTTTTAAAAATAAATTTATTAATAAAAAATTCCAGTGGATATCACGCGGGCCATAAGTGGGCTGGTGAGCATTACGCGCGGATAACTGTTTTCGCGGCCCATTAAGCCAGTGCGGGTGCATGTTAAGCCCGTGCTGGTCCTCAGTGCGTAAAAAAAATGTTTTTTTAAGAACAGTAAGCTGTATTTTCTTCTCGCGACTTCTTTCCCCCTGCTACATAGCCGCAGGGCGATCTCCATTTTCGTCGTCGATCCGCCGGCCCCTTCTCCTCCGGTTGCCCTCTGGGCTCCGAGATTGAGAGGGGAGCCCGGCTCCTCGGCGGGAGGATTATGTATAGCTGTAGATTTAGGTCTTCGAGCTTATGTTTCCCGGCGACAGCGCATCGTCTGCGGCGGCGGCGACGTGGTCGGCGCTCCCTCCGGTGATGGCTGCGTTAGGTATGTATGTCCTAGCTGCGATGGGGAGAGGGCAGCTCAGTGGCAGCTTATTGGAATAATTTTCTTCCGGATTTCTATCTGCCTTGGCGGTTGTCGTTCTTTTGGCACTGGTGAATCCGGGGTGGTTGTACCTGGTTGTGTCCTGCTCTGGGCTTGGTTGGATGTCTTCTCGGAGCAGTCTCTGCCAGGAACCTTTTGTTTCCTTCAAGCTTTCTGTGATGGCTATGTTGGTGATGTTTGGAGCTTGGCGGTAGCTGCTGGGCGGCGTGAGCACAATGGTGTTTTATGCGGACGATTCAGCACCAACGACGTTCTCTTTGATGTTTTCTTATGCGTTGATGTTTGAATCTACCGTGAGCTTAACTGCGCCAGAGGTGTTCAAGACGTCTGCAGTATCGCCGATCTTGCAATCACCAAAATGGTTGCTGGAAGTTGGGGGATTATTTATTATCCCTCCCTTGTCTCCGTCGACGCTGGCATCGGTGATGTCGGTTTCTCTGGCAGGAAGCTTGGGAGGTATGTCTACCAACTTGAGAAATTGGGTTGGTCTTTGTCTCCCACCTTCTCTGGTGGTTTGCATCCCCTTCTGGGAGATTTTGTCCCTCCGAGACATCTCCGGCGAGGATGTCGATGTCGGCTTGCTCTCTGGTGACCATCTTGTGAGGTCTACTCTACCAGCTCCTTTGGCTGGGTTGGTTCTTCATCCCCCTTTTTGGGGTCTTCGGTGTTCGTCGATTTTGTTTTGCCATGGAGGCGACAGGTGATGGATTTTGACTCGATGACGAAGATTTAGGCTTCGTTCGGCTGGTGCAGAAGCCGGCTGATTCCGGCTGGTGCTACAGTACCGCGTGAGAGCAGACCAGCCGAAACCAGCCGGATTCAGCCAGCAAGGAACCAGCCGAACACTAGCTTAGCCGCTGCCTTTATGCCGATGCGTTTAGCGATTTAAGTATGCAGCTGCTTGTCAGCTGTGCCACTCCTGGCCTCCAAAAAAGTTGATGTTGCCTCATCCGTTCGTTCGGGTTTCGGTTTCGAGCCTCCTTCTTGGTGCTCTTCTTCCTCGTCGAAGGAGTTCTGAGCAGCGGCAAAGCCGGTCGACGACAACGAGGACTATTAGTGGTTGTTTCTCAATAGAGCTTCAATGTAATTTTACTTTTATTTGGGAGGCCCACTGTATGGGGATGGTTGTATCCCTGGAAAGGGATGGATTTATGGATGTAATGTACCTTGATATATGGATAAAATCCTAACCTTTTTCTCTCAAAAAATGTTTTTTATTTAGCCTTGACTGTCCGCACTCGTGGTACTCTAAATTCATCCTCTAAAAAGAATATTTCGTCCTGGTCATTGAGATTCTCTCCTCTATCATTTTCTTTCGCACTTATCCATCTTCTATATCTCTACTCTATATTAGTGGACCCATGTGTCAATTTTTTTCTTTTTCCAACCGGACAGACCCTCCCTCCCCATTCTCTCTCATCTATCCTTTCCCCTTCTCCCCAGTCTCGCCCGCGCTCTCGTCGTCGGTCGTCACCGCCTACTCCCCATTCTCTCTTCTCTCTCCGGCGCCTTTCCCCACCGGAGCTCCTCGCGGGCGGGCTCCTTGCGGGCGGCTCCTCGCGGCAGGGAGCGAGCTCGAGCGCGGCAGGGCCATAGAGGCGCCATGGAGGCGCGACGCGAGCTCGAGCGCCGCAAGGCCATGGAGGCACGACGCGAGCTCGAGCGCGGCAGGGCCATGGAGGCGCGACGCGAGCTCGAGCTCGGGGCCATGGAGGCGCGACGCGAGCTCGAGCGCCGCAGGGCGAGGGGTGGAGGCGCGACGGGTGGGCGGCGTCCTCGTGCTTGATGGCAGGCGGCAGCCACGGCTCCGCCTCCGCCTTCACGACCAGTCCACGCCGACGCGCCGCGGCGCCCCCGCCTCCGTCTCCAGCTCGTGGAGCCGCCCCACGGGGAGCACCTTCTCAATTCCCATCGCTGGCATCGCGGAGGATGGCCGCGTGGGCGAGTCGATGGAGGCCGGTGCGGCTCAAATCGGACCTCGTGACGCGTCGGAGCGGCCTTGCCCTTCTTGCATCGGAGCGGCCTTGCCCTCCACCGGCCCCGACGAGGTCGCGGAGGCGGCGGCGGCGGATGGGCGCGAGGGCGAGGCGGCGGCTTCCCTGTCTCCTCCTCTGCTCGCCATGGGAGTCGCGGCGTACGGCAGTGGTGGGCCCATGCCACGTGGGCGGGTAGCGGAGACCCTGGATCATGCTACGAATGGCGGATGAAAGTGCTCACGCTATTTTACAGTGACTTTTACAGGGCAACGCTGCGGCTATCCCAACCGGTATATGCTCCTGTAGGAGTGTAGGAGCATATACCGCTCTCCATTGCGGGTAGTCTTATACTGTCTGCGCTAAGTCAAATACACTGCCATAAGGAATTTTTCAATTCCTCTTTAATAGTTCCATTTTTTTAGCCCATTAAAAAAAATATACAGTATCCTTTAATTATTTTAGGAATTAGGGCTACAAAAGTTACGGGCCACAATGTCTAATCATCTAACTTTTGCCATAGCATTATTACGTTGGCATGTTTTTTAACCAAATAAAAATCATGACGTTTTTATTTTCTAGTATCCTATCCTATACTCTTATAAAGCTAAACACAACTAGAGATGTCTCTCAATGCAAGCATCCACATCAACAATCCAGTAAAGCTTGCAATTATAACCAACTAACATGTAATTGTGATAGTTATTTCTTGATCCACTAACATGCATTTAGTTATCCACATCGATGTGTCAAACCATTTACCAAAAATAATTTAAGATAGTTTCATTCATATAACTATAAAACAAATACTCCTTCTGTTCCAAATTATAAATCACTTTGACTTTTTGTTTCATCTATTTTACTATGTATCTAGACATATTATTATATATCTAGATGTATAGTAAAATAGATGCACCAAAAAAGTCAAAATGACTTATACTTTCAAATGGAGGAAGTAGTGTAATTTCTTTTTAGATCATCTGGAATCCTTGCATCAATGCGCGAGGTATTCTCCTAGTTATGACTACTTAAGAGGCACAATTAAATCTTAATGAGGCACTAATGATAAACTTTCTCTTAAGAAAATTATGACTACTTCTTACTTTACTTTTTGGGCAATTTAATGTGGGTCCCATAATTATTTTTTGCGCCATTTTTGAGCTAAGTATTAAGCTTGTTATTTTCGGTGCATCTCATTATTGCTAAGAGAACCATGGCACTGTGTCTTATTTATGATGTTAACTTTGCCCACATAATGTTTATTTCCACTGCTAAGTCATGATTGTTTTTCTAGTTATTGGAATGGAACCAACAGAAATTCTAGTTAGAAACTATGGCTGTGGCTTATGCATATATATCTTTGACCAATGCTAATTTATATGCATAAGTTCACAGGTTTATGTCTGCTTTCTTTTTCGTTTATACCAATTGTGATGCGAATCTAAAATGTTATTAGGATATTTTGAATCAGACCAACATAGGATTTCTTTCATGCATAACATAACGTGAATATATCCTTACTAATATTGCTTAATTTATTTTGAGTTAGTGTTGTGTTCTTTAGAGATTATGGACAGAATCAATCAGATTCTTCTCCTGGACTCGAGCAACTTCCCATTATGGAAAGAGAAAACACAATTGGCTCTGTTAACTCTGAGCTGTGGTCATGCCATACGCCAGAGTGCTACTCTCTCAACAAGAGAAGGTGATTATGACAACACCTTGTGCTAGAGGGTTAAAAGAATTTGAGTTTGATAGATATTAGTGGGAGCACTAAAACAAGTTATGGCTTAAGATCATGAAGAAGTGCATTAGTAATGATCTTAAGGGAGAAATCCGTGACACTGATAATGTCAAACGGCACTTAGCTTCATTAGAAAAGCTGCAAAAAAAAATAAGATTGGCGAAATAATTATGAGAAGTTTATCACCATTAATTAGACGGGCATTTGTGTCTATAAAAATGAAATTTCTAATTAACATGGCTGCAATGAGTCTATTACATTGGTGATTAAGAGGAATGACTAGAAACTGAATAATTTTTTTGGTGGCTACAACCAATTGAGGGTTTCTTCTTTGCCTATTTCCAATGACACCCAAGAAAGTGTGACTTACTTTGGCTGTTTGTAATAACACTCCAAGAAATAGTGGATCCAATAGTTATTATTTTGTAACAATAATTGAAGTCTAACTAATTAATCGTATGAGCAATATCTCTAATTTTAATGAGGATTTTTTAGATTTACTTTTTATTCTAACAAGTCTAGTAAGAATTAACGACGATCCAAAAGTAGATGTGCATGCGCAAAGATGTTTATGTGATTCACAGTGTTTCCTCGTCATTAAGTTGCAGGGTTTTGCTCCATTGTAAGTTGTTTTTAGTTTGTCTTAAGCTAAACCCTAATAAGTTTACGAGGATTATTACTACTACCACTATTATGTTTACATTCAGGCCCTGCTTGCCGGTTTCGCTTCAGGTCCATGAAAACTCAGGACCAGCGCGCTGATTAGAGCGCCAAATGAATAGTTGATATTTTTTGCAAGCACTATAAACTTTCTCCTAAAATAGTGGAAAAGGTTGGTCGTCCCAACAACACTTTTTACCGGCAAATTAGTGAACTTGGACGCTTGGTGGACGACTCATGATGGAACTAGGTGGATTCCTCGCGCGTTGTCGCGGAAATTTAAAATTAGTTTTGGTGACTATTTGATAAATAAAAGAGAGATATAAAAATATGAGTTATTTAATAAAAATTGAAAACAAATTGGTGACTATTTGATGAATGGAAGAGAGATATAAAAATGTTAGTTATTTAATAAGAATTGCAAATATATAAACCTTAAGGTTCTCAAGGATTAAAAAAGCATACCCCGCGTGTTGCCGTAAAAATTGCTGATGATTTGGAATAAGATTATTTATATAAAAGGATAAGTAATTATAAATTAATATTAGTGAATGACGTGGCATAATGCTTAGTGGATGATTTATCTTGGTGACATATAGACCATAATTGCAAATGCTAGTTGACCATAAATACATACGATAGTGGACTGATGAGGATATGCAGAAGAATTAACTAGTGGGTATTAACTTTATAGGAGTTTAAGAGCTTTTGTTGACTGGACTTGCAGGGAGACCATCATGGCGCACGCGAGCAATTAAAGATGAGCTTATTCGTTCAGCTAGGCACACTCAATCCATCTTATTGCACGGGAGGAGGAATGCTGGGTAGAAAGACTGGATTTGAACATGCAAGGTTTCTGCGTCTTCCTAGCTTTTCATTTTTCAAAACTGCATTAACAGACACTTTAATTTATTTAAACGCTAATTGAACGACCCATGATTCAATTTCATTTGACCAGACTTGCACCGGTACCGATCCATGATGGAATTAATGGCGCACCCAGCAAGTTAAAAATTCCCCAAAAGCACAAGCACTCTGCATGCGTACCTTGTTTGTGTATGTATTTATGGAACTCTTAACGTACTTCACGAGCGCATAACACAATGCGATCAGGCAAGGAAACCACTCTCTGCACTGACGCAAATCCTTCTGCAGCGATGCTGCTCCTCAAGCTGCTTTTGCTGCTGTCCGCCACCACAACCAACGGTGCAACCACCGCTTCCTCACCAAGCAATAACGGTGATGAGCGAGCTCTTCTAGCGTTCAAGGCCAAGATCTCCAGCCACTCCAGTGTGCTGGACTCCTGGAACCAGAGCACCAGCTACTGCAGCTGGGAGGGCGTCACCTGCAGCAAGAAGCACCGGTGGAGGGTGGTAGGCCTGAACCTTAGTTCCCAGGGGCTCGCCGGCACCATCACCCCCGCTATCGGTAACCTCACCTTCCTGCGCTTGCTCAACCTAAGCTACAACAGTCTTCAGGGAGAGATCCCAGCCAGCATCGGCTCCCTCAGGCGCCTCCGACGCCTTCACCTGGGCGAGAACACGCTCACCGGAGGCATCCCGACCAACATCAGCCGCTGCATCAGCCTCCGTGACATGAGAATCTACAAGAACAATGGGCTGCAAGGAAGCATCCCAGCTGAGATTGGCAACAACATGCCTTGGCTCCAATTTCTGATGTTGTACAACAACAGCATCACCGGAACCATCCCGTCATCTTTTGGGAACCTTTCCCGGTTGACCGCACTGGATCTATCATTCAACCATCTTGAGGAATCGATCCCTGCAGGCATCGGGGACAATCCGTATCTGATTTTCCTTCAACTCTGCGAAAATAATCTCTCCGATTTGCTCCCTCCTTCCTTGTTCAATCTTTCATCTCTGTATCTCTTTTCTGTTGTTGACAACCAGCTCGATGGGCATCTGCCACTTGACTTGGGGAAAAGCCTTCCGAGCATCCAAACGCTTGGGATTGGAGGAAACCGATTTACTGGAGCTCTTCCATCTTCACTAACCAATCTATCCAGCCTCCAAAGTATTTACGCTGGATTGAATAGTTTTGTTGGAATTGTTCCTTCTGAATTGGGCAAATTGCAAAATCTTGAAGTGTTTGCTATGGGAGATAACATGTTAGAAGCACACAACGAGAAAGAGTGGGAATTTATTGGTTCTTTGGTGAATTGCAGCAGATTACAGGTACTGTCCTTTGGACGGAACAGGTTTTCAGGGAAGCTGCCTGACCAGTTGGTTAATCTGTCTATCAATCTCCAGTGGCTGCAGATTACCAACAACAACATATCCGGTGTCATCCCATCAGATATTGGAAATTTGGCTGGTCTTGAGATTCTTGATTTTGGCAATAACTCACTCACTGGGGTCATTCCTGAAAGCATCGGGAAGCTTACACGATTGCAGGTGCTACGCCTCATTTTAAACTACCTCTCAGGACATCTACCATCCTCCATCGGAAACCTTTCTAGTCTACTTCAACTTTATGCAGTCAACAACAGCTTGGAGGGGCCAATTCCACCAAGCATGTTAAACTTGAGCAAACTTTTAGCCCTAGATCTGTCAAATAACAACCTTACTGGATTCATTCCAAATGAAATTATAGAGCTGTCATCTATCTCAATGTTTCTGGATCTGTCCTTCAACATGCTCGAGGGACCACTTCCATTAGAGGTTGGTCATTTGGTAAATCTTGGAGAACTCTATTTGTCAGGGAACAATTTGTCAGGTGAGATACCTGATACTTTTGGCGACTGCAATGTCATGGAAGTCCTCTTAATGGATGGCAATTCATTCCAAGGAAGCATACCTGCTACTTTCAAGAACATGGCAGGCTTGACCGTACTTAATTTGACGGACAACAAACTAAATGGAAGCATCCCTCGCAACCTAGCTACCCTTACCAACCTACAGGAGTTGTATCTTGGCCACAACAACTTATCTGGAACAATCCCAGAGCTTTTAGTTAATTCAACGTCGCTGCTTGGCCTAGATTTGTCCTACAACAATTTGCAAGGCGAAGTACCAAAAGGAGGCATTTTCAAAAATCTAACTGGTCTATCAATTGTCGGTAACAACGCATTATGTGGTGGGATACCACAGCTCCATCTACCAAATTGCCCAAGCTCTAGTGCAAGAAATAATAAGAAAGGCATACGCAAACCTCTTAGAATAACAATCCCAGCCATAGGAAGTCTCCTCTTACTTTTTCTGATTTGGGCTGGAGTTCACCACAAAAAGTCTAAGACAGCACCGAAGAAAGATTTACCACCACAAATAGAGACAGAGCTTCCAATAGTTCCGTACAATGACATATTGAAAGGAACAGATGGATTTTCAGAAGCAAATGTGCTTGGAAAGGGAAAATATGGTACAGTATACAAGTGCACACTAGAAAATGAAGCCACTGTTGTCGCTGTTAAGGTGTTTAATGCCATGCAATCAGGATCCTACAGAAGCTTCCAGGCTGAATGTGAGGCACTAAGAAGAGTGAGACACCGATGCCTTCTAAAGGTCATTACATCTTGTTCTAGCATCAACCACCAGGGTCAAGACTTCAGAGCACTGGTCTTTGAGTTCATGGCTAATGGCAGCTTAGATAGATTGATCCACTCAAATTTAGAAAGTCAAGATGGACAAGGAACACTCAGCATGTCACAGAGGTTGGATATTGCTGTGGATATTGTGGATGCTTTGGACTATCTTCACAATGGTTGCCAGCCATCAATCATCCATTGTGATCTTAAGCCAAATAACATTCTTCTCAATCAGGACATGAGGGCTTGTGTTGGGGATTTTGGAATCGCAAGAGTTCTAGATGAAGCGACAAGAAAACATCCTATGAATTCAGCAAGCACATTAGGAATAAGGGGTTCCATCGGTTACATTGCTCCAGGTAACTCTAATTTGTTCCTCTGTTCTGCATGTGCTTCACATGATATTATTGTACATACCTACGTGTGTTCATGTTTGAATCCAATTGCAGAGTATGGAGAAGGTCTTGCGGTGTCAACTTGTGGTGACATGTTTAGCCTTGGTATCACCTTGCTGGAGATGTTCACAGCAAAGAGGCCAACAGATGATATGTTCAAAGATGGTAAGAGCCTACATGGTTATGCTGAGGCTGCCCTTCCTGACAAAGTTATGGAGATAGCAGATTCGAACCTATGGCTGCATGATGAAGCAAGCAGTAGCAATGATACAAGGCGTATAACAAGAAACATGAAATGTTTGTCCGCCATCATTCAGCTTGGTGTCTTATGCTCAAAGCAATTGCCCTCAGCGCGTTTGTCAATAAGCAAAGCTACTGCAGAGATGCATGCCATCAGAGATAAGTATATTAGTGCCTAATGATGTCAGATTGCACTAGTAACCACTACCTTTATGTATTGGCTATCATGTTTCTATAAATTTGTTATCAAAATCCATATGTAATGTATTTGCTTTTTTTTTTTTTTTTTTTTTGCTTGTGAGTTGTAGACTTTATATCAGTCTGTACGGTGCTTTGTTGCCCATACTGTAGGCAGCATTATTCATGAATCATGATACAGATATTGATTATCCTGAGAAAATTGCACATTTTCTAGTTCACTCCTCGAAGTTGAACCTTGCCATTATGAAAACAAGAATGTGCACAATATATGCAGTAATTTACAAAGTTGAAAAGAATATCATTGTGTTGTGACGTGCATTATGCAACACATGTGGTGACATGCTATTTAGGTGCATAAGGCGTGGCATATACTGAACATGCTATTACAGCGAGTCACATGGATCAGCGAACAAATCAGAGGCACGCAGGCGATTTTGTACTGCAGGTAAAGACAGAGTAGGTACAGGAGAGCAGAAGGTTGCAGAGCGGAGGAAAGACAGAGCAAGCAGCCGAGCAGAGGAAGGGGAAGAAGGCTGGTGATGACCTGTGCAGCCAGGGTTCGCCTTGCCCTCCCAGCGGAAGGCGGGGCAGCAATCGGCCAAGGCGGCAACGCCTTCCACAGCGTGGAACTGAATCCTATAAAAAATCTGGGCCCCCTGTCAAAAACAAGCATCACTCTCAAAATCCTATAACGTGCAAGCACTGGAGTTATAGTGCAGTAGTCAAATTCGACAAGCCTTGTGCTCATCCTACAGGTTATGCAGTTCAGATGGAAGGTACAAGAGTACTCTGTATTTCTTTGAGATGGCACGCTCCTCATTTTAGGCATCGGTTGTGCGGCATGGTAAGTGATGCAGTCCCTCTCTGTGTAGCATCACCCCTTCTAAGCAGGCAAGCAATTCCCCATGGAAGGCGTTCTGTAGAAATTCCTTCTTACCCACTCCAGCTGCTTTCACCATTGCTCCTTGATCATCTCGAATGATGAAGCCCCATCCGCCATGGCCAGTCTTGCTAGCATGTGCACCATCCGAATTGATCTTGAAGATACACGGACTTGGTTTGGTCCATCTCTGTACCTGACGAGTTTCCGACAACAGGGGCGTGCAGGTTTTGCTGCTGAAATCTATCTCACAGAGCTGCTGTAAGATAAGCCACCTCCACAGCAGTTCTCCTTCTTCTCTCAATTTATTTCGATTCATCCCGCCGCAGCCATAGGAAGAGAATCAGTCAGCTGTGTTTTTGGTTCCAGCTTCAAGATTTTCTCCATCATGGCTCGGGTCATATCACACCATCTTGAAGTTCAGCTCCTACCAAATATACTTGAGGAACAGGTGTGTTGTTTCCATGAATGAGTTTGCAATCCGGTGCTAGTCGCTTTGTTTATTTAGCCTATTCTAATTAGTGTTTCCATGTGGTCAAGGTGCCCTTATATGTCGAGATGTTGCATACGAGACCGAGTCGAACCGTGTGTTGTGACAAAGCCAGGCCTGTGTGCCATAGTGCCAGGACTGACATCCCTAGTTTATAAACAGATTAGCTTGATTATCGTGGGATTTTTCCCTCTTCGAGCGCCGCTTGAGAAACCTTAGAGGTTTATTGATCCGAATCCTTGTGGGGATTTGATGAGTTGATGCGTTCTTGCCTGGACACGTGCTAAAATTCTCAGAGTTTCCCTCTTTCTCATCGTGTTATGTCGTTGGCATGGGTAGAAGGATTACCCAGGGTTTGGATTGTATCTGTGTAAACCAAATCCATCTATCATTGATATCCTTATCATTGATATTGCACAGTTCGTGCTGATTAACCAAGCAGGATTCTCCTTATCATCTAGACTAGATTATTTCATTTGGACCATATAATTGCTGCGAGATTTATCACGTCTATCTACTATTTATGCCAACTGATGCTGTGCGCTGAGATTGCTTCAAATGGTCCTGAGACGTATTGCAATTGCGACTATAGCATTATTGGCCGATTAAAAATAACGCAAGCATTTCTTATCTGCCGTGACACGTCAGGTGTGAACAAACAGCCATTGCCTTTGCTTATTGCCGTGCACTATTGACTAGCAATTCTATTAATTATATTATCGCGGGATATTGAATTGCGCTTGGATATAGTTGCTGACACATATTTAAATATCTTGTTTTTCTATGGTTGTTTGCTTGAGATAAACTTCGTCAGAGACTATTTGAATATTTGTTCTAGCTATTATTCTACTGTGAAAGATCGAGAAAATCGTAGATGTGTCATCTCATCACCTTTTATATTCTTCTATCTTGTCATTGCGGCGTTGTCTTGTTGAATGGTCTAGCATATTTTTCTTAAATAAATCATTCATACGAAGTAGCATGTTTGTTATACATGATGTGCATCTCACAATTTTTTACTCATTGTACATCTGCTTTGTGTCTTATGTTTTATATACGAGAGTTCTCTAGCTTAAATAGACACCCCTAATAAATAAACATATATTGAACTGACTAAACTTGCTATTGGTTTGTTACTCATTTACTAAATATAATATTAAAATATACTAGCAGTGCATACTAAATATAATATTAAATTAATCATGTCTTTAATATGCAAGTTTAACTATGGTACTCCCTTTTGTTTATAAAAACCTTTTGTAAAATATTATAAGTCGATAGAAGCATAGAACAACTCGACGTCATTTAGTCAAACTTCCTGCTTGCTAAAATAACGTTGGGCACCAACTCCAGTCTCCATCCAGCATAGACCAACAGGCAGCAAGCATAGTATTATACTGCAGAATGATAAATGATTAGCCACTACGGAATCACGTAACGTGAGCCAAATCATCATCATATCAAGCCAGCCAATGCAAAGAAACCAAGCTCTGCGCCGCGACGCAAGAAATCGAAAGCCACCGCTGCCGGCCATGCTGCTCCTCAGACAACTAAGATACTGCAGGCGCCTGCTGCAGCTGCTCCTGCTGATCTCCGCCACGGCGACAACCAGTGCTGCAGCAGCCTCGTATTCGCCAGGCCATGGTGATGACGAGAGAGCTCTTGTGGCTTTCAAGGCGAAGATCTCTGCTCACTCCGGCGTGCTGGACTCCTGGAACCAGAGCACCAGCTACTGCAGCTGGGAGGGCGTCACCTACGGCACGAGACACCCGTTGTCGTACTCCACTTTTAAAGGTAAAAATAGAATGTATAGATAGTTTTATATGCACACCAAGAACAGTCGTATATATAGGATGATAAATTACAAAGAGTATCTTTATCATATTTATTACATAACGAACCAATATTTATTACAGAGTATTGTACATAAACAAATAAATAACTAATATAACTTTATTGCGAAAGCTCCACATAAGGACACGTCAACTGGTGAACACCAAGCCTAGTACTCATCACGATAGCTTTCATTCCAACCTTCATCTGTTACCCATCTGGGATTTTTCAAAATTGAAAGTAAAGCAAGCGTAAGTACACAACTGTACTCAACAAGCATAACATGGGTTAATGAGACTCAAATAAGCTGACACTATTTGACTGCATTTAGCTTTTATAATTTAATCATATTGAAGCATAGCATTAGCGATAATTCCCATATTCTCATGAATAAAATAACATTAACTAGTGTGTAACAATAACGATATTAAGATGAACACATTAATAATTTGAGAACCATTATCTTTTATAAATGTGTCAAGGCCGCCCTAACCGAAGGGCACAGACAATATATTGATTTAAACATTGATCAGAGGTGTACACTTTTACTGTGAGTCATGTTTTGCAACTGAGTGGACTTATAATTTCTAACCCACTACAAAACATATAAAGCCTCCTATAGATTCTCCTAACCAATCAGAGATACGGAATACGTTGTGAAGAAACCCCCTTCCAATATGGCATAATCCTTCCCGGCTATACTCATAAGGACAGAGGCAGTCCTATACCCCAACTTTCAGACCACTAACCAGCTAGAAAAAGGGCCTACAAGTGACTAGAGCCAGAGCCATATAGTCCTCGCAGCTGTACGGATTCTCCATGATAAATCACTTACAGACAAGAGTTCATGTTGGTTAAAAGTCATCGTTTTCGTTGATAGCATAACACACATCAAGTTATAAGATCATGACCATTAAAGCACTAGCATCATAACTACCCAATGCAACCCAAAAGATTTAAGGAATCAGGATATCAAAGCTAGTTATAATCTCTAGGTCATCAAAGACACATGCATATGAATTGTTATTTATAGTGAATAGGTAACAAGGATGATCCATGCTATACTTGCCTTGATTCACAAAGTCCTGCTAATCCTACTGATCCTCAAAGTAGCCTTGCACAACAAAAACCTCACCGTCGAACTCGACATTAACAATCAGCACCAGACAATCCAATCGAGCATACATACACGAAGCAAACATAGAGTTATTAGAGGAATAGTACACCAATATCATAAAAACAGAATAAAAAGTTTATAAAACTATTCTACTCGCTTCTACGATCACATAGACATCAAGTTCACCGAAAACGGAGTTATAACGGCGAAGATATGAATTTTTAAAGATTTTCTATAGATAAATAAATACATTAAATATAGACTAAAAATATAAAGTTTCTAAAATACTTCAACAGTAGCACCACTGCGTAGATTACGAAATTATGAATCTAACGAAATTTAAACGGACCAAATCAGAGTTAAAGCGTGAAAGATATAAGCCTTTGAACATAGTGGCAAAACTGTAAATAGATAAACACGTATTCTGAAACTAAAAAGGAAAAATACATTTTTCAGTGAAGGAAACGTATTCTGGAACATGTTACAAGAAAAATACATTTTCCAATGGACAAAGCGTATTATGGATCTGTTAAACAGAAGTTACGTTTTCCAGTAGAGAAAATGTATCCTGCCGAACGCTCTAAGGGTTCTTAATAGATTAAACAAAAACCCGAGGGGTTTTCTGCAAATCTGCGACACGAAAGGGTACGGGCTGTTTCTGGCCGTCCTTTTAAAATGGACAGTCTAGATTGATCGGGGTAATCGGTCTCGCCGGGGACGACGGCCGACACGGCGGCGGACATGGCCTGCGACGAGAAAAGCTCGCCGGCGTTCACACAGACCGCGATTCCGGCCACCATTAGCAACGAGATCGGTACCATTAGAACGGGGAGCTCACGCCGCGCTCACCTGTGGAGAAGATGGAGACCGAGAGGTGACGGGGTCGGCGAGGAGCTCGACGTGGCAAACGGCGGCGGTCTGCACACGGTGGTGGCTCGGGTTAGATGAACTTGAACCAAATTGAAGGCACACACGTGCTCAGAAGATCAAGACGGAGCTTGCTAGCTAGTTGATGATGAAGATGACCCGTCGGTTGCGGCAAATTTTGAGCTTTGGCGGCCGACGGCAATGGCGGTTAGGGTTCCGCGTGACGCGGCGGCTCGAAACAAAGGCGGCTGGCTTAGGGTTGCGGGTAGGGTTCGCGGACGCGGCTTAAAGGCTTATATAGCCTGAGCGCGAGGCGGTGCAAGCGACCGAGCGGAGGACGGAGGCGGCGCGAGTCGGTCTTGGCGCCCGAGTCGGGACCGAGTCGGAGGTGAACGACGACGGTGCGGGGTCCACCTGTCAGCGACAAAGAGAGGGAAGCGGACGCGGGCGGACGGCGCTGATGCCTTGATGGGCCGTGGCCTCGGCCCAAGAAGGAGGAAGGGAGGAGCAGGCCGCGCGGCAGCGCTGTCGGGCCGAGCGGAATTGGCCAGCGCGGAGGAAAAGGAGTAGGCCGAGCTTGGGCCGCTTGGCTGGTTGCGGGCCAAAAGCAGGAAAGGAGGAGGAGGGGAGGAAAATGATTTTTCTTTTATTTGAAACTTTTCCAAAAGCAATTTCAAATAAATTTTAAATTCTAAATTCAAATTCAAACATCACATAAGAAAATATGCACCAGCATGAATGCTCAAACAAGTTTCTACTATGTTTGCAACTTCATTTTCATAAAACATTTATTTTGCCTAATTATTTATTCACCAAAAATTTATTTTGCCTATTTTTAAAAATTTAAAAATCTAAGGTGTTACAATTCTACCCCCTTAAGAGAATCTCGTCCTCGAGATTGGATATTGCTTACTCAAACAACTGCGGATAAGCTGCCTTTAATGCATCCTCTGTTTCCCAAGTTGCCTCAGCCTCAAAGTAACGATTTCACTGCACCTTACACATCTTAATAACCCGGCTTCGGATAACTTTTTCAGCGGTATCCAAGATTCTTACTGAAAACTCTTCATACGTAAGATCATCCTTGACCGTAAGTTCCTCCAAAGGTAAGTGCTCCTTCTCAGGTACACGTAAACACTTCTTAAGTTGAGACACATGGAACACATCATGCACACCAGCTAAACTCTCTGGCAACTCCAACTAATAAGCCACTTCACCACGTCTCTTTAAAACTTTAAAAGGACCAACATACGTTGGCGCTAGTTTCCCTTTCTGGTTAAACCTCTTCACACTTCTCATAGGAGACACCTTCAAATACACGTAATCACCTTCCTTGAATGTCAATTCCCTTCTCCGTATATTTTGCCTAATTATTTATTCACCAAAAATTATTTTGCCTATTTTTAAAAATTTAAAAATCTAGGCTGTTACACCCGTGGAGGGTGGTTGCTCTGGACCTCAGCTCCCAGGGGATCGCCGGCACCATCTCGCCTGCTATCGGTAACCTCACTTTCCTGCGCTCGCTGAACCTGAGCTCCAATGGCCTGCAGGGTGAGATCCCTGCCAGCATCGGCTCCCTCATGCGCCTGCAGCGCATTGATCTGGGGATGAACTTGCTCACTGGCATCATCCCGAGCAACATTAGCCGTTGCATCAGCCTTCGTGAGATGCACATCTACAGCAACAAAGGAGTGCAGGGAGTCATCCCAGCTGAGATTGGCAGCATGCCATCGCTCTCAGTTCTAGTGCTGAAAAACAATAGCATCACCGGAACTATCCCATCATCTCTTGGCAATCTTTCTCGGTTGACCGTACTGGACCTGTCAATCAACTATCTTGAGGGATCAATCCCTACAACCAGGGCGAATAATCCGTATCTCGATTCCCTTATGCTCTCCATCAATGATCTCTCCGGTCTGGTCCCTCCTTCCTTGTGCAACATGTCATCTCTTTATTACTCTTTGTGGCACAGAACAAGCTTCATGGCAGTCTGCCATCTGACCTGGGGATAACCCTTCCAAGCATCCAGCAGCTTGGGATTGGAGAAAACCGATTACTGGAGCTCTTCCGTCGTCGCTAACCAATCTCTCTAGGCTCCAGACTCTTTATGCCGGAGACAATAGTTTTATTGGAATTGTTCCTTCTGGATTGGGCAGATTGCAAAATCTTGTAGCATTTGAAATGGGTCATAACATGTTAGTAGCAAACAACGAGAAAGATTGGGAATTTATTGGTTCTTTGGCGAATTGTAGCAGATTAAAGGAACTGACCATAGGATGGAATAGGTTTTTAGGAAAACTGCAAGGCTCATTGGTTAATCTTTCTACTAATCTCCAGGTGCTCCAGACTGCCAACAACAGCATATCCGGTGTCATCCCATCAGATATTGGAAACTTGGCAGGTCTTGAGATGCTTGATTTTGGCAAAAACTTACTAACTGGGGACATTCCTGAAAGCATCGGGAAGCTTACACGATTGCAGCAGCTAGGCTTCCATTTAAATTACCTCTCAGGACATCTACCATCCTCCATCGGAAACCTTTCTAGCCTACTTCAACTTTATGCACATGTCAACAGCTTGGAGGGGCCAATTCCACCAAGCATTGGAAACTTGAGCAAACTTTTAGCCCTTGGTCAGATAACAAGCTTACTGGATTGATTCCTAGCGAAATTATGGAGCTTCCATCGATCTCAATGCTTATCGATCTATCCAACAACATGCTGGAGGGACCACTTTCATTAGAAGTCGGTGATTTGGTACATCTCGGACAGCTCATCCTATTTGGAAACAAATTGTCAGGTGAGATACCTTATACATTTGGCAACTGCAAGGACATGGAAAAGTGGGTTAATGTTTAGATTTTTTATAAATAAACAATAGATGCATGCTATTACATTCAGATTTGGGATCACTTTAAAATGTTTATAATAATAGTACAAGTGGGTAATTCTCATAAGCAAATTTTAGTGCTTATTACTATATGTTATTTTTCATGATGTCATTATCGATAATTAAGATAAAATTGAGGTGTTATTTTAAGTTATTTTTTATGTTGATAATTTAGATACAAGATAGAAAAGGTCATTCAAGAATGTGTTTATAATGGCAGAGGTGTGCATTTTTAGAAAGTAGAATATATCAACGCATATTATCGCCATTGATATAGTATTACTAAATTGATGGCCGATGCCTTTAATTTTTGTGAGGATATCTCAGATTTATTTTTAGTTATATGTCTAGCCATGTGAGCACTAGGCCACTAGTGTGGAGGGTCCAATAGGATTATCTAATTGCTAGTAGTAAGATGCACATCAAGTAGTCTTTGAGTTTTATACATACTTATGTATCCCCGCATTTCATTCCACTGCAGAATATGGAGAAGGGCTTGCGGTGTCAACTTCTGGAGATGTGCTTAGTCTTGGCATCACTTTGATTGAGATGTTCACAGGGAAAAGCCCGACAGAGGATATGTTTAGAGATGGGATGAGCTTGCATTATTATGCCAAGGCAGCCCTTCCTAACAATGTTATAGAGGTAGCAGATTACAACATCTGGCTGCATGATGGATTAAAGAATAGCAATGATACAAGGTATATAACAAGAACCAGGGAATGTTTGTCGGCCGTGATTCAGCTTGGTGTCCTTTGTTCAAAGCAACTGCCTACGGAACGATTGTCAATGAACGATGCTGCTGCACAGATGCATTCTATCAGAGATAAATATATTTTACTCAATAATTAAGTGGTGTTATTAGTTCATATTAGTCACCAGTCCTTATACTATCATGTTTCTCTGAATATATTGTTGAAGCCTGTAACAAATTTGCTTCTATTTTTCCTGTTGTTATATCCCCTTTTATTAATATATCTATCCACGAAGCAACCCCTCCTGTTACATAAAAATATTAAAATATACATGTGATTTTTTTTGGCAGTGATCCGTACAAGATTTTATCAATTGTGCAGTGTTATGGCATAGGCTGATAGGCATTCATTGGTTAAAATGTTGATGGTCCGAAAAGGTAATGGGTTACATGGAACCATGCCTGTATAATTGTCACGACGCCAGATTACAAATTTGTAAACTTGTCATTACAACTCGCTACATAACTAAACCATGCACTTCATACAAATTTGATTATGTTGAGCTTACATACAGTTAATTGTATTTCGATATTGCCTGCAATCCCCTTTCTTCCCATCCTCCCTCCAGCTTGCATAATGCCCTAACCTAGTGTTGTGGGCTCAATGATGGTGGCCCTTCCCTGCTTTGGAGACAGCACAAAGCAAACTAAAAAGGTGAAGTGAGAAGGAGGAAACCTATGATGTTTATTAGTTTTGGTGAATATGATACGCTAATCAGCAGAGCGAAACCGAAAGTGCACAAGCACACCAATCAGATTCAGGTGATGTCCATTAGCAATGCTCAACTAGTTAATGTGATTTTCTCCCTAATCAATAAAGTTAACGTTTCATGATTGAGCGCACCACGACATATCACCGTTGCTCCTAAAAAAAACATGTTTCCTACCACCCAAGATCTCCATGTGCATTGTTTTTTATGTTTTTTTAATACATAGAATCGCTAAGAAGCTTGTAGACATCTGCAAATGACTCAAAAAAAAAACATTGCAGTGACTTGAATGCGCATGCCAAATGTTTGACATTCATTAGGTAGCAGACACAACAGTTTCATGGCAATCCAAGGGTTCAGTCCTAGTAGTAAGAAAATACAGCCAAATGTTTATCATTCATCTTTTAGGTAGAAGACAATAGTTTTAAGTAAATCAAATGATCATGTCCCAGTCGGAAAGAAATAGACAGACACGATCATATAGGCAAGATAGTTTAATTTTTTTTTTTTTGAGAAAGGCAAGATAGTTTAATGCCAATGTGTATCTTGCAGCTAATATATATTACTATACAGTACACATGCCATGCTGTGATCTTTTTCAGCAGCCCATTAATACTTGCTGAAGTACAAAACTATTTACTCTTCTAGCATGAGCCAATTAGGTTGAATTTTGAACACTAGACCAATTATGTAAATAAAGAATGTTCAATCAAAAGTTCACGAATTAAATGCCAGGAGACGAGAACATTTGGAAATTGAAAGAATGCAAACTAACTTATTTCTTTGTTCTTCATAACATTACAAAACTCATCTGTCAGCCACTCTCCACAAAGTAGTATATAACTTATATCAACAAAAGAATGCATATCAACACAAGTAACTTTGTGATAACAATATCCCCTGGTCTGTACGTAGCTGTAAATAACGCCACCTGCTTATAACTTAACAGACAATTGGTGGCAGTGGCACATCCGTATTCTCAAAAACACGGGTCGTGATATTTCTCTGTTTCTACAAACCTTCCACTTTCCTAGCAGTTGATGCCACATGTTTGAGTATCTGGGCCAGTGACACGGGTGGTGAACGGGTCGATGCGAACCCAGAGCAAGGAGAAGATGGACGCCAGCAGGATTGCCCAGACAACCACGATGGTCGGGGTGCGGTTTTGCCGGCCCATGAGACCCTTGAGGAATGGGTACAAGTGAACAATCACCCAGAAGGCGAAGAAGAGCTTGCCAAAGAGCGGCCCCCATGACTGGTAACCACTGTTGATAGCATAGGAGATACCAGCAACAACACCAACCAGGTTGATGATCAGAATGGTCGTCGGCGGGATCAGAAGGGTCGTCCACTTGAACATGTACAACTCTGCAAAGTCGCCATCTTCATCTGAGGCCTTTGAGGTGACAGTGAAATTGGTGTCGATACCAGCAAGCACCTTGAGCAGACCCTGGAAGACGGCGAAGAGGTGGGCAGAGATACCTCCAATGACCCAGAATTGTTCATTCCTCCACCACTCGTCAATGCCAACACCACTCCACCTCATCTCGAGGATACCAGTGGCAAAAATTGAAATAAAGAGAGAAATGAACCAGATACTAGCGAAGTTGCTAATCTGCATTCCAAGATAGATTCCATCAGTACCATTGTTCAGTGCTCCTAATAAAGAACATTCTTATGTAACCCATGCTTACCTTTGGAATGATGAACTTTCCAGTGAGCAGACAGATGGCAGGCAGAATACAATAAATGAGAAGTGGGATAGATGTGAGCGGGTAAATGGTGGTGTTGATGTAAGCAAATCTCTCCAAGAACTTCAGGCGTCCTCCATAGCCATACCATAAGGGGCAATGCCGGCTGAAAAGAATTTCCACAGAACCAAGAGCCCACCGGAGCACTTGGTTCAGACGATCTGAAAGATTGATGGGAGCAGATCCCTTGAAAGCTGGCCGCTTAGGCATGCAGTAAATTGACCGCCAGCCTCGTGCGTGCATCTTGAATCCAGTAAGAATATCTTCTGTCACAGAACCATAGATCCACCCAATCTGCAATTTGAAATAAACTTATTACTGTTAACATATGGTTATCAAATTGCAATAATAGAACAGGATGTTAGACTTAATCTGCTGCTCCCCCACGTTCTCTCCCTACAGTCGGTCGAGGGGCAGGTAAAAGGACAGCACATGCTGCCCATGCCCTGCGCACTGCAGCAGTATGGCACTAGGCCATCCCTGGTTAGGTAGGAGTACACCAGTTGGTAGTTGATTGGTGACTAGGAGTAGTTGGGGCTAGTAAAGCCTTGTACAGTAGAGGTAGGTGGTTGGTGTACCCACCGACTGGCTGTCTGGCTGAGACACCGGCCTGTATATATATTCCATCCATGGCAATAGAAGAGGTAGTTCAGCAGGCTCAACCATTCTGGGAGGCTCAGGTTTCAGGAACTAAAACCGTGAATAGAGTGCGCGTGTGTTTGCTGTGCTCACAGAGCTCTTGCCACCACATTTGTGTCCAGGCAGTCGGCCAACGCCGGTGCTAGTGTGTGTGTTGTGTGTGTGCGGGAAAGGAGCTCGGCTCGTCTTCTTCCTTGGTACAGGGGAGTTGTCGAGGGGGGGTCGAGTAGGTGTTGCTTGCCTCGAACCTGGTCGGCAGCCAACGCTGCTGGCCTCGACGACGCTAGGTTCTAGCATCAACACGTGGTATCAGAGCCGTACACATCGTTCGGGCTTAACAGCCGGCGATGGCGGATCCCGCCGAAGCGTTGCCGGGGACTGGTGGAGATGCGAAGAGGCAGCTCCAGCCGGTGGCGCAGCCACAGCAGGTTGAGGTGCGCGTGGTGAGGGAGTTCGGCGGAAGCAACTCCTGGCCCATGCTCACCCGCACCAACTATGGGGAGTGGGCTGTCCAGATGAAGTGGAAGTTCCGCGCCCGGAGGTGGTGGGAAGCCGTGGAGGTCGGCAATGCCGGCGAGGAGGCGGAGGTGGGCGTCATGGAGGCGGTCATGGCTTCCACCCCTGGCGAGTTCCATATGGCGCTCGGCCAGAAGAAGACGGCGAAGGAGGCGTGGGAGATGCTGGTGTCGCTCCGTGTAGGCTCGGATCGAGTCAAGCGGGCCAAGGTTCAGCAGCTGCGCCGGGAGCTCAACGACATCCGGTTCAAGTCCGGGGAGTCGGTGGAGGACTTCGTGCTCCGTCTTCAGTCGCTGGCGAGCCAGCTCGCCACCTATGGCAAGCAGGTGGATGACGAGAATCTCGTCAGCAAGCTGCTCTGCGTGGTGCCCCGAAGTACTCGCTGCTCGCCATGTCCATTGAGACGATGCTGGACATCTCCACATTGTCTTTGGAGGATGTGGCAGGGCGGTTGCGGGTGGTGGAGAGCCACGGGGTGGCGCCGCCGGAGCGGGAAGATAGCAGCAAGTTGCTGCTGACAGAGGAGTGGACTGCACGCATGAAGCAGCTGCTGTCCGGGGAAGGCTCCTCTGGCCGCAGTGGTGACCGTGGCGACAAACGGCGCGGCAAGGCGCCGCAAGGCAAGAAGCGCAACACCGACCCGAACGCGTGCCGGCGTTGCGAGAAAGTGGGGCACTGGGCGCGGGAGTGCCCGGAGAAGTGACCGGAGAAGAAGCCGGAGAAGGAGGAGGCCCACCTGGCTCAGGATGACAGCGACGACGAGCACGCGTTGTTGATGGGGGTGTACTGTGCGCTGGAGGACGGTGAAGCAGAGAAGGAAGAGGCGGAGCAGGGGACTGCGCTGCAGGCTGTCCATCTCGACGAGCCGTGCGCGCGGGTCCATCTTGGCGCAGTCGATGTGCTGGAGCAGGTGGCGGTGTCCCGGGAAGTCGTCTCCGACAAGGCGGCATGGGACAGGCCAGGGGCGGGGGAAGAGTCTGCGGCTGCAGAGGCGGAGGAGCCTCCAAGCCCAGCCACGGAAGGCTCGCCTGCTCACTCCTCTATTCTCAGTGGCGGCAAGGCCACGGAGGAGTTGGTGGCGAGGGACGAGCCCGCGGCTGCAGAGACGGAGGAGCCGCCAAGCCCAGCCGCGGAAGGCTCGCCTGCTCATTGCTCTGCTTCCGATGGCGGCAAGACCGGGGGAGCACCAGCAACCGGGCAAGCCGAGGTGGTGGAGCTCGCGCGGGGGAAGCAGAGGACTCTACGGTAGCTAGGGTGGAGGAGCCGCCCAATCCTCCAGGGGGAGGGACCCCCACCCTCGACCGTGCTCCGCCTCGTCCGACCCCTCCTCAAGAAGCCGCGATCTCGAGGGACGCGACCGAGGGTCACGGGGCCTCAGGCCGGGGTGGTCTCGGGGGTTGCTGGGCCTCGTCCACAGACCGAGGCGGCCTCGAGGGTCGCTGGGCCTCGTCCGCAGGGCGGGGCGGCCTCGAAGGTCGCGGGGCTCCGTCCGCAGGCCGGAGCGGCCTCGAGGGTCATGGGGCCACAACCGCGACCGAGTTTTGCAGGGCAGCGACGGCTTTGTTCGAAGACCGGGGGAGCTCCCACCCTCGTGGGGCCGCGACCAAGGGTCGCGGAGGTCGCGACCCCGGGACAGGAGGCCTCGACCGCGGGCGGGAGCGGCTCGAGCGCGAGACGGAGGGCCTCGACCGCAAGATGGTGGGCCGCGGTCGCAAAGGACGCGGGACTTTGTCCTCAGACCAGGGCAGCCACAAGGGTCGAGGGGCCGCGGCCGAGTTTCGCGATGCAGCGACCGAGGGTCGCGAGGTTTTGTCCGAAGGCCGGGGCGGCCTCGACCGCGGGCGGGCGGGCCTCGATTCCGGGATGAGAGGCCTCGATTACGCGATCGGAGGCTCGACCCTGGGTCGGGAGGCCTCGATCGCGGGCAAGGAGGCCCGACCTCGGGGCAAGGGGCCTCGATCGAGGGGCCGAGGGGGTCGATGGCGGAGATTTCTCCGTTTCGAACGACCCAGACTCGAGGAACTCCGACGGAGGAGCTGGCCACGTTCGCAATTGCGGAGCGCGACGCGGCGTGGCGGAAGGCGATGCTGGAGGAGCACGCCTTGTACACCCGACGACGGGGGAAGGAGAAGCTCATCGTCGGGGTGTACGATGACAGTGGGGCGTGGACGACGGACATCGCCGCGTTCAAGCGCGAGATGGCAGCTCAATTCGAGACGAGCGATCTCGGCGCGCTCTCCTGCTGCCTCGGCTTTGAGGTGGAGCAGGGGAGGGACTCCATCATGCTGGGGCAGCAAAGGCTGCTAGAGCGGACTGGCATGGCGGACTGTAAGTCCATGCCGACGACGATGGAGGAGCGGTTCACGGAGGATCCGTGGCAGGACCATCGGACGGCGGTGAAGAGGCTGCTGCGCTACATCAAGGGGACACTTGATCAGGCGGTCGTCTTCCCCGAGCACGGCGGGCAGCGGCTGACGGCGTTCAGCAAGGCGCCGTTCGAGTCCGGTGAAGGTGAGCCAGGGCTCACAGCGTTCAGCGACGCGGAGATGGCGGGCGACGTGGATGGGCGGCGGAGTACCTCGGGCGTACTCAGCAGGGCCAACCGCCTGGCAGTCGCTGGAGCAGAAGACGGTGGCGCTGTCAACCTTCGAAGCGGAGTACATCACAGCAGCCACCGCGGCATGCCAAGTCACTCGGACGTCTCAGGATCTGAGGCAGAGGATTGGCATGGTTGAGGTTAAGGGTTAGCAGCAGGATTAAGGGAAGAATGTTAAGACTTAATCTGCTGCTCCCCCACATTCTCTCCCTGCAATCGGTCGAGGGGCAGGTAAAAGGACAGCACATGCTGCCCATGCCTTGCGCACTGCAGCAGTATGGCACTAGGCCATCCATGGTTAGGTAGGAGCACCAGTTGGTAGTTGACTGGTGACTAGGAGTAGTTGGGGCTGGTAAAGCCTTGTACTGTAGAGATAGGTAGTTGGTGTACCCACCGACTGGCTATGTCTGGCTGAGACACCGGCTTGTATATATATTCAATCCATAGCAATGGAAGAGGTAGTTCAGCAGGCTCAATCATTCTGGGAGGCTCAGGTTTTAGGAACTGAAACTGTGAGTAAAGTGCGTGTGTGTTTGTTGTGCTCATAGAGAATTGTTGGCCCAGCCCACAAGGCCTTACAGGCCTACTCACCCCAAAAGCCCGAACTGATGGGGAAGGACCGCCCCGCCTTATAAGCTGGCCACCCCTCCATCGGCTAACCGATGTGGGACTATCCCAACACAAGAACTGTGCTCTGAACAAAAGGCAAGAGCAGAAACAGATTGTTCTCGCCTCCAAAACATTTATTGCATCCATGATTTTGCGTTGAATCATTTCTCCATTGTATTCTTATTGTTGAAGAATTTAAGGAAGAGTTTGCTCTGGTTATCAGCCAAGCCAAGCAGGATTCCAGAAAATTCTGCATTCCTAGCTGTCTAGCACAGATTCAGACTCTGTGCTCAAGGTTACACGTTACCCCAGTTCCCAATGTATAATTATATCTGTGGCTTTCCCCCCATTGTTTCCATAGGACAAATCAAAAAAGTATTTATGTGAGGATTATCACGTTACCTCAGTTCCCCATTCAGTCTTGTCCTCATAGCCACAACTTATAACATGAATAGCTTCTTTCAGAAGAGATTCTGGAGTTGCAGACTGAGGAACACCACCATATTCCATCAGAGTGGAGGCAACAAAAGCAGCTGATTGGCCAAATCTCTTCTCCAAGCTCATTTGAGACATAAGAAGTGATTTCTCATCATCAAATCCAGCGCCTGCCATATATAAAAATGACAGCATGAGTACATGTTTCGGAACCCACAAAATATACAAGAATAAACAGCATGAGACAGAAAGGTACACTTTTCAGAAACTAAACATTAGTCTTAACCATGAACATCTAAAAACATAAAGGTGTACCTTCAACTCCCTCCTCTATATCTTCAAGATTGAATACTGGCACAGAACTGTCCACATGCTTCTGTGACTTTTTCTTGTCTGAGCCCTTCTTCTTTGATTTGCTTGCCTTCTTCCTGCCACCACATAGTGATGACAAGAAACCACCCTTCTTTTGCTTGATTGGGGGCTCATAACCATATAGAGCTGTTCTGTTGAAAACACAACCAGTTCCCACATAAACTGGTCCTTGGATGCCATCAAGACCTCTCAAGTTAATCTGTGGTAAACAGAAATGCCCCGAAAATTGAATTAGAAACTTTAGAATTCGTGCACCCAATAGTCACAACATTGATGGAGAATATTAAAACACAATTTGTGGCTTACATCGAAAAACACAGTGTTCCTGTTGGCATATCGATCATTCCTGTCAATACCATCGAACCTCTGGGGAAACTGGACGTAGCAGACACTCCTTCCTAGGTTAGGATCCATAAGGAAGCACATAGCTTCCCTGAGAGCCTTACTGTTGTTGATGTAGTGATCACAATCAAGATTCAACATGTATTGTCCATTGGTAAGCACAGCTGAGACACGAACCTGTGAAAAAAGAGAATCCACCATCACAACCAACATATTGAAATCAAATTGATAGCTTTTGCACTGTTTGTAATATATAACTACTTACAAGAGCATTCATGGCACCAGCTTTCTTGTGATGCTGGAATCCAGGACGCTTTTCACGAGAAACATAGACCAAACGGGGTAGCTCATTGCCCTCAGTATCAAGGCCACCACTGTGACCAAGGAAAACCTGAGTATGATCAGAAAGAGGAGTTAGCACAGCAAATTACTGTGAAGAGAAAAAAAGGAGGAAAACTATTATCAACCAAATCAGCAGACAACTGAGTAACAGAAGTTCCATTTTGAAGATGCTAACCTGAATCATTCCAGGATGGTCCCTGGTATTGTTTCCTGGCCATGGTGTGCCATCCTGCATGATCCATCCTTCCTCAGGAACTTTCTGTGCCTTAGCAACAAGGCCATTTATCCTAACTTTGAATTCTTCATATTCTCTCTGCCATGATTTTTTTATCAAGACATGTCAGTATTGGATTACAACTAGAAAATCAATATATAGATGCTCACAAAGAAGACAGACCTTCATGGCACGGCGGTCTTTAACAAATGAAGGGTGCACTTTGTCCTTCAAGTAATCAATTTTCTGGCAGAAGTACCATTCAGGAGCTCTAGGTTCAATGTTGTACTTCTTAACAAATGGTACCCATTTTCTAGCAAACTCTGAAGTCTCAGCTAGTGCATCAAATGTGAGCATTGCAGCTCCATCATCAGATACATAGCAAGAGACCTTATCCACAGGGTAATCCACAGCAAGAATGGATAGCACGGTATTGGCAGTGACAAGAGGCGGCTCCTTCATTGGGTCGACTGTACTGACGAAAATGTCAACAGCAGCCAACTGAGATGGCTCACCTTCCCGGTCATACCTGTTAGAGGAAATGGAGCAACTAACGTAAGTGATATGAACAAATTTACTTTGTGTTTGAAATACTAGAGAACTGGAAAAGAGATCACCTTAATGCCAGCCTATCAAGATAAGTCTCCCGGTTGATTGGAAACCACTTTGGGAACTGATCCAATATCCAGGAAAGAGCAAACCAGATCTCACAAATAACAGATAGAAGCCATAATGGATATGCATTGCGCACAGGATTTGTGATACGATAGTGCAAGAAGATGCTTAGAACAATCAAACGTAGCACAATGACCATCCTGTATGGATTGATCCTGGAGGAAGGAAGTGGAACTTTCCTAGATAGAGGCTGACGAGTTTCATCGTTCCTGCAATTCAGATGGCACAAAATTAATGTTAAAATATGTGCTGAAGAAAACATAGCAATATAATGGTTGGATTCACACAATTGCCCACCGTTACAGTGGTTTGAGCATGACAGTTTCGTGCATTTTTAGTTAATTATATACATTTAATAATTCTAAGGTATAAATATCATGTCCCGCTCTCTAGGCTAAAGTACACCAATCAGTTTGATTTTGTACACTATTACAATCATCCAACAACAGAAATAACTCAAGCTTTTATCCCTTCTTTTGTGAATGTCTATGCTAACTACAGAAAAGACATTAGAACTAACAAGATATGATCCTGTAAAATAAGAGTGTGAGCTGAAGGAGGGTGTTGGAACTCACAATAAGGCATCTTCCATGTTGTAATCGGTTGATGCATCAATATCACCCACACCGCGACCCTCAGAGGGAGCAATGCTTGTGCCATTCGTCATGGGAATTGTCCCCTTGTCCTGCTTCATTTTCCAGCCATCAACCCTCTCTTTCCAGGCAACATTCCCAATGCTACCAGAGAATTCCCTTGACGGATTTGCTGGCAAGGAGCAAGAAACAACCATTAGATCCTCAAATCAAACAGGTGCAATCTCAAACACGAGAGACCATGGCGGGAAATAAACATACGTGAATGATTCACATAGGGAAATGGAGCACGCTTGCCAATGTTCCCAGTTGGGGACATCATATGATGGTCAGGGGAAGCACCAGGGATTTCTCCTGAGATCTGCAGATCAATTCAGAAAGTATAAGCATCATTGCATATCCGAAGAATTTTTAGCACAATGTCTTCATAGTAGTGGCACCAGGTAGTAGTGGCACCAACCTGGCTGTTAGTGACTGACGGGATGTATCCCCGAGGGATCTCACCACTGTCATACTTGGTAAGCCCGATCTCGCCACTGTCATACTTGGGGCGGCCGACATCCCCGCTGCCCCCAGCATTCATGCGCCAGCTGCGCATCCTGTCAGCAATCTTCTGCTTCTGGTCTTCATTTCCAGATGCAGGGTAGTTGAAGTCGCTAGCATCATCAGCATCAGTTTCATCTCCTTCCTCCCCACGGATCGCCGGGCTCCCTGAAGGATTCATAAACAGTTCAGAGAATGCTTAGCAAACCTGCCAATCATCTTTTGCTATTCTTGAGCAAGAAAAGTCCCGGATGTCACATCACATACAACTCCAGTAACTATTTAATTTCAGCTTAACTACAATTTAACAGAATTCACACAAAGACAAGACTAGGTATGCTACAAGCTAAAGCAGGATCCAGTGATAGCGACACAGCTAATATGCCCTCTCTGACCGACACTGCCACGAGATCCATCAGAACTAGAAACAATACCATTTTTTTGCTCTGCTCCTGGTCAAAGATCCAAACTTTCCTAATCACTCCAGAATTGGGTTCAGAGACCGCTAGATCGAACAAATGGAATGGGAGAAGAGACTGTAAACTTACCCTTGTGGCGCTTGTACTTGGTCTTGCACTGTGGGCACGCCTGCGTGCCGTCCTTGCGCTCGTACTCGTAGCAGGGGCGGCACACGGGGAACCCGCAGACGTCGCAGGCGGTGAAGACGTCCCCCTCCGCCGTGGTGCCCACGCCGTCGCCGCAGATCTGGCACACCTGCCCGCTGCCGCGCCTCCCCGACTTCTGCACGCGCACACACACAGCAGATCGCAAGATTCAGTCTTTCTCTCCCAAGATCCACCCCTCAACACGAAACGGAATGCAGCTGGGATCAGATCTCCCGCCGCCACTCACCACGCCGTCCGCGTCGCCCTCCATGGCAGGCGAGGCGAGCTCGCTAAGAACCGCCTAGGAGCTATCCTGGGACCTGAGGCCTGGGCAGAGCCGAGCCGACACGAGCCGGCACCACTCCCGAGATCCGAGCAGGGGCACGGATCAGCACCGCATCTCCCGCTGCGAGAGTGCTGGTACTAGTAAGTAGTAGTGGGGCGGGGCGGGGGCGAGGAGGGAGGAGAGAAAAGGACAGGGCACCGCACCGATGGAGGATGGAAGCCGCGGCAACGTGAGTTGGTTCCGCTGTCGCTGTCGACGCGAGGGATTGATTAAGAATTGACAAAAGATTATGAGGATTTTGATTCTAGTTAATTTTGCGTGCGTCTGGTGGGCTGGTTGGGGATTAGTCTAATGGCGAGTGGTGTCGGGGAGAGTGTGCCAGTGAGGCGGGAGGTTGAAGAAGGGTGAGCTGGCGCTGGCGGGCCCCGCGTGGCAGTGAGAGCTCAGTGTCGGTCCTGAGCACCGACGGAGGATTACGCTTGGGGCCGGACTAATTGGTAGGTGCACAAGTGTGAAATGTGGCATGTGTGTGTTCCCATAAAAGAAAGCCCAACAACGGTTGGTCATTACTGAGCAACGATAACATAGGAGTAATTATTCTCCTATGACAGTGATATTGAAGCAAAAGGTTATGTAATGTAGTGCAAGACCATGTACTTCATCGGTTCCAAAGCAGGTAACCTTTGTAAAATTCTAGTTTTGTCTCAATGCTAGAGACAACATATAGTTTTCATGTTTATTAACTAATATTATTTTAGATAGAAGCAATGGTAACATAGGAGTAATGTTTTTTCTATGGCAGTGATACCGAAGCAAGAGATTAGTTATTATAGAATGCAAGATGGGTTATTCCCTGTACTCCCTCGGTTCCAAAGTAGATAACCTTGTAAAATTCTAATTTTGTCTCAATGCTAAAATAACATGTAGTCTTTATGTCTATCAAGATATTTAGGCAGTACGTATAGAAACTATGTTCCTAATGGATAGCTAAAGAATAGCCTTTTATGCAATCATATGTCTTATCTCTTCGCCATTTATCTATCGCATTTCTTCATGTCTAGATTTCTCTCGTGTAGGCATAAGAAACCATTTCATCATTTCTCTTTTTTGATTAAAATGTCACATCATCTTTTCGCTTAGTTGGGATCCTAATTAATGAATATAGAAACCATCTAGTTTTCATGATTGGGAGTGTCCTTATTATATTATCTCAATGTGCATTCCTCTTTTTCTAAATGGAGATTCTATTTTCCTAATATCTCTCGTCTCTCTTCTTTTTTATTTTTATGTGCTGCACTTCTTTTCACTCCATAGAAATTTACATGCGTAAACCTCAAGATTATCTCTTCTGGAGTGGAGTGAGCAACATTCTCCTACACAACAAGAATTGTAGTTTTTGTAGTAATAGTTATCGTTCTCCTCCATAAGTCTTTTGCAAACTGTTCGGCTAATGGTTTATGTTCTGAGTAAACAAAGTACCATGGTTGATAAGTAGGGCTGATAAGTTTTTTGTAAGGTACTTGCAACCGTTATTAAAAACATTTTAGGGTTCCCAACAAATACAAAGGCAACATGGAAAAACAAATACAAAGCCATATTTAGACACTACGTATAGAAGCTATGTTTCTAATGGATAGCTAAATAATAGCTTTTATGCATCATATGTCTTATCTCTCTGTCATTTAATTTATCTATCACATTTGTTCATGTCTTGATTTCTCTTGTATATACATATGGTTTCTTATCTAAGCAACCATTTCCTCATCTCTCTTCTTTGATTAAAATGTCACATCATCATTTCGCTTAGTTGGCAGCCTAATTAAAGAATACGTAGAAACCATCTAGTTTTCATGATTGGAAGTGTTCTTATATTATCTCAATGTCCATTCCTCATTTGTAGAGCCAACTTCTATTTTCCTAATACCTCTCTATCTCTCTTATTTGTTTGTTTCACTTCTTTTCACTCCATGGAAACTAACACGGAGCACAACATGGTAATGTATGCATTGCTTAGGTAATATGGTAGTTTGCCAGAACTGATGGAAAATAATGTGATCGTATTGTATATTGGTACGGTACATCATCAGCACTACCCTAATCTAGATAAATAAGTGTGTCTATTCCATCACGTGATTCTCTCACCTCATTCAGGCTCGAATAAAGAATATGTAAATGCCATGACATGATGTGAGCAGATCGAGCCTCTTACGGTGGATTGGAGAAGGTAAACATATATTTATTTTGTACGTACTTAACAGTAAGAAGTGGCGGCTCGACCATTTTATAAGAGACGAGATGCTGTGGGTGTCGGTAAATTTATCCGCGCGGTGCACGTTCATGCTGTGGTTGCTAATCCAGGGAGGAGACTGATGAATCGGCCCAAGCAGTAGCAGTAACAGTAATAGCCAGCCGACAGGTAGAGAGAGTCCCTGGGGTACGTATCTGGCCGTGGCCCTAGCGACCGACATGAAAAGGCCATGGACCCACATGGTAGAGACGCTGGGACCTTTTCCTTTTCGCTGCTGTGCCTGTGCGTGTGGGTGCTATAGTAGGTGGTGCCGTGGCGGCGTGGCGTGCGCCGTGTGGATCTCGTTTTCAACTTTCACGAGCAGAGCCCCTCGTGTCCGTCACCGACACACCCATCTCCTCTGCAGCGGCCAAGTGCCGGTGGTTGGCGTGGATGGAGCCCAGCCCCAGGCCCGGGGCATTCCCGTCACTCCGACACACACACAACCGTTACGTGCAGCCAGAGGCTTCCGGTGTGTGTGTCGTGGCAGCAGGGACACCGGCGGCGACGGCGGGCGCGCACTGACTGACGGGTTACCTGCCCCAGAACGATCGCACATGCCAGAGGGCAAAGGTGCTGTTGTCTCCGAGAGGCTGCCAGGTGGGACCGGTCTGAGATACAGCTGCTGCTAGCTAGCGCACTCCCGCCGGGGTTGCCGTTTAGTTTTCCCTCGTTTTAGAATTTAGCATTATGAAAAAAAAATTCCATTATATCAAAATATTAGCACATGCACGTAAGTACTAAATATAAATAAAATCAAAAATCAATTACGTAATTTAGTTGTACTTTGCGAGACGAACGTTGTGAGCCTAATTAGTTAATATTTGAATAATTATTACTAAATAAAAATAAAACGCTACAGATTTCGGGCAGCCCGGAATTGGAGAACTAAACAAGCCAGCCTGCTCCGTCTAGATTCTTTGGCTGCACCCGTAGTACAACTTTTTTTTTTCTATAACTGCCCGTAGGCTGCTTGAAGCAGTATCTGTAATAGTAGTAGATAAATAACCATTGCTCAACTTATTTTGTAAAAAAAAAAAGCTGGTTTTTCTTTGACCTTGATACTTACGTCCTACAATTTGAAAACAGAACAGAGTAGCATCACATATATAGCCGCTCCTCGATGCTAGCGACCAAACAAGTTGAGGCCCTGATCATGCAATGTGTATGGGTATGACTCGATGCCGGCAACGAATGCCTACGAGGAGGTCTCCAACGCCAGGTCAAGTGCTTATTTCAATATTGACAAGTACACTGGAGAGAACTCTTCTCGGTTTGCGAATTACGGTCCCAGCATCTAGTACTGGCGGCGAAGCAAGGGTACGACTTAGTCACATCGCCTTCTTAATGAAACAGGTGGCAAGATAGACATGCATGTTCGCGAAAAAAAAGTCTTAGGTTGCATCGTTGCCCCTGTTTTACTTGTTTACTCCATGAGTAATAGCCAATGCGACTGGTCGCAACAAGCAATGCGAAGGTAAACGGACACCTGCAGACCTCGGCCTTTGCAAGGAGAAGTGTAGCCTCATCGAGCACTTGCACTTATGCGACCATCATCAGGGCGGGTGCTTGCCGTCAGAATTGCAACAAGTGGAAGAATGTCCAATCCTCCTTCAATATGTGTCAAGAAAAATACCATGAGAAGTATGAGGCTAGCTAGGGTGTCACAGATCAAACAGGATCAGAATCTACTAGAAGCACTAGCGCGGCTTTGCCACGCCTCCACGGAGGACCAGCCTTTGGTGCACTGAGGCTTGGGTGGAAACATTTATCCGTTGAGATGTTGCTGGTTACTCCTCTGGTTGCTGAAATGGTATGGTAGCTATTGTTCCATCATAACATAGAAGATTCAATTCGTCTCAAAATCTATATACTCAAATGATAGTTGTAGAACGAATTCTATTAAAGCGTTGCTAACGTCTGATGGCTATACTGTACATAATGAAACCTAACAGAACAATGGTATTGTCTATGGATTGATTTTCCTTATATTTGCCACCAACTTTTAGCTATATAATAATAAAATAAAGATGCAACATATCAACTATCTACAATGTAGCAACGCTAACCGTTAAAAGTCCTCACAAATAAACGGTACATACATAGTTAGATGGACCAATGCTATTCATGAATTAGCAAGAAACCAACATGAGAATTGAAAATAAAAAAAAAATATCCTCGCTCTAGAAATCTGTCACAAATGAACAGAGATTGCCTTATTCATTTGAACATGTATCTGGCGTTGGGGCGGCATTACACCAAACAGGTTGCGTGCGCTCACTTGGTTGTTGGCGTAGTCCTAGAGGAGGGCTAGCTCGCCCCTGCCTGCTGACCAAGGACGCAGTAGCCAGTTAGCCACGGATGGCTCGGAGACATCTAATTCTAGGCTCGCACTCGCAGCCACCTCAGCACAGAGGAGCAATGCGGCCATGCAGGTGTGCCCCGAAGCTGCTGTCCGTTGCGGGAGAATGGACCAACCATCGAGCTTTCTGCACTGAACGTGCCATGGCATGCCCAGCGCCTGGTGCCGTCGCTGATGTCCCACGTCCACCCTGCTGTAGAGTCGTTGTCCAAGCAGACCGTGTTCGCGCCCGCTCACCCGTGCCTTGAACTGGCTCTGCCAGCACCTAATCAGCGGCTGACTGCGTCTTGTCCCTGCTGTATCGCCTCGCCGGTGGGCTAAGACATGTAGCCATGCCCCTCTTCGCTGAGTGTTGACTCTGCAACATCTTCTCGTTGGCCAACGCCTGCAGCGGAGAGCGGGTCACAGCCACTCACTGCTTCCTGAAGACGAAGATATGCTCATCTCTGCGGATGCAGTAGCGAGCCCCACCCATGCCTGGCCTGCTGGCCACGCTCGCGAGTCGGGTTCTTCCTTCCTAAGCCACATTGTTGGTTGGGATTTTGGGTGGGGAGTGGCCGGGCGGCGGAGGTAAGAGGAGGCGCGGGGAAGATGGTTCGCGAAGATGCATGGCCCGATAAAATAAAATTCTCTATTGGGGCGACGGGTAATAATAAGACGCCACGTGGGTGGATGAGAGGCCAGAAGATAGGGAGGCATGCCCCAAGTATTTGTTAGGATAATTAGGCCAAGCCCATTATTTATTCTAAATAATTAGAAAACTTCAAAGGCCCACAATTGTATAATCAAGTGAAAAGGTGATTAGTACCAACTTGACTAATTACCTAGAAGACAATCAACTTAAATAGTGAGCTTTGGGATGCCCACATAAGCTGATTAAGGAGGAAAACCTGGGACCCACACGCGCGCGCCGCCGTCGCCGAGCCGAGCCGCCCGCGCGCGCGTGCGTCACGACGCGACGGGCCGAGAGAGTAATGCGGTATCTCAAAGCAACCGCAAGCTATGGCATTCACTATATCGGGTACCCAAAGGTACTGGAGGGTTTTAGTGATGCAAATTGGATATCTGATGCCTGACGAGTTGAGGGCCACCAGTGGGTATGTGTTTATCCTTGGGGGTGGTGCTGTTTCCTGGAAGTCTTGCAAGCAGACTCTCATTACGAGGTCAACTATGGAAGCAGAGCTCGCAGCACTAGACACCGCCACAGTTGAGGCCGAATGGCTTCGGGAACTCCTGATGGACTTGCCGGTGGTTGAAAAACCTGTGCCCAGCATTTCCATGAACTGTGATAATCAAATTGTGATAATGAAAATTAACAGTTCTAAGGATAACCTGAAGACTACTAGGCATGTAAGGCGTCGTTTAAAGTCTGTCAGAAAATTAAGAAACTCCGGAGTGATAGCGTTGGACTATGTCCACACGTCTAAAAATCTGGCAGATCAATTCACCAAGGGGCTGTCACGTAACGTGATAGACAGTGCATCAGTTGAGATGGGACTGAGACCCACTTAAAGTCCGCTATAGTGGTAACCTGCTCTATGTGATCGGAGATCCCGTGAATTAGAGTGGTGAAACAAGCTATGAGTAGACTGAGAGAAAAGACCCTTATAAAGGTCTCTATCTTTGAGAATGCACTTCTTTTCAGGCAGGATGGTATGTGTATACCTTTATGTGATCCGAGTGGCTTATTTAAGCAGGGATGTCGACCTACAGGACATCCTAGAAGGAACACACCTATGTGAGTCAGACTGCTGGTCCCAGTCTATGAGATTTGGGTGATCTCTAAATACTCATGAACAGGCATGGAGCTTGACTTATATGCTCCACCCGAGGGGGTGCTCTTGGCAGCCTAGTATCGGTTAAGAATTTGGGCGAACCTCGTTTCACACAAAATTGTCAATTCAAGGCATAGTCCATTGATCAGTTGTGAGTGAGTGTAAGCCTCTTTTCTAGATGGTAGTTCAACTTAATAGTCTCCATCGAAACACCGGTATATCAAACAAGCTCAGAACTGAAGGCACTAACTGTGTACCTTTGATGTTTGGTGGGGATTGTTAGGATAATTGGGCCAAGCCCATTATTTATTCTAAATAATCAGAAAACCTCAAAGGCCCACAATTGTGTAATCAAGTGAAAAGGTGATTAGTACCAACTTGACTAATTACCTAGAGGACAATCAACTTAAACAGTGAGCTTTGGGATGCCCACATAAGCTGATTAAGGAGGAAAACCTGGGACCCACACGCGCGCGCCGCCGCCGCCGCCGAGCCGAGCCGCGCCGCCCGCCCCGACCCCGCGCGCGTCGCGACGCGACGCGCCGGGCCGGGCCGGGCCGAGGCCGAGGCCGAGGCCGTGGGCGTGGGCGTGGGCTGGGCTGGCTGGCCTGGCCTGGCCTGGCCTGGCGTGGCTTCGGCCTGAGGCCGTGGGCTTTGGGCTGGCTGGCCTAGGCCTTTGTTTTGCCACTCGGCCCATCCGGCTGAGGCAAACCCTAGCCGCCGCTCCAGCCCACCCGGCCGCCAGGGAGATCCAACGGTCTCCCGATAGGGGCGCCTCCTATATAAGGGGCTTCTGTCGGAGACTAGGGTCACGGTGTATTCCCTCCCGACCAGCCGCCTCCACTCAACCGTTCGAGCTTGAGCCGCTCCTGTGCACCTCCGGCCAGATCCCCTACGAGCACAGGCGGCTCTGGTGAGCAGGCCTCCGGAACTTGTCCCGTCAAGCTTACCTGCTTAGGTAGGCGGGCAATCAAGTTTTTGGGGAGCGTCCACGGGCGCGACTGCTCCGACACGCTGCTGCTGCCTTCCCCGACTTCGTCTCCGTCTCCGTTCAGCAGCAAGATGGTGGCCACGAGGACGCGTGATGGCGCGACTGTGGGAGATGCCGGCGACGCCGCCGCTGCTACTGGTGCGGCGAACTTCACCGCCATCCCTTCAGGCAACAATGGTGCTGTACTGGCCGCGGGTACCGGCAGTAGCACGCTAGGATATAAACTGAGATCCCTGTTTATGCTTTATTTCGTTGCTGCTGTTATTTTGCTTATGTTAATGAATACCAGTAGCAGTAGCGATTATGAGGCTGTCGCACGTATCATACTAGCGTTAGTATTTTGCTTATCACATTTATGGATTAATTCATGGTGTAAAATGACTAAATATCCAACAGTATTGATGTGTCAACCCTCTATCAGTAAGTACATCAATGACTGGATAATAAAATACTTTGGGGGCATAACAGCTGAATATAATTATAATAGATTCTAAACGACATGCGCGGCTGTTCCCAAGTCTCTGTCTGCTGTGAATTTAAGTTCCACTCTGTTGTGAAGGAGATCCATCCGCTGCTCAACCTGATGACGACAATTTACCTACGGTCCAGCTGATAAATGATAACGGGCAATGACGATGACCAGCCGACCGAGACAATCTGCCCAACTCGATTTGTTCGTCGTGCGTCGCTTCGCTGCATCTACTATATATAGATATAGATAAAACAAATACAGTACTTATATCAACATGTCTGAATATGAGTAACTGAAACTGAGCTTTTAGCTTAAGCTTGCAAGTTGCAATAATTGCGTGGACAATTTCAATATCCCAAAAACAAGAACTTAAAACTCTCAAGATCCCATCCCCAAAAGGATTAGGCCCAAATGCTCTACCACTTAACATTTTTGACGAACTACTTTTTTTTTTTTTTGGTTCCACCCTCGTACAAAACGGTTACAGTAGGTCAGTAGCCCAAAAAGTTCGTTCTGAAAGTGATAAATAAACGTTCAGAAATTTTATTATGGGCTCATTCGGTTTGGGCAAAATGACACTGAATCAATCCAGCTAATGAAAACTTATACAAATTGACTAGCGGTTCTAGTCAGGAATTCTTCCTCGGAGTGGTTCCGTGGGAAAGGAACAGGGCCTAAGGAGTTAGGCGAGAGAACCCTAAACTTAACTAAAGAAATGTTCCATGGCCCGTGTGGATCAGGGAGAGAGTGTAGGTGGCCCAGCTGTTTATAGACCAGATAGGTTGTGGCCCAAGAACCCCTTCAAGTCATTTTGCTGTCTCCTGTTACTGTTAAGCATTCCGGAACAGGGGTGTGTGTGTGCTCAACTCTCTCTTTTATTATTAGAATGTGTAATAAAGTTGCCCATGTATTATCCAAACAGGTCTCTGATACACATCATCTGGAGAGGTGGCATGAAACTCCGGCATGTGTGTATCATTTGAGGCTTCGGCCGACTGAGCTTAATATAAGCAAGTCACAAAAAAAAAAAAAAGAACATAGGCTAAAAGCTATCTCCCCTCCCAAGGCCTATTTGATCCCATGAATTAGAACCCCATATAGAAAGTACGCTCAATTTTATTACTCCCTCTTTTCTAAATTATAAGTTAGTTAACCTTTTTGGTTCATTATTTTTTTATATATCTAGATATATTATTATATCTAGAAGCATATCAAAAATAGATTTAAAAAAAATCGAAGTAACTTATAATTTGGAGCATAGGGAAGTATTAGATTACTCCTTCCATCTTAAAATAAGTGTTTCTATGCTAATTGTCAGTTTGACAAGATTTATTTATAGCAAATATTAGCAACATTTAATATCTAAAATAAGTTTATATGAAAAGGTTCAACAGTCTCTCTAATAATACTAATTATATACTATGAATATTAATATATTTTTATATATTTGGTCAAAGTTGAAAACGTTTGCTTATTGGAAAGCAAAAACGACAATATTATCGAACGGGGGGGAGTACTTTCTAAGGCCTTATTTTCTATGGATTGATACCCTGTATTTATTCAATCCTACTAAGATAGCTTTACTAATTTATATAACATCTCATCATCTGGAACAATTCCTGGTGGATTTCACCCTAACCGAATGAGCCCTAGTTCATCTCAATTCCTTGGAAGAACCGTTAATATGGGGATTTTGTTTTTCCTAGCTAATTGATTCGTTCCCATCCTCTTACGTATCCTTGGCTTTCTATGGAGAAGATGAAGCACCCAACAATGTGCACATGTATATGTATATGTATCTAGAAATTTGCATGCTTATTTGTGTTCAATTGATCCTTAGTACTTACAAGCCTAATTTACCACAATCACTACTTATGGTGTCTGCAAAGATCGTAACAACTTGCAGAACAGGCGTGGGGCCCATATGATGAATTGATGATCACCAATAATTGTGTAATTTACAAGAAAACAATTGAGAAAATATATGTCAGGTTGCTTGCTCTTGTTGGATCGTCAGACAGGCAACTGCAGCGCCGAACAGACGAGGAGCAGTAGTAGAAGCAGGAGGATCTTGGACGTGACCGACCATGACCGGCGGCTGGCATCACTGCAAACCAGCTGATTGTTGTGGTACGAGCACGCTTGTTGCTTCCTGAAACATTTTCAGAAAAAAATCAGGAAACTTTCTTGTCATCACGATTCACGACACGAAAAATCCAGAGACGAAAAATCCAGAGGATCGGAGGAGCAGAACAATGGCGACCAATCGTGTAGCTACCTGGTGGCGCAGAATGTGATGATGTAATCGGCGCCGGAGCAGGTGAAGAGGCTGCTAGCATCATCATAGGCGTAGCTATACGCCGTCGGGCACGCGTCCTTGAACCTCTTGGAGTACGGCGTGGGCGGGCACGTAGGCTGGCTCCCAAACCTGCCCCGACAGCAATACTGATCGGTGTCGAACACGTCGCACGCGCTGCGGCACGCCACGGTGCGCCCGCCTTCCCCCTTCACGGCGAGCTCCGGCGGGCACGTCTCCCTGAGGTCGCCGTCGCAGCCCGCCGCGCTGCAGTTGCCCCCGCGCGCGTTCACCGGGCGCACCGTCAGGGGGAGGTTGAAGCCGTCCACCAGGCTCACGTCGTAGAAGTCCTTGTCGGCGGACAGCGTGAACTCGGCGAGGCTGACGGGGGTGGCGCCGGAGGCCCCGCACTTGAGGGAGGAGCCGCAGGACCCCGTGGCGCAGCTGCCGTTGCCGGTGGAGTCGAAGGCGCACCCCGTCCGGCCCCAGATGCGGCCCGACCACCCGCCCGCGGGGGCCTTGAAGACCGCGGATTGGCCCGGGTGGAGGACGAACCCGCCGCCGCCGATGGCGTCGCCGGGGGTTGCGGCCGGCCAGATGGTCGTCTTGCATTGGTTGATGATGGTGAAGACTCCGGCTGACTCGACGGTGGTGGTTGAGGAGGAGAGGAGGTAGAGGAGGGACAGAGCGAGCACGGCGAGGCCGCCAGGAGCGCAGCATCCTGATATTGAGTTCATGGTGCCGGCCGGCTCAAGATCGAGAGGAGGTCTTCAATGGCGGGTCACGATTTGATGTCTGCGCATTCTCTGGATTTATGGATATGAATACTAGCAGCAGCTTGGAGCTTGCTGCTGAGGAGAGGATGCATGGCGCCGACCGCCGAGAAGGAATACGTGAGACGGACGGGGAGGTTGCTTGGGCATCGCCGCCGTTGCTGGTTGGCCGGCGCAAGCGAAGCAACACCTTGCTTGCGTTGCAGAGCCTGTTCATTCCATCTCCCTCGTGTCACCCTTCCTCGGATTCTTGTTACCGTAGCATACATATGCCTCAGATGCAAGCCGAGGAGAACGGACAGCAGTGACAGCCTGACAGGGTGGGCCTTTTTGACCTGCACGCACGCGTTCTTTCTTCTGGAAATGTGTCCCGGAAAGGTGGGGCATCCCATTGTTGGGCCTGCTAGTAGTAGTACTGGCGGCGATGGCCCAAACCATATAAGGAACATTCATAAAAGCCCATTTCGATTGGAGTCAACATTTTGAGGGCCTGGATATTTCCATACAGTAACCCATGTAAAATATTAGCCCAGTCTGTATCCTATTGTCCATTCCATTCCGCTCGTTTAAAAGGAAAAAGCCTACTTTCGGTCCCTCAACTATCACGAAAGTTTATTTTTGGTCCCTTAATTTTAAAACCGGACAAAACCGTCCCTCATCTTTTGAAACAGCGCATAATTCGTCCCTCGGCGGTTTTGAGGGCGGATTGCTACAGTAACCAGTGGTTTTGCTACAGTAACTATTGTTTCTTTTTTTATTTATTTCGGTTAAATCTTTGAAAAATCATAGTAAATCATAGAAAAATCATAAAATAAAAAATCTAATTTTGTTAGACTCCATATGAGTAGATCTACACAGTGAATATATAATATGGTATGATTTAGTATAACTTTTTTGCTATAAAGATTTTATCTTTTTTTATTTATCTTGGCTCAATCTTTGAAAAATCATAGTAAATCATATAAAAATTATAAAATAAAAAAATCTAATTTTATTAGATTTCACATGAGTAGATCTATAAATGAACATATAATATGGTATACTTTAGTCCAATAAAAAGGTTATAGAAGGTGCAGCTATAAATTATTCTAATTAATTACAGAAAAAGCCTAGATCTAAGACTATAGCAAAAACTTTATACTAAAGTATACCATATTATATATTCACTATATAGATCTACTCATGTGGAGTCTAACAAAATTAGATTTTTCATTTTATGGTTTTTCTGTGATTTACTATGATTTTTCAAAGATTTAACTAAACTAAATAAAAAAAGAAAAAGAAAACTACAGTTACTGTAGCAAACCCACTTTCCAAAACCACCGAGAGACGAAATCTGCGCTGTTTCAAAAGTTGAAGGGCGGTTTTATCTAGTTTTAAAGTTAAAGAGCTAAAAGTGAACTTTTATGATAGTTGAGGGACTAAAAGTAGACTTTTTCTCATTTAAAACCGAAGAACGCGTACTTTTGGCCCATCACGCGTAAGAATTGACACGGAGTGGGCCGGAGGGGGGCGCGCAAGGGTGGCAGGGAGTGGGACGGAGGCTGCGCCTGCGTGAGGATCGAATGCGGACATGGCTCTGAGGATCGAATGCCCTTTGGTATTGGAACTCGTTTCTACTTCCCAATACCAAAATCATCTAAACAATAGAATTAATGGGGGTGTTCAATACCAATTTCAAAATCTAAGCCTAAATATATACATCAAAACATGCTGAGGGCGCTCCCAATGCTGGAACCACTATAGTTCTTTTTTTTTTTTGATATTAACTGTGCTATCACCTAAGCATTTTAGTGGTGTGACAAGGTAGTTATTGGAAAAAGAGAGCACACAAAATCATAGAAATCGGGTCTAAGTTTAGGAACCAAGTCCACACGAGCACTAATACATGAAAGAATATGCATGATTTGTAGAGAATGGAGAGAGAGAATAGAACCATGGTTTTCATATATAGTGTCTATGAGAATTAATAAGTATAGAAATTATATGTAGTTTATACAGTTGGAGTGCCCTCATAAAGATATCTAGAACTTGTTGCATAATCGTAGGAACTAATTGAAGCCCTTTGTTTGGTAATCATCAGTCAACAACACACTGCCATTGTTACCGAAAGAAAAAAAAAAAAGAAAAAGAACCTGTCGACACCCACGTGCCAGGCTCGCATCCATCGCATGTCTTTTTAGTGCTGATCCGCGCGCTGTAAAGTTTGGATTTTGGAAGGAAAAGGCAGACTGTAAAAGCATCTGCGTGTGCGTCTCAATGATATTCACACTAGCTGCCGTCTGGGGATCGGAATAATGCAACTGTGAATCAGCTACCACAAATGAGGTCAACGAGCTGATGAGATGACTGAAAATGTCACCCGGAGTATTGTTGTTAGTGTGAGTCAGCTCAGCTGAAAGAGTAATGTACTCTGTACCATGGAAAGGGAGCTTCAGTTCTCGAAGCATCATCTATCTCGCCTTTCATCGTTTTCTCTGTTTCTTCCACAAGTCCACATCCCAAGGCTCGCTCCATCACCAACCTGCTTTCTCTCATGGGAACCGAGCGTAGCTCGGATGGCAAGTCTCCCGGCGTGGAGACTGCCGGTCGCGGGTTCGAGCCGTGGGCTCGCCGTGATTTCCCACCGGCCTTGTAGGGCTTTTGTTTATCTTAGGTTTGGCCTCTCCCCACCCGTCCACAGCGCTACAAAAGGACGGCGTGTTCGTCTTCCGCGACTCAAGAAGGGCCGAGTATCTGCGTATTAGTTGTAGGTCTAGACTTTGTCTGGGTTGGATGAATTTAGTATGGGTATGGCATGAGTGTGTGGTGTGAGTCTAGGGACAGGTCCAGATAATACAGCTGTATCCAGTAAAGGCCACTCAAAAAAAAATCTGCTTTCTCTCATGCTTTATGTCTGGAAACATCAATCATCAATGGAAGAATTAGCACAGTCTGTACCACGGAAACGATTAACCAGCACGGACAAAGTTGGGTTAGATTTGATGGTTGTTTAACTAGTCAGCGGTGTGCTAAGGACGTGATTTATTTATTTATTTATTTATTTATTGAGGTTGTCCGTAACCTAACCTGGCCGAGCCGGTGGCCTCGTACTGGTTCTCATCTGTCCATTAATGAAGGATATTTTCATTTAAAAGAACCAAACTTCTTTTTTGTGAATATAAAAGAACCAAACTTCGTAATTATTTATTAAAAAAATATTTAAAATTGTGTGTTTAGCATAGAAAAGTTAGTACCTCCTGACCCCTATGATTTGTGATTTTCTTAACATTGATTGAAATTACGTACACAAAACCATTATTAATAGTTATGATAAGAAAACATATTATTAGGTTCACCATACAAAATGTAAAGTTTGATCAGTATTTTTTTGGTGTAATAAATAATAAAATATTGATACCTATTTAAAGTTTGATCAAATTTTAGTTAGTTTGACTAGGAATAGAACTATGATTATATTCTTTTTTGGATGGAGGTAATATATGATGAAAATATATTCCATGGCAACTCTGAAATTATTTACTAGTATTTTGTTGTCATAAATATTGATAATTTTTAATATAAATTTACTTAAATTCTAGATAATTATACTGGGTAAAAATTTTTCAAAAAAAGAGATTTATCATTCTAAGTCACTCTCAAAATAGTTATCATTCTAAGTCAAACGTTTTACCAAATATGTATATAAAAATATTAATATTTACATTGGATATAATTAGTTTGGTTAGATGAATCATTGGATATATTTTATAATATAAACAAGATAAATGTTGCTAACAAACATAGTTAAATTTGAGAAAGATTGACTAACCCGCAGCATCCCTGGCTCTTTGATGGAGCTAGCAATCCATTCCATGCATCTCTCTGTGCGATATGATCGTGTCGCAAGTTGATGGTGAATCAATCAATCATGTGACGGTGTCAAAAAAAAAAAATCAATCATGTGACCGACCTACCTAGAGGAAGAGAGGCTGGTAGAAGGCCGCAGCCAGCCCTGCCATGCCCAAATCAATTGCCCATGCGCGAGCGCGAGGGAAGGAACCGGCGGCCGCCGGCGGGTCGGACTACCTGTCATCAGCCGTAGGACGACGTCACAGATATACCATGACGACGATATGCAGTGCTTGTCCCATGCATTTTCCTCCCATACACATAGAGCTGAGGTCCTAGCTAGCTAGACAAGGCGGAGCTATATTCAATGCGGTGGGTGCGGCAGCTGCACCCACGAAAAATTCAAAAAACAGTGAAAAAACTAAAATTTCACCATATTTACACCCATATATTATAGATCTTTACACCCACAAGGCCTCATATTTGTTCTAGCTTCGTTACTGTAGATGCAGCTGCATCGATCTCTGTGCGATTGCGTCACAGGTTGATGACGAAGATGAATCAATCACGTGACTTGACCTGATTTGATTGCTCAGCCGACCTACCTACAAAGATCGACCCCGAGGCTAGGAAGGAGGCTACCACCACCGCCCACCAGCCTCCAGCCTCCAGCCATGCCCATTGCCCATGCCCATGCCCATGCGGCCATGCCGGATGCCACCATGCGCAAGCGCGAGGGGAAGCAACCGGCCGGCGGCTGGTCGGACTTGTCGTCGTCAGCCGTATGACATCACGGACAACGACTATCCGTTGGCATCGACGCGGATCCGGCTCAGCCCCGCAACTTTCCAGGCTCCAAGGCCCCAGCCATCCTTTCCGGCGGCCCCGCACGGTCCACACACGGGTCCCAAAGGTCCTTCAAAATTCTCCGAGCTCCGACCGGCCGGTCGCACACGTATGCGTGGGAAAAGCATTGTTTTTAACAGTGAATGATGGGTGCAGCAGTAGTTTAGCTGCGCAAGGTCATGTTCCTTGTGCCGTCGCGGTTTTGTTGGCCACCAACGTGTCCACGCATAGAAATGGCTTATTGGCTTATATGGCCGACGCCTCGGTTCTAGTTGTCCACTGATGGATCCGGATTCAACCGACCTTAATAAACACTTAACACATGCATATTTTGATAGTATAAAAGTATAAATTATAATAAATCCTTTTTTTAATTTTATAATAGTGTTGTACTATTATTAAAAAATAGTGTTTATACTATCAAAATATGGATGTGTTAAGTGTTTTGTAAGATCGGCTGAATCCTTGCCAACTAATTCAATTGAAGTAAATCGTGAGTACATATGAGCTTAAGTGTTTTGTAAGGTCGGCTGATTCTATTAGAGTAAACCTTGAGTACATATGGTCTTAGATGTGAATATCCTGTCCGCCGAGCTATTTAGTAGTCTGAGTTCTAGCTTCTTTGGTGGTGTAGCTTAATTTGTTAAAGAAAAGTTTATCAAAATAACTCTCAAGTTTTGACTAATAAATCCACTTGTCATTGGGCTTTATTTGTTTTCTTCATCTTTTATTTCGCTCTCTCTCTCTCTCTCTCACGTGTACCTCTGCCTAGGTATCTCTCCTTCTCTTGCCCATGACGCTGCCTAGACATCTCCTTCGCCAACGCTAAGCCTCCTCCTCCCAGCCCCCGATCCTCTGTTGTCATTGGGCCTCATCCTTTGATGGCGCCTTTCATTTGCTGATGTGGCGAAGTATAATCAACTGTATCATAAGTGGTGCACAAGGAAGACGACAGGGCCAACAAAGGAGCAACTTCGACATTGGCGTGGTTCCTTCTCAACTCCTCCAACATACAAGGACGATAGGGCCCATGGAAGTGCAACTTGATTCTTTTAGCTTTGGACTAGCAAAACATGCCCGTGTGTTGCACCGGGTCGAACAACTTGTTGAGGGGTTATATGATTAGCGATTTAGAGATTTATATAAGTATAATGGTCGCATTATTTGTTCTAATACATATTGACAACCAACCTTTTCTAGTATAAACCGCACATATGGATTGAATATTGTAGTCCATTTTAAACTTATATGACGTAGCACAAGAATGTTTATTATTTTATTGATAATGATAAAATAATTTATTGGTTGTGGTTAATACTCCTTCCGTCCTAAAATAGATGTCATTCTCGCTTCTCGAAAAGTCAAACTTTTTTAAACTACCAGCAATTATATATTAAAATATATAAATATTTATGCTAAGTAATTAGTATCATCGGAAAGACCTTTAAGTCTAGTTTTTTAATAAATTTATTTGAATATATAAATGTTACAAGTATTTTCTACAAACCTAGTCAAAGTTGAAAAAGTTTGACTTGCACGCTTCCCATAGCGTCATCCTTTTTAGGACGGAGGGAGTATACCGTAAGTAGACCAGGTAAAGTATTTTTATCGATTACAGCTATGGTCGTCGGGCAGTTCTTGATTTTGGATTACGGACCCCTCGTTCGCTTCCCTTGGCCAGCGTATCCCTGATAAGGACGAGGCTAGAGATCGAGACAACCTCTTGGGCCTCAGGGGAAGCGAACAAAGTCATTGGAATAGTTTATTTATTGGGTGGGTGAAGGCGAGGGCCTCGATCATGCACGTCGGCGTATGTCCAACTTGTCGGACTGTGACTGCCACAGGATCAGCGAATGGAGCACGGTCTTGTCAAGGTCCCAACCCACTGCCGAGTCATGAGAGCTCCGGCATGTCTGCACACGTGGAGTATTGATAGCCCCACGCTGGTATCTTGTGCCAGCTGTGTCTTCAGCGTCCGGACAGGCAGCAACAGCCGCGTCTGTGTGTCCACGACCTGTCTGAGTCGCTTCTAATAGACACAGTGACGATAGTCTCCCTGAGTCACCATAGGGCGCTCCACGAGCATGACCCTTGCTGCTAGTCATCAACATATAGGACAATGTAAGGAAATAAAAAAAAGGCAAAAGGAAAAAAAACATGACACCTTGATATATTTTTCCTTCTGTAATTATTTAGTTATAAATATATCTTAACTTATAGATAAGGCATAATCTAACAATATTCGTTAGATCTATGGAAACATCATATTTCTATGGAACTAACAAAACTGGTCTGGTATTTTTATGATATTTTTATGATTTTTGCAGAAATCCTGATATATTTCAAAAATAATTAAGGTCCTTCTACCTTTTTCTATTTTATATCTTTACATGTGGAACCCTGTATTACTTTTAAATCTCTTCCCCATCCGATCTAACACTTCTAACGTGAATCAGGACTCCATGATCCACACAGACACGAACGCAGGAACTAACGAGCGGAAGAAAACCATAGGGCAGATTGAAATTTCCGTAATTTATAATTAGGTAAAGATACACATTGCATCTTTAGCCCCCATATGGAACAGAGAAACTTTTTCTTATTCCTACTTTCTCCTGTGAAATTGAACAGATTCTTATAAAAATCCGTGTATCATTTCTGTGAAATTTCTACGTTTCAAATGGGCTCTGTAAGTAACTCCTGAAGCGGTCAGAGAAGCGCTACTAAACGCTGCCATAATGTTCTAGCAAAGTAACATAAACAAATGACTATTGTGCAGTTGGAAACATTTACCTCAATTTCTCGGCCAAGAATCCCGATCGACCTATGCGCACAATCCCAATAATGCAAACCATGCAAGCGACCGGGGCAAAACGAGACGAACACCTACCCCCAGTGTTTGTATGTAACTTGCAAGCTGCATCAATCACGTATGCACGGATGTGCACTCACGCGTGATGTAAACTGTGTGGGGCTTTATTTGGGGGACAAGGTCCTCTCCAATAATTGTCAATCAGGGCTACGTGTGCCCGGTTTGCTCGTCTTGTTTGCACAAGCATTTTGGGACGTGGCACCTGTCCCGGCCGTTGATCTCTTGTCCCAGCAGGTAATCTGATGGATATTTCTGTTGATATGTACTATATAGTATAGATTAGTTAAACGCAGACAAATGCACGGCATCAAAGTCTAATGTCTTCTTTAGGACTCTGTCTCTTCTGCTCCTTTTGAGGTTATGCTTCAATTTAATTTTCATGCGCACTCATCGGGCAAGAAAGATGTAAATACGTACTCCCTTGATCCTTAAAATAAATGTACATCTCACTTTTCAGGTGTTCAAACTTTTGAGTTTGACCAATTATATACAAAGTGATATTAATATTTTTTATCTCTATATAAGTATATTTGTTTTGAAAATGTACTATGCCAGTGCCACTATCATTCTAATAACAAATATATGTGCACAGTGCACTGACAGTAGAACGATGAAGGATATTCATAATATCAAATAATATGTACATGTGGAGAGATAAAACTCAACTTGATGAATGATAAGAGGAGGAAATGATTGAGTGCAGCGTGTGTTATCGCACATTGCTCATGATATTTATGCAGGGCTGAGGCTGACTGTTTTCGCGAGGAGTCGTGTTTGATTTGCAAGGTAGTGCAATAATAATTAGTTTCATGCTTATAATGGAGTAAACGGTCATCTCTAGAATATCCTGGCTGTCTCTGAACATGTTTACTTGACGCGTTAGACTTTTATTTCTGGCGATAAAAATAAGGATGCGAGACAATGCAAGAAGGTACAGAACCGCCTCTGGAGTGTATAGATCCTGTTACGTACTTACCTTACGTTACCTTGCTATGGAAGCAATTAGTTTGCATACCGCGTATTTCCAGCACATAGCTAGCTACTTGTTCCATAATCTTACGAAAACATGTATATGTTTTACAAAATCACAAATTAATACCATTAGTAGCTTATTATTAACCACGAAGACTTATATGTTGTGGCTGCACTTTGTCTTGTTTCCAGTGTTGCAGCCTGTGAGGACTTGCCTATAACAAGTACGTGCAGCCGATCATAACCAGTTATATGCATGTGCCACCGACGTAGATGGTCGGCACACCTTATCAAGGATCGAAAAAGTTTGAAAGAAAAATGACTGGGAAAAAAAAAAGAGGGAATAGATGTAAAGCAGCCGTCAAACTAGGGCCTATTTGGCAGGGCTATCAACAGTTTGATGAAATTAAATAACTCATTTAAAAATGGCTTCACAGATGAAGCTATTTTTTTTCTCCCCTCTCACAAAACAATAGAACATGAGAGAGAGCTGAAAATAGTAGTTTTTTCTAGCTCTCTTTCATTTCTCTTATATACATGTATGAAGCTGTTGGTGAAGCTATTGTGTCAAATAACTTTTCTAAAACAGCTTAACTTTATATAAAGAGTTGCTCATAAAGCAATTTTTTTAAAAAAAACAGCTTCACTATTAAAACTAAGCCCTCTTAAACAGGGTCAGGTAGGGAATTCGTTCTGTCCTACAGTACATTACTAGACTACCAGTACACCTATACTTGTAACAATCATCAACCAACAGCGACGTGTACTAGTATGTAGTCCCATTTTCCCTTGTCTGCAAATAATGAAAGAATGGCAAGAGAATCTAGCCGGAACCTACGCACAAGCAAACAATTTCTCGGTTATGGGATATTCTAACCAGCAAAAAAGAAAGAGAGAGGAAATGATGTGCTTGGCGGTGTGCTGGCAACAACAGAATTCAGGATATGAACGAAGAACCAATTGCATGATTTCATCCTATATTCATGTCATCATATAGTTAGATACTTTCTTTATTTTAAATTATAGTTTATTTAACTTTTTAACATCAACTATGATCATTCGTTTTATTTAAAATATTTACGCAAGTATGGTTAAGTCATTTTAAAAGATCTTTTGTTAGTAAAATAAGTCAAAACAAAAAAAAATAATATTTAATATAAATTTTTAAATAAAACAAATAGTCAAATTTAGGGATAAAAAAATTAAACACACTGTAATTTAGAATGAACTACGAATGCACTGAACTTGGGCTGCCACAGGGATGCCACAGGGATGATTACGGAGCATGGTTGCTGTCCCAATCCCTATCGATGCACATGCACCGTTCTCCGCACAAAACAACGATTTCTCGATTCTTCTTCTGCGCCGCGAGCTGTACAAACGCGTTCCACCGTGATGGCGTCACCAGCTGTAAAATCACCTGCCACGTGTCCCGCCACTCCCCTCGCCCCGCGAGTATATAAACCCCTCGGCCCCCTGCCTTCCTTCTCCCGCCAAATTCTCCCTCCGGCATCGAGTCGAGGGGGCACCATTACCAAGTAGATTAGTGTGCTAGTTACTATATTACCATTATACTGACCTAATTACCTTCACGCGGCGAAGCACTCTATCTTGCTTGTCCGATCCTCCTTACCTCTCTTCTCTTCACCTCCATATATATCAATCGAGGTACGTCTCCTTTCTTGCATCTTCTTCATTTTTTTTTGAGGGAATTGCATTTTAATTATCATTATTACCTCCAGCTGCATGTATATATAATATAGCATAGCATCGTCGTTAAAATCTCGCAGTTAATCTTGTGATTAGCGACGTGCTGTTGTCAATCACCGTCATCTTCGATTAATCTTGGTTCGTGATTCGTTGTTGTGCTTGCGCGCATTGCAGATTGTGTTCGGTCGATCTGCAGTTATCTTCTTAGGCTAATCAATCCGCAAATATGACGGTGACGCCGATTATCACGGTGAGCGACGGCCGGCTGGCGGTGCGCGGCCGCACGGTGCTCACGGGCGTGCCGGACAACGTGTCCGCGGCGCACGCGGCAGGGGCGGGGCTCGTCGAGGGAGCCTTCGTCGGCGCGCACGCCGCCGCCGGCGAGGCCAAGAGCCACCACGTCTTCACCTTCGGCACGCTCCGGGACTGCCGGTTCCTCTCCCTGTTCCGCTTCAAGCTCTGGTGGATGACGCAGCGGATGGGCGTCGCCGGCCGCGACGTGCCCTTCGAGACCCAGTTCATGCTCGTCGAGGTCCCTCCTGCTCCTTCCGCCGACGGCGGCGACGACGCCGGCGACGACGGCAAGCCCGTGTACGTGGTGATGCTGCCGCTGCTGGAGGGCGCGTTCCGGGCGGCGCTGCAGGGGAACGACAGCGACGAGCTGCAGATCTGCGTCGAGAGCGGCGACAAGGCGGTGCGGACGGAGGGTGGGGAGCACCTGGTGTACCTCCACGCCGGCGACAGCCCCTTCGACGCCGTGACGGCCGCTGTGAAGGTGGTGGAGAAGCACCTGGGGACGTTCCACCACCGAGAGAGGAAGAAGATGCCGTCGTTCCTCGACTGGTTCGGATGGTGCACCTGGGACGCATTCTACACCGACGTCACCGCCGACGGCGTCAAGCAGGGCCTCCAGAGGTACGCTCTGTCTGCTACTCTGCTTGCTCTGTTCCTGTTTCCTGTATGTCAGTGACTTCGTGCCAACGTTCTCCTCCTCTGTTCTTGCAGCCTGTCCAAGGGCGGCGCGCCGCCGCGGTTCCTCATCATCGACGACGGCTGGCAGCAGATCGCCTCCGACAACAAGCCCGACCCAAACGTCGCCGTCCAGGAGGGCGCGCAGTACGTGCATTGCAACACATTTCTTTGATCAATCATGGCCGCCGCTCGCCGGCCGCCGCAATTCCCGATCGACGCTCACCAAAACTGATTCTTTTCTTCCAGATTTGCCAGCCGGCTGACCGGGATCAAGGAGAACACCAAGTTCCAGACCAAGCCCGACGGCGACGCCGACGGCAACGACGGCGGGTTGAAGCGACTGGTGTCCGAGACCAAGTCCGTGCACGGCGTGAAGCAGGTGTACGTGTGGCACGCGATGGCGGGGTACTGGGGCGGCGTGACGCCCTCGTCGGGGACGGCGATGGATCGCTACGAGCCGGCGCTCGCCTACCCCGTGCAGTCCCCGGGCGTGACGGGGAACCAGCCGGACATCGTGGCGGACTCGCTCTCCGTGCTCGGCCTGGGCCTCGTGCCCCCTCGCCGCGCGCGTGACTTCTACGGCGAGCTCCACTCCTACCTGGCCGCCTGCGGCGTGGACGGCGTCAAGGTGGACGTGCAGAACATCATCGAGACTCTCGGCGCCGGGCACGGCGGCCGCGTCGCGCTGACCCGCGCCTACCACCGCGCGCTGGAGGGCTCCGTGGCGCGGAGCTTCCCCGACAACGGCTGCATCTCCTGCATGTGCCACAACACCGACATGCTCTACAGCGCGCGGCAGACCGCCGTGGTGCGCGCCTCTGACGACTTCTACCCGCGCGACCCGGCGTCGCACACCGTCCACGTCGCGTCCGTCGCCTACAACACCGTCTTCCTCGGCGAGTTCATGCAGCCCGACTGGGACATGTTCCACAGCCTGCACCCGGCGGCGGAGTACCACGGCGCCGCCAGGGCCATCGGCGGCTGCCCGATCTACGTCAGCGACAAGCCGGGGAACCACGACTTCGAGCTGCTCAGGAAGCTCGTCCTCCCCGACGGCTCCGTGCTCCGCGCGCAGCTCCCCGGCCGGCCCACCCGCGACTGCCTCTTCTCCGACCCGGCGCGCGACGGCGCGAGGTACTGACGATCATAGCCCTTCCATTTTCAATTCCAATTCCAAAAGATCTTCCATCAATTTCGGCCGGTGGCGGTGCTGATTCTTCTTTCGTTTCTCTGCTCTGCTGTGCAGCTTGCTCAAGATCTGGAACCTGAACAAGTGCGGCGGCGTGGTGGGCGTGTTCAACTGCCAGGGCGCCGGGTGGTGCCGCGTGACGAAGCGCACGCGCGTGCACGACGCGGCGCCGGGCACGCTGACGGGCACCGTGCGCGCCGACGACGTCGACGCCATAGCCCGAGTCGCCGGTGACGGCAACGGCAACGGCAACGGCGACGGCGACGGCGACGGCGACGACGGCGAAGGCGGTTGGGACGGCGAGGCCGTGGTGTACGCGCACCGCGCGCGGGAGCTGGTGCGGCTGCCCCGTGGCGCGGCGCTGCCCGTGACGCTGGGCCCGCTCCAGTACGAGGTGTTCCACGTGTGCCCGCTCCGCCGCGCCGCCACCGGCGCGCCGGGGATGGCGTTCGCGCCCGTCGGGCTGCTCGACATGTTCAACGCCGGGGGCGCCGTCGAGGAGTGCGCCATCGTGGACGGCAAGGCCGTGAAGATGAAGGTGCGCGGGTGCGGCCGGTTCGGCGCCTACTGCTCGCGGGAGCCGGCGAGGTGCCTGCTGGACTCGGCGGAGGTGGAGTTCGGCTACGACGCCGGCACCGGCCTCGTGTCCGTCGACCTGCCCGTGCCGGAGCAGGAGATGTACCGGTGGACGCTGGAGATTGTGGTCTAGGCCAGGCAGTGAGACGCGTGCGCCGGCGGCGGCTGAGCCATTCTGAGCCGTACGACCATTGCCATTTGCGATGTGCACGAGAGATGAGAGAACAAGATTGGTGTCTCGTTGTATTATTGGTATGGAGAGAGTATGCTTTGCTATGTCCGTATCTGTATACCCTGTGTTGTGTGCTCGAATGCTGTATAATACAGTACTGGATAATAAAAGATGGTGCTCCTTCAATATGAATATCTTCTCTACACATACATACCAAACTTTAATTTCTCCAAATTACCACTAGTTCATTTTTGCATGGATGATTCAAAATCACGGCATTTTGGGCATTGTTTGCTCTACGTGGAGCCTCTGCTTATTGAAAGGTCAGAATGCTGAGATAATGTTGCTGAGCAGCTTAGCTTAGGGGTTTGATGAGCATAACATAAAAACTCTGCACATCTCTCTGGTCAAACAGGGGCAGGTTAGAGTAACTCAAAAGAGTTTTCTCTGTCTATCCTTGTTGATAGAAACAGACATTTTGCTCTTACACATCCGAGAAATGGCAGCAAAATAAGTGATTAAGAGCTAAAGAGTCTATCTATCCATCCTTGATAGAAACAGACATGTTGATCCTACATATCAGAGAAATGGCAGCAAAACGCTAATTAGCAGATGCTGCGAACAACTTGAAGAGCTGCTCATCATTTCTATTGATGGGAATATAGAAATGTTGGTGAAACAAATACCTTTCGATATTTGTTTTAATTATATCTCCAGATATTGCAATCTTCTATTCTAGATTTCTCATTAGCCCCTGATGGAGAATGCACAAGATATGTAAAGAACCTGTTGCAGAAGGAAAAGATAGGAGGAGTGATTTTTTATTCAAATGACAATTCCAAGTAGTTTTACAGACTCTTTGAGATGCTCTGACACCACAGCACTAGGAACTGATAGACAACAAGGGCATGATCTGCAGCATGACAATAGATAGGCAGACAAATGCATCCAGTACCAAAGAATTGAGTCAGATAACATTCCAAATTTCGAATTTTTAACGTGTAGCTCTGATGTCTCCGGGTATTCAGGTTTCATGCTTTCTCCAGGTATTCAGTTTTCAACAAGCCCGTATAAAAAATTGTGCATCCAATGTATGCAAACAGGCGCAGAAATATAATAAGTAAACCTTGGAAGTCCACATTTAGGGCCAGAAATCAGAACAGCATAAGAGTGCCAAATGATTGGGGATATAATACTTTCAAAATCACTACATGCTTCGTCATCATTTCAATGCTATAGACTGTAAACGTTTTCACAAGTGATGATCAGAACAGATCCAAGAAAAAAGAGGGGTGGATCAAACATCCTAGCACGGGTAAATTTCTCATGAGTACGGTCACGGTCGTCAAATGTTATCTACGTTGGCACTACAAAAATATGGTTCCATACGATTGCACCGGGTAACATTTGGCTAACAGCACCATTCAGTGCCACAGACCTTGGTCGCATCGGCCTCCAGAAACTTGTGCACTCCCGTGAGTCCTTTATTTGTGGTACAGGTACACAAGCGAGAATATGAAGAAAGCACCCATCTGCAACAAGGCAGAAATGAAGAGGTGATGCACAGAGCTAACCCAGAACTTACATGCAAAATACATGTGGATTGAAGTGGAAAATAACTATTTCCCCGTAAATAGCTCCCAATGCATATGGATTGGAGGGGATTATCCTCTATTGAAACTAGGCCGTAAGGAAAACAAAGCTAGGTAGTTATAGAAGTGAATTTAATGATAAAGCTCATATAGAGGTGAAGCTATAAAAGCTGCAAAAACAATTTCATTGGTCTACTGAATAGCATATGGAAGGAAATCTTACTGTTGAAAATGAGGCCGTGTAGTATGGGTACGCTGATGTTATGAATCTCTCATACTCATTATGCCTGTAAGGGCGTACAGGAATCTGCAATAGATAAATACAGATTATCGAATGTGAAAAAGTCACCCAAAAAAATACAAGTGGATGCGGGTTGACTTCCTGCTACCTTACAAACAAGTACAGAGGAAATCGTGTCATGGGACTAACCTGCTTTGTAAAAGACAGACCAGTATATCCCAGTCTTTGGTACTCAACTTTGAACTGGAAAACTCCATAAACATCAGGAACTTTGAAGGATGTTGAATATAAACCCTACATTGGGAGAACATGATGGTTTAGCCACAGCAATCCGTCTATTTCAATATATTTTAATACAAACCAGATTTGTAATAGTGCGCACCTTGTTGTCATTTGACATAGTTTTCAGAACATAAGGACTCATCATAAAAAATTGTAGTTGTACATCATCAGCAACATATGGCTTCCAGCTTGTCCCAGACCATTCATAGATCTCAACAGAGTATTCCTTGATGGGGAAATTTACATTAGCAGATTTAACTTGTCACAGTTCAACAGAAAGTACACATCAAGGCAAAAGACTTACCAGGTCATCATTAATGCGGTACATGCCTGGTTCATTGGTCTCCCCAACCTTGTGATGCTTAACATTAACAGCCTGTGAATTTGAACGAGACAAAGGTTACACCATCCTGTTTATTTGAAAAACATCAATCCCCTAAAAAAATTAACAAGGAAAATAAGGCAATATGACCTTAAGATGCCCCCTCTCATGGAAAACCCATTTGCTTGTCTCAGTCACAAATTGCTCATTTCCAGCCCTCTCATATCTGTACAACGGCATGTAATTCCAGAAATATGTAAAGAGTAATAATATGAGAGGTTATGTTCTTTTCCAGGATGGTACTAGAATTTGCAACTATCCAACAATTAGCAATATGAAACTTATTCGCAATCTATGCTACAGCGCACACCGCACAGAAGTATAATATGCCATCATCCAATATCTCATGTTATGGTTTCCTCCTTTATCAAGTGGTGTGCTCTGTTGCCTTGTCAAGAGTTAATTACATGTAAAAACTTCAAATTTGGCGGATTTTTTCTAACAACCAGATGAAGCTTGTCTAAGCAAGGATTGAAGGCATTAAAGAAATAGCAGCCGAAACATATTGATATTTTCTAGCTGAAATCTATAGTCTATTAATCTCAGTAATAGTTTCAAGAGTAAGCTAACCTCGTTTTGCTACCAGCCTTTTGAACACCAGACTTCAGGAACCTGAATAAATGTAACAACATAAGCACTTTATGGAAAAACAGGGGAAACTACTTCATGTATATATGATAGCATACCGGTTGCTAAACAGATCGAGTGATCCCGATATCAGAACCCGAGCATTATTTCTTGCCTGCAAAAAGACATAAAACTTATCAGAGAGACTGAATGGCAACATACAACTGGTAATACATTTCCTTTTTGACAAGCACTGGTAATACATTAATTCTGGGCTTCTGGCAGGCCAATCATGCATTTAATGAATGCACAACAATGAACAATGGAATGCGTAGCCCACTAATAATAATAAGTAAAAAAATTACCTGCATCACAGAAACCAATGATATAGCTGACCCAGTGAGCGATGGAGGAGACGACAACTTAGTCTTTGGGTTAGCTGAATATGCTGATGGAGAGGCAGATAGGACTTTCAGAACCTAGCAATGCCCAAAGACGGGGGAGAATAGGGGATTATTAAAAAAAACATAAACAGTACATGTTTTACAGCAATAAAACAGTCATGCAACTAATAGCTGGACATGCAAATACCACTATTCAGAATTCAAAGTACATACCAAACTGTTTGATGGATTCGCTGTGTGTCCAATTCCTCGAAACAATACAGGAGCCTAGAAATATGGAGAAAAATATTTAAAAGACAAATTTACATTTATAAGAACTGCCGAAAATGAAGAAGGGCTAACCAAAAGCACTTAGCAAGTTTACACCATATCCTCATGAACACCAAAATGTTAAGAAATCGTATTATAGCTAAGTCTACTCTAGTCAGTAATGAACTGCAGGTATATAAGTAGCTAATTCTTAATAGGAACAGACAAATTTTAGGATATAAGTATTTTAGCTAACACTACCAATTGATTAAGCATGGAAAAACTCAGTGCAGCAACCAAGACGTATATAGACATGGCACAGAATAATGGAACAACAAATTGAAGACATAATTTATGGGCACATGTTTTACTGAAAATCTAGGCAGTATGACCAACACCCAACAAGATTAGGTCAAGATTATCTTTGTTGTAGTGTTACGATAGCAAAGATGAAAAAAGGCCTGCTAACTATGAAAGTATGTGTAGCATGAAGCCCCACAAAACAGAGCTGTCTATTAATAAATTTAGAATGCAAGTGCAGACAGATTCAACGTCAACTTGGTCTAATCCAATGAACATAAAAATGTGTAAAAGGTTGGAAGTTATGAAGATTCTTAGCATCACTGCTAACCTCAATCTTTTTGGACCCCAGTATCACATCAGACTGGATAAGATCATCACCAGCAATCAAGGTGTGATCACCTTCAACATCCGTGACGGCATAGTTAATGTGGTCAATAACCATTGCCTCTGGATCCTGGAATCATCACGACACAAACTGTTGGCTCAGTGAGGTCAACGAAAATGTTAATGATAGGAAGGTGCCAAGCCACAGGAATTGCTTGCCTCATCAAAATCAACCCCACACTCTGTTGCAATGCCACGAATAAGATCAGAGGCAGAGGAATCTGCTGCCAGGATCATGTCATGCCCAGCATCGATAAATTCGAGGATTGCGTTCTGGTCCACTGATCCACCAAAACCTGCCATGGAATAAAGGCTGGCATTAGAAATAAACAGGGTCGAATAAAGTAGTACACCATCATGGGCAGAGATCAAGGCCCATTCAGCAAGGTTTCAGTAGTCTAGTCGAACAAAGGGCTGAAATAATCTAGTTAATCGTGACAGGCAACAATTGATACTTCTAAGATCCGCTGCTTTCGACTAGAACTAACTGACTACGGCCAATTTTCAGGTAAGCCTTATGCCTGAATCCTCCGGTCAGGGAAATTCTACTACCAAATCCAGAATTTGCCATTAGCCGCAACAGATCACAGACCCCACCACTCCACGAGCAGTCGAGCACGGACCAGATCAGATAAGCAGTCAGACTCCGCACCCAGATCATCTCTACCCGCGTCGAATCTATCACCAGAACACTCCACCTACACAGATCGGATCTCCGAGATGCAAGGAGGCAGGAAAAGGAGGAGCAAATTACGTGGGGTGGAGGGTGCGAAGAGCACGAGGCCGTCGTAGAGGTACTGGCCGTAGCGGTGGAGCGAGAGCTTGGGGTCGTCGGCGAGGCGGAAGTCGAGATCGAACCCGCGCGCCTGGAGCGAGCCGAAGAAGGCCGAGTGCGACGACCGCACGGCCAGGTCGTCCAGCAGCACCAGCAGCCGCCGCCCGCGGGGACCCTCCTCGGCGGCGCCCTCCGCGGCCGCGAACGCCAGGAGGGACGCGGCGAGAAGGAGGACGTGGCGCCGCGTCGCCATTGCTGCCGCGCAGATCTCGTGGGGGGTTTTGGGTTTGGAGTGGCGCAGCAGCAGAGGGAGACGACGACTCGGAGAGGAGCTATAGGCGTGGCAAGGTGGAGAGGAAGGAGGCCGTCTGGACCGTCCGATTGGAGATCGAATGGCTCGGAGACACGGATCGAGTTGTAGCTTTTCGCTGCGGTTCCGGTGGCGTGCAAAGGGGTCTCACGTGAGACAGTTAGCATTTTTGCATTTTCTTTGCGGAATTTGCTTCCATGAATAGTTTAATTTGATTTGATTGATGAAACCAAACTGGTAGCACTGCTTTCATAATCAACAGAAGCAAAATTTCCAGTGTTTTTCAAAATAACAACACAGAAATTTTTTTCTGCCAAAAACAAAAAAACAGAAAGATAACTGAAATCGAACTGATCCCAGTGATCTGTTCAACTACCAAGCAAACTACATGTAACATCAGCAATTCAGCATGGTTCAGGTCACACATATGCTTCTCTTTGGGGTTCTGTGGTAAGACTAAGACTTACCAAAAAAGAAAAATAATAATCGTCCCTCCACAACACAAATCACTCAACATCACGAGAAGCCATAGAAAAATGGCTTTGCTGGATTTGTAACCGGCATAAAAACATATAATCTTCAAATTGGCCAGAACAAACGTTGCTCCACACTTCTCCATGGCACAATTGCCAGAATGACCCAGGACGGTATGACCAGATGTTCCAAATGCTGATCAGGCAGTATCTTCAGATCATCACACTAGCTCCTGCTTGGCATGCCGAGAGGTTCTGGATGCTGATCAAGTGATTAAGGTCGTAACTTCATATCATCACACTAGCTCCTGCTCCTTAAAGCTGGTGAGTTTCGCGTTCTCTCTGTCGTGCTTGAACACAAGGTACAAGGGGCTGTAGAACAGGACACAGATGCCGAAAGGCACGATCATCATGGTCAGCAGCCCTCTTGAGAGCGCGTACGCCCCTTCCACTGATCCGTTCGCAAGGTTCACAGTCTTGGTATCATAACCATAAATCTTCTCGGTGACTAGGCCCACAGCGGGGGCAGCCAACGAAGCGAATGAGCCCTCGAATGCACGGTCGAAGGCATAGATCATGGTGCGGTGCTTGGGAGGGACCACCTCAGCGAACATGGGGTTGTTTGCCGAGGTGGCGCACCAGCTTATCGTGATGCCCATGAAGAACAGCGTGACGGCGAAGGCGTACCAGTAGTCAACTGACTGGGGGATGACTGTGAGGAGGATCCAAGAAAACGGGATACCCATGAAGGCACTGAACTGGGCGCACATGACACGTGCCGAATCTGGAAAGTACTTTGACAGGTGGTCTGCTATCACCCCGCCAAGAAATGCTCCGCTGGCACACCCGATGGCGAAGAGGCTGTTCAGTGCTGCCGAGCTTTTATTGTCAAAACCTAAAGAGTGTTCAAGGATGTTAGGCTTCAATTTTAAGAACATTGTTATCAGATTTCTTAGTGTGTATATATCAATATAAGGTTGCTATCCTACCAATGAGTTCAAACCACATTGTGAAGAAAACTATAGCAGTCCACGGCAATGAGCCAATGATCCCTTGCAGGACAATGATCTGAAATGTCTTCACTTTCATAACAGATCTTGTGGCCACCCAAGAATCCCTCCAGATAGAAGGCGGAGGAAGAACATCTTTGTTTGATAAATGCAACCTGAGAGACAAGGATAAAGTTCATATATAGCACCATTCCAGATCCCATGTTAGTTTTAACTCGGCTACAATGCAGAAACCTACTAGAAGCACACTCCAAATGCAAAAATAGACCAGACTGGAAAGGACAAAGTAATAAAACATACTCAAAAAGATGCAACCCTGGTTTAATTCCTTCCAAGAAAATGAAGAATGTTCAATGGAAATATGGAATATCACACTCTTGTATGTTCAAGAAAAAAAATGAAGTATCATGATGAGATTCTATCTGCCAGAATCAGATTTTTTTTTATAATCATCAAAACATGATCTGGTATGGCACAAAATTACAAGCTATGTGAGTTCTGTTTCACTAGTAGTACACTAGTAGTACTGATTAATGAACCCCAGCAGCTAGGTGAGAAGAAAAGAACGGCACACCTCTCATAGTCATCTTCGTCAAGAAGGCGATTGCCAGGTATTCTTCTAGGATCAGTTGCATATAAGTACACAAGAATTCCAATTATCAAGCTGGCAAGTGCGACCATGATAAATGCAACACGCCATCCTGGGAATCCCCAATAGTCCTTTCCAGCCATGATTGTTGCCAAAATACTGCCACCTATACCACCTACAGCACCAATGAGGCTTAACAAACCGAATCCTGCACCACGTGTACCATCTTTATAGCTATCAGCAATGAACGACTGAAGCGCTGGTATTACAATGGCAAGCCCAAGGCCATTTACAGCTCTCCAGAATGCAACCTGCCCAAAATGCTGGCTAACACCGACAGCCGCTGTTGATAAGGCCCAGAAAACAGTCCCTATTGCAAGCACTGTTGGCCGATCATAGTGCAGAGCAAGGATACCCGCCAAGGGAGATGCTATTGACTTCAGAAAGTTCATTACAAATGTGAGGTATCCCAGGTCAGTTGGACCAGCATTGAAGGCTGCACTGACTTCCTTGTAAACTGCTGGAAGGAGATTCTCATCGGCACGCTCCATAATTGAAGCCAGATTGATGAGGATGAGAGATACAGAGAAACCAAGTATCTTCTTTGTTCTGCAAGAAAAGAGAAGAAAAATACCAGTGTTATGCTAGATAATGTAACAGTATATTCTCTAGTACAGCTCAGAATTTGATGCAATATTCTTGCCCGGATGCAAAATAGAAGATAAAGGTACATACTAAGCATCACTAACTTAGTTCATAATCCGCTGCATTCATCTAAAACAAAATGCTAATCATTGCTGGCTACTCAATTTGTGGGACCAGAGTTTGTGCAAACATAAAATTTTGTTCCGAGATGACGGCATGTCTCAGCAAGTCAGCAGTCTCAACATAAACCATCTATTTCCAAACAAACGCTCATATAATAGAACAGAGCACCATGCCATCTGAAGTGTGAACTGAAGATAGACAGCAATTCTGTTCCTTGATAAACTGATAACATAGCGCAAATTGGAGGGCTCCAATACGAGGGGAATTATTTATTATTACTGCATCTTGTCAATTGTAATTAACAAGATACAGTTCAAACAGTTAATTACTTGTAGAAAAATCTCCCTTGTGGTTCTGATTGTTACAGTCGCCCTAAAAAACTCTGTCGTGAATAAATGCCCAGTTCATTAAATTTATTGGGCCCAACAGAAAGCTTTTTGGTGCATATCAAGTCATGTTAGATGAGTGGTTAGGATTGTAGTACACTTATTAACAATTAATTATTAGTTACACTAACAGATGGCTTGGTAGAGCTTTACCGCCTTTGACCAAGAGGTCCAGGGTTCAAGCCCCAGCCTCTGCACATTTGTGCAGGGATGGCTGCTGGCTATTTTTCCTTCCCCAGACCCCGCAGTGCGGGAGCCTACGGCACTGGGTACGCCCCCAACAGATGGCTTGGTCGTACTTTTCTTTGGGCCAGGATTGGTTATCGGTTATAACACATTTATAGTGGTACTGTCTTAGTATCAAGACATGTACCTTACACAATTCAAATCAGACTCATCACCAGATCTAATCACAAATTCATGAGGGGAAACATAGATGGTGCTGATGTGCATATTAAGCCGAACAACCTCAGCTGGTTCAGTTCCCTTCACATTAAAATCTTCACACCACCATCTGATTCGGTGGATGATATGAGCAATTGGATGTGCTAAGTAGCTAAAAGGGTATTCCTTTTGGTCCTAACTGCAACATGGAACGATGGTGGAGGTGATGATCATTACTATTTAGTGTCACAAAAAGAAAAGTTCAATCTTGAATTGATATGGTTATCCATAGAGCAAAACATAGATATTGTCCTCAAATTGGCGACTGCTCCGAGCCAACTACTTCTAGTAGGGATTCCTTACAACTAAAGGAGAGAATAAAAAATCTAAAAAAGGATAGGACAAAGGTCACAACTTTTTCCAGGAATGAAGATTGAAGAAGCTTGAGCCGTGAGAAGAAAGTGGGTGTCCACTCAACAAAAACAACAACGTGCTAGTAGACAAAAAAAAATACTAAAAGATACAGCATAATCTCAATTCTCAAAGACTGTCTGAGTGCAGCTCACATCCTTAAAACCCTTTTCCCCCAATCAGAATTCAGAATCGTGCCAGCAAGCAGCAGCTTCTGCTACCTGGCTTTTCTTGTCCAGCCCAGTGCCCTGCCCACCGAGAAAGTGGGGCGGCGGCAACGTCAACGCCGATTGCACGAGCACCAAGCGCTTGGTGCTGAGATCACCATCTTCCATGGGGGCCACGCCGACGCCAGTCAAATGGATCTCGCTCGGTGACGGTTTTATCTTATCTTAATAAAGGAGAAGAAAACTGGAAATGCAAACGATGTCTGACTTGTTGACGCTTCACACGCATCCCTGTCGTCCTCATCTCTCGTACAGCTTCTCAGTCTCCAATTCGCGCGACCAACACCAAGTTCCTTATCTCGTGCAGCAGTTACAGATTTTCAGTTTCGAATTCGCATCGATTCGAATCTAAGAATCTGGAAGAATACAACAGGCGCGCCAAACTTTCTCTTTCATTTACGCAAGCATTCTCCTGCGCTCACTAATCTTACTGACCGCCCGAGGAAGCATAGCAGCTGCTTTTGCAAATGCAGGGCCAAATGAGCTTTTCTTCTTCCTTTAAAAGAAAATCAAAAAACAAAAATCTAAACGCCGGGAAGCTTCTTTAAACTGACAGCATATCTAAGCAGCAGCATCAAGAACAAAATCAAAACAAGCCAGAGCGCCCAAAAGATACATCCCTTTGCGCCGAACGGATCGATCAGGGAATAAGGCGCGAGATTCCGCCACCCGAGCAGCTAGCTGCAGTGAGCACTGAGCACGGCACCAACAAATTCACACGAACCGAAACCCAAAGGGGACCCGCGAGGCCGCAAATCTTGGAAGCTAGTACCAGCAAGCAGGGAGAGAGGGGACAAGGCAATGAGGCAGGAGGCGGTGGGTTACCTGGTGCTGGAGGACGGGGTGAGCGGGGAGGTGGGGGAGGACCGCGCCCTGTGCCTCATGGCCATCGGTCCGGCGGCAGCGGCGGCGCGCTTCTCTGTTCTCGGTGGCTGCTCTTTTCTTCCTTCTCCTTGGGCTGCTGCTTTGCTTTGAGCTGCGAGGTGAATCGAGCAAGGGGACCCACGGGGAGGGGTGGACTGGCCTGCTGGGGAAGACGACGCGGCTAGGGGACAGCGTTGCACGAACTCAGGAGGCTTAGCACAAGGTGGTGACCCAATCCGCTCTCACACTCGTGAGGATTTGTCCTTTGCCTGGTTTATCATTTTTTTATTATTAGTGTAATCTGAGTTTATATTAGTGTTAGTCTTTTATAAAAGCTACAAATAAACTGGGACTAGTATATAGTAGATTTAAAAACTGGATATTTTGAAATGTATGCATAGTTAGAGTCATAAATATATTAATTAACAGCGTTTTCTATAAATTTAGTCAGATTTAAGGGACAAAGAGTCTAATTAGTGCAAATCAAAGCAATCAATAAATCAGCAATCTTTTCAAGTCACTAAAGAAAATATTGATCATATTTGTTGGTTTTCTCCTAAAAGCTGACGGAATCAAACACTGTCTAAATTGTAAAGCTGAAACATCAGCTTTAAATATTTTTTCATTTGAAGCTTTTCAAAAATGAACTCCGTCACGCTACTTCTTGATCAATGTCAAATTATACAATTCAAGCTCATTGATTGTATTGTAAAAATGGTCATGAAGCTTTTCTTCCAACTGTGCCCATGAACTAATAGAGCAAGGTTTTAAAGAAAGTCAAAATATTTAGGCGTCAAACAAATAATTCTCTACGCCTACATTTGCAAGCAATCCAATAAGAAAACAAATAATGCACAAGAAAAATTCTGTTCCTATTCCCAAGAGATAGTGAAAAGTTATAAACTCTCATAGTTCCATGATACTAGCTTCATCCAGTTGAGCAAGCAACATTTTTTTTGTGTCCCTTGTAATTTATTATTTTCACCACTAGATTTATAAAAAAAAATTAGGCACTTTCCAACTATCCAGAGTTTCCACGTGGTTAACTTTATTCATCTAAAACAATGGTTTATCCCATTTACTCCCTATTTAAATGCTACATGATGGTACATCATTTTTCATTAGTCGTTTATCTATCTTAAACAATCATTTTTACCTGTTTAAATATCGTTTAATCCGAAGTGCCTAAGCAACCGTTGTATGACTGTTTACCTTCTGCCGACTTAAGGATGATTCTATAACATGGTTTGCTTTATTCTCCAGTGGAGTCATAAAAAAAATATGTGATGCATCTATTCAAATAGGTAGGGGCTAGATATACAATGAAGGTAAATGTAGATGACAAAATGAAATAGTATGTCAACGAGGACGCGCTAGTATTTTGCCTAAAAAATCATGAAGCAACTTTTAAGAAGACCCAGACACACAATAAAGAAACTCTAGGATCGACAAGACCACCTAGAACACCTGTAAATCTCTTTGAAAGAAGTGCTGAATAACAAGGGGTTGGAAGAATTTAGAGTTTAGAGGTAAAAAAGTATAGATAAATGTGTTTTTAATGATTGGATAGCTGGATCTCCCAATTGTCGTGATCCCCTCATATAAAAAGATAGGTAGTCTTATCTAGTAGAAAACTTATTTCACATGTAATTTATAAGTTTTTTCATGAGGTTAGATTGTTTTCTAAAGGAACAACAAGATTTGGGATTAGAGTGCCAAAATTGGCTCATTATAGTTTCTAAAACTGATTTACATAATTAGAAGTAACCAATTAGTTTTATGACGAAACTTAGAGCCTGCTTTTATTGGTTGCAATGGATGTGCCATAAAAATCGGACTAAGCCGATTTATCGAGTTGATGCTACCTTCTCACCACAAAACGGGCCTATGCCGTTTTTTCTAAGGAATTTGTAAATTCGTTCAATTTCATTCAAATTTGATTATTTTTTCTTGCACATGATTTTCTACTTCATCCTCAACCTTCTCGATGATATTTTAGTTGTCAACAAGAGGCAATGCATTTTCACCACATTAGATACACACACCTCCACCACTGGCACGCATAGATGTGTGCGTGACGACATCGCATACATAAACCGATAAAATGGTCGAGTCAATCTCAACTCGACGTAGAAATGAATGCCTAAGTTCTTGAGTTGAATAAACATCATATGAAAACAAACTAAAATAATATAAAATTCATTAATTTATTTATTTCCCACAAAAAACCATCAACTAAAATATTATAAAACTCACTAATTGCATATATTTCTAGATAAATCAACTAAAATAATAGCATGCCACAATAATAATTACACACAAAAATACCAAAAAAAACATAGAACTCGCTCGTGTGCATTGATCATCTTTATCTCCACTGACACTTTGATAATGGTAGCTAGTGTAAAAATCGTATGTGTTGTCACCATGCATGGTTGTTATAGCTACAGAGCATGTATTTAGGATCCAGATTTTGCAATCCATACTTGAACAAACGACCAACTTTTCATCCCCTGATACATTCCACGACCCACTCAAATCTAACTTTTATCATATTTGGACACACAAATTATCCCACTAAGCCACTATGTCGCATAGAAGCAAAAGAAATACGCCAGGAAATAGAACCCAAGTTGCCAAACAACCATTAACTTGGGTACACACGCTTTGTACAATCCAACTGTTAGAAAAAAATCAACTAAAATAATGGCTTTGCCACAATATAATATTACTAGAAAAGAAAACACCAAAAAAGCACAGCACTCACTTGTGTACGTTATGGCCACTACTAGCACGGCTTGGGTCTCAATTTTCTATCCACGGTCTTCTTCCGTGCCGGCACAACAGGCTCCGTGGCCCGCGCGTCACGGCCCAAGGCCCAAGGCCCAGTCCAACTCGGGCGGCGGCGGTGCGCTGCCGCTCTGGGCGCTTCCTTCCACTTGGTGCGTGCCGCGCTGTCCTCCCCCAGGTCGGGGGCGCACGGATCCCGTCGCGTCCGACTCAGCCCCCACGTCCCCACCGTCTCCCACCCACCCACGCCCACTGACGCGCGGGCCCGGACGCCCCACCCCCACCCACCGAGCACCACCACCTGTTACCGCCCGTCCACCGAATGACTACTTGTCCTTTACACTGGCACCACCACCGCCGTCCCCCGCGTAAACTCCTACGCGTCCCCCGCTCCACGCACCCACCCATCCCCTCAGAAACCGACGCGTGGGCCCGGTCCCAAAAGCCGGGCCCCGCTGGGGTCTCAGCCAACCGCGTGGCGCCACGTGGGAGGCGGTGGCTGCTGCGGGTACACGTGGAAGCGTACACGGGGACGAGGCGGTGGGCACCGAACCCTAGCAAAGCATGCGCCTTTTGCTTTTTGCTCCTCCCTCTTCCCGCAGCGAGCGACTGCTGCTGGCCTGCTGGCTGCTTCCCCACACCTCCCCCGGTAGGCTCACCGCCGGCAGGCGACGCGCACGCGTCCCACCTCTCACACCCAAACCCACCGCCACCGCAGCTCGCTTCGGTCCGAGACCGACCACCGCGGGGAGGGAGCTTCCAGATCTCGGCACGCGCTCCCGCGCGGACCGTCATGGCGTCGTCGTCCGAAGAGCAGCCCAAGCCGCCGGAGCCGCCCGCCGCCGCCGCCGCCGCAGGCGGCGTGGTTGCCGCTGCCGCCGTGCCGCCGCAGACGCACGCGGAGTGGGCCGCCTCGCTCCAGGCCTACTACGCCGCCGCGGGGGGACACCCCTACGCGTGGCCGGCACAGGTAAGGTTACTCGCCCCTTTGTGCGCGCGCGCGCTTCCGGTTCCGGCGGCGGCTTCTGACTAGGGTTTGTTTCCTTGCTCGATTTCTCAGCACCTCATGGCGGCGGCCGCGGCGGGGGCGCCCTTCGGCACGCCGGTGCCGTTCCCCGTCTACCACCCAGGCGCCGCTGCGGCGTACTACGCGCACGCGTCCATGGCCGCGGCGAGTCTCCCTCACTCATCTCCTGCTCCCCCGTCCCCTGTCTCATCCGACAGAATTGGGCCTCGATTTGGAAGGGGTTTTGGGTGTGAATTGGCTCCTCTGCTCCTATGCAGGGCGTGCCGTACCCGACGAGCGAAGCTGTCCCCGCGGTGGTGCCGGCGGCGGCCGCTGTGCCGGAAGGGAAAGGCAAGGGGAAGGGCGGGGGCGCGTCGCCTGAGAAGGGTAGCTCAGGGGCTCCCTCCGGCGAGGACGCCTCCAGGAGGTACACCGGGGGCTCTCACTATGTTGCCTTGTCAGCGCTGCGGTTTTGAATTTCTTTTCTCCCCCTTTCCTTTTTCTGGATAAATTTCAGTTTGAATTCTGTTGCGTGTGTGTGTAGCGGTGACAGCGGCAGCGACGAGTCGTCAGATACTAGAGATGATGACACTGACCATAAGGTACCAGACAACTTGCTGTGCTACAAGGGGACTATTTTTAAATTCCATGTTTTCTCCTGTAATTAGCTGGCTGGCTTTCTGTGGTTCATGTTTGTTCTCCTCAGGATTCATCCGCGCCCAAGAAGAGGAAATCTGGCAACACATCGGCTGAAGGTAAGTATTTATTTCATCTTTAGCTTCAGCTGTCAGAAAGGGGTGAGTGATTAAAGATTGGTGTTTGCCAGGTGAGCCGTCTCAAGCTGCTGTTGTGCGCTATGCTGCGGTTGAGTCGCCATTTCCCGCAAAGGGAAGGTCGGCCTCGAAGCTTCCAGTGTCTGCACCTGGGCGGGCGGCGCTTCCTAGTGCCACTGCCACCCCGAATCTAAACATTGGGATGGACATTTGGAACGCTTCTCCGGCCTTGGCTGTTCCTGCAGTGCAGGGAGAAGCAAATCCTGCATTGGCACTTGCCCGACATGATGGCGTTACCCAACTGGTATGGATGGCCTTTGCTGAATCTTGGCCTCATCTTGAAATTGATTTATTATGTGCATAATTGCTATAGGGTGTTTGTTGATTCTTGAGTTTTTGTCTTACACAAAGGTACAGATCATAATTGTGCCCTATTCAGACATAATTGTGCCCTATTCAGACCTGTTTCTTTAATCAAAGTTCCTTATTTCTTCAGGATGAACGTGAATTGAAGAGGGAGAGGCGAAAACAATCTAACAGGGAGTCTGCAAGGAGATCTAGGTTACGCAAGCAGGTAGTACTGGAATCAGTACATCCTCATTTCCTGCAGAACGCCATGGAGAGTTATTTCATTATATATGTTTTCTTGTTTTTTGTGTACATTCTGTGAATACTCACAAGTTTCTGTCAACCTCATGAACATCTGTTTTCATGGTATTTCAAGACAAGGAGACTAGAGGATAGTATTACAGTTTGGAGCCAAATTTCCCCAAAATTAACTGTATCCTGGTTGCCCTACCAAGATTTAATTAGAGTCATGAAAGATCTTCAATGTTCATTGACTTTGGGTTAACTGATACTAGTCTATTTTTAAATAAAATAATGTGTTTGCTTGGCCTCTGCATCTGGGAATTGTTTTTGACAAGGAAATGGTACCTAAACCTATGGTTGCTGCATCATTGATTCATAACCCAGAAAACATTTTGTGGTGCTCTGATAGTGCTGCCTCATGTCATTTATTCGTTGCCCGTTTTAAAAAAGCGCAGATGCTGATTGACTAATTGAGGTAGCAAAGATTAATTAGAAGTCATGAAATGATAGAACATGCCTTGTCTTGTCGTTCAGTAATGATGGTTGCATGACTTACTAGCTTCATATGTTTCAGTTTATTCTGTGTACCAAATACTTCATACTAGCACTGTGCGCTTTAATCTTACTAACTAAAATTTGTTTTTGAGTACCCACCCACCTTTTCGATTCAAAACTAGCATGATGAACCAAATTTATGAAGACTTTTCAGTTCATTATTCACTGCAACACAGAGCATAAATGAATTACAGAGCAAATGGGGAAGTACATATTATGCGTTATTCCTTCCACGGCACCGTCAGCTTATGAAAGTAGGAATCTATGTGTTAATCAAAGGATGATGATCTAAGAGGAGGGACAACTAATCCTATGGGTGGGAGGGATTTAATGTGCTGTCACAATTAAGAATCTACAATCCACCAAAAAACATGTGTTGAAGCCATGGTTTTTGAGCTGTTGTGACATCCTGTGGCGCTGGGGGTACGCCTGGATGCCTAGGCGACGCCTAGGCGATATGGAGTAACTAAAACCCTGTGGCGTCCTGCGGCACCTGTGGTACGCGTCAGCACCTAGGCTACGCCTCAAAAACCATGATTCATGCAACTGGGAAAGAAGTAAGAAACACTAACACTAAAAAAATGCTAGAGTTTAAACTGAAACAGAATTAAGTTTTTTACCTTGAAGTTAAGAAATTATTTCTGGCTTAGGGCATGCTTTTCCTTTTAACATGTTATAAGAGTGCTTATCATTTGTTTAGGCAACCGAAAGCATGGAAATATGTTTTGACACATACAGTAAAGCAAATAATAAGAGAAATCTAGTAATTGAAAACTACAGAACATTGATGTTTGGAGCCCCTAATCTTAGCTGCTTTCTTTGATGTTCATTATGTAAGTGACGTTTCCAATAGCAATAGGCATGCAAAAAGAGATATAAATATTCATCAGAATGCATCATTTTTGGTCCTTTTTATACCTTGTTTGCTATGATTTTCTGCTCTAACTTAGTTGGTTGCTATAATGCCCCATAACTTTGGAAAACAAACACAAAGATTGTCAATGATGCTTTCCTGTGAGTAACAATTGAAAATAGGGAACATCTAGCAGTTGTTATTAGGTTGTATTTGCTAATTTCATTTCAGGCCTCAACTTTCATCGATAAATGATCTGGTATCTTCATTTGTTGCTGTTGACCGAGTTCTTGGTGACATGCATTTCAATTAAACTATGTTGTTGATCGACAGCTGGATGAATTGAGTGTTCTTAAGGCTGCCCACTGGTCTGAAGTTTACTCGTTTGTTAAATAGTATCGAAAGCACAGCATTAGCTTTTAGCTTCGAGATATTGATACATTTATCAGCGAGCTAAAGTTTCTAGTTGAGCCAACCATATGACCGTCATGCAAAATTTCCAATTACATGGTTTGGATTGCCTAGGTGGGGATGTCAAATTAGGTATGTAATCTAAGGTGCCTACCATTTAGCAGCTACTGTCCCCTAGAGACACATATAACGGTATATATATAGTATATGTCAATTGTGGAGCAAAGCTTGAATGTACAAGGAATATGGAAATGCTGATTCCTTACTTGTTGTGAACATACCTTGTAGTAAACTCATATTCTTTTTTCTTTATGTATATATGTATATATTTAAAATATATGCTTATGATTACGAAATAATATTCACACTTACCATGTCTTATATTTCAGCAAGAGTGTGAGGAATTAGCCAGGAAGGTAGCTGACCTAACAACTGAGAATAGTGCCCTCAGAGCAGAACTTGACAACCTCAAGAAGGCTTGCCAAGACATGGAAGCAGAAAATTCACGTCTATTGGTGAGCAAAATGAGCTTTGCTATCCTTTTTCATCATCGCATGGTGATGCTATTTTTTCACATAATTTCTTGTCATGTTAAATTATCTAACCTTAACATAATTGCTAAGGGTGGGATGGTTCAATCCCAGGGACCAAGTGTCACAACCACATTGGGGATGAGCATCGACCCACCAAAGGTGCAGCATCATGACGATGAGGGCCAGCTCCACAAGAAATCTAGTAATAGCAGCAATGGGAACTATGCGGGAGGCAGCCACAAACCAGAGGCTAACACTAGGTGAGAGACAGAGGTGGTGAGGAAAGTGACAAAGATGAGATGAGGTGTTTCTTATCTAACCACAACACCCATCATCAATCAGTGTTTTTTCTTAGCAAAGTTGTCGTTTAGTCCTCACAGCCCGCTGGGCCATGTAGAGTCGCCCCACTGCAGCCATGTATTATTTATGGCTCGTCGCGGTGTGCTTTGTGTTTTTGTGTGTTGTGTAAACCTATTGATGTAGCTATTGTAACAAACCTAGAGAGCCTAGAGTTTTAATGTTTGCTAACTCCTGATGAGGGATGTAACCGGCCAATTTGGTGCCTGATCGATCGTTCGATGAAATGCGAGCAAATATCATTTGATAGCCTGCCTCGCTTTGTTGTTTGGATGGTTGCAACTTTGTGGGAGATATTTTTATACTGGTTATCGGAAGTTTGATGTTGTGGTGAATCACTTTCACAATTGCCTTGCATCATTGCACAATCTTGCAATGTAGATGTAGTGGCAAGCTTTGATCATAAACAAAGAGTAGAAGTGTAGAACTATGCTAGCTGCAACTAGCAATGACTGGGATCGTGTCCCTATCATGCCTGGTGCCTCGTCCTGGAAATCGAACCTCTAGATCTAGAAAAGTTGGAAGCAATCCTGCCCTCTCTGCAAATTGACAGAATGTCAAGCGATCTGTCATTGCTTTATGATGGTACGACATCTTTTTGATCTTGCATAGTGGGCAAATTGTGGCATGTGATAATCTGTGGTAATAAGGAATCATGCCCAGTATCTTTCGCTTTGCAAACTTGGATCACACTATACAAGTAACTAGTTCAATTTTTGTTAAAAAAAAGTAACTAGTTCAATTTGGGTAGCAGCTGTTAGAAACTTCAAAGCTGTTATTCTCAATGGACTGATATCTGCAATCAGAACATTTTTCCCCCCCTGCAGTGTTCATTCCTTTGGTCTCTCTCAATCTTTATTGCAACGTTTCTCATTGCAATTTTCGTACAATGGATCGATGATAATCATTGGACTCGGCGTTAGGTGCCTTTTACTTCTCACAACATTCACTGTGTCCTAATAGCTCACAAGTGTAGGCATGGCTATGTGAAACTAAACGAAGCTACCAACACATATTCAAGTTCTCAACTTAAAACGTGTGATTGCATTTTTTTTTTAAAAAAATTTAGTGGTAGTAGCATACCTGCCAACACTAAGACACATGCAGTGATTTTCCCAATCTTGAGGTTAATCGGTTTAGTCTTTCGGAGATGGTCACTGTTGGTGGAGTGTTTGTGTATAGGGTTTAGAGTTTTAGTGTTGTAATACGTATTGTCTCTGTTACAAATACGAATAATGAGTATCAAATACGATATGAATCGGATTCAAAGAATGTCAAATACAAATATCTTTTAGGATATTGAGTAAAAACAACGGTAAAGACAATCATGTTTCGAGTTCATGAAATTGAATTATATTTATAATAAATGTGTGCATAAAATCAATTTGGGCTCAATCTAGAACTATAGGCACAGCCTTCCCCATCAGGCATCAGCCCATGTGCTCTACTCGGGTCCCGCTATGGTCTCCCACTCTCCACGTGGCCAGTACCACAGACACGCATAGTGTTTCTCGAAAAAAAACACACACACACATAGTACCACATTGGCCATCGAGAGCTAAGTGTGGAGGAACGTAGCTACAAAACGAAGGGCGCAGCAACAGGGCAATTCAGTTGGCTATGACTCTCACTGCTATAAACGAATAATATCTGCCATGTGTAGGTTGCATATATTTATATTTTTTACCTGGATTATCCGTATCCGTCGGATACTGATGATTTCACATTTGTATTTGATATCCGCATAAAGTATCCATTTTAGTATCCGTGTTTGGAAAAAAAATCTAGGTATCCGTATAATTATCCATTTAAGTGTTCATATTTGTTCGGTCAAACGGACGGTCAGATAAATATGCGTACCATTTTCATCCATAAATATACCATCAGCTTGTGCCCTTATGCTCGAACCGAAATAGATTCATTGAGCTTGTCATTTGATTTCACCCAATTTCGTAGAAGAATTTCACGTGATCACTAGCACAAGCAACTTGTCATTATTAGGCGTGCTTGTGATAGAGCTAATAAGGTTGGAGTATTAGAAATGCAATGGAGTGCTACCTATGTGAACAGTCTCCGCTTGAGCCACAGGTTCAGGCATCTACCTCTCTCGCGTGAAGCCACAATAGGATTGCGACGTGCCCGTCGTCTACGAAGTCAGAGAATTTCGGTGATCTCAAGAAGGTCGCGATCTTCATATCTGAGTATAGTTGTAGGTTTGTTTGTACACGGGTGGTGTGAGTAGTGTGTGTGTGCTGAGTGGGCGTGCATGTGTATGAACAGATACTACAACTGTATCCAGATGAGAGGTGTCAAAAAAAAAACTGTTCTGACAAGGATTTACAAAAACAGCTACACTGGAAGGGGTGGAGTCCAATAGAGATGAAACGAGGCTCTCGCCCCACTTGGCCCATATGATTGTTGTCTATGGTTCACACACCACAAGCCCCCATAGTGAAAACGGGAGCACTAGCGCCCGGATGTCCGGACACGGCCTCTCCGTCCGGACGCCCGCTTCTTCGCCCCTCCTTCACCAGCACCTCGCCCCCGCCGCCGGCCACCGCCCCCGCCGCCCTCCTCCCCTCCTCCCCTTCTCCAGCGCCTCCGGCGCCCTCGCCGCCGGCCATGGCGCCCCCACCGCCGAGCTCGCCGCCGGCCGAACCGCCACCACCGCCGTGTCGACGGCCACGGCCAGGCCAGCCGGGCGGATTCTATAGCCGGGGATGGAAAAGAGGGGAGAGGGGGGCCTCGCCGGAACCCTAAAGGTCGCCGGAGTTGGAGGAGAAGAGGGGAGAGGAGAGAGTGGGAAGGAGGGCCTACCTGGGCTGGATGCGCGGCCGCCGCCAGTGGATCCGCGGTCGCCGCCGCCGCTATGGCCGCCGCCGGTCGGCTGGAGGAGGCAGTGAAGGATAGGGGAGGCGGTGGGGGTGGAGGAGGTGGTGGAGGACAGGGGAGGAGCTCGTCGCCGGTGCCGTGCTCCTGCGCCGGGGAGAGAGAGCGGGGGGGGGGGGGGGTGGGTATAGGGGGAGAAAGTGAGCCGATCGCGTGGGGAGTGAGGGGGGTCAACACGGTTTATGCGTGAGAGAGCTGGGCCGAGGAGCTCGGCCGGCCCAGGAGCACGGCGTCCGTCCGTCCGGACGGCTGTGCCTGACGATTCCCGTAGTGAAAAGCCAACTTATGCACATGCACTTGTTGTAAAATAAAAATTATGCACATGCACAGATCATTTGCTCCACTGCATGCACATCAGCCCACACACACATATCGGCCCACGCACGACGGCACGAGTCCACAGTACATTGACCATGCCAGGTCTCACTTGTCATTTCTTTTAAACAAAAAAAAAAAAATCCCTCCAAACAGAGCAAGGTCAGAATAATCTAATCCACCCACCAAATTCACCATCCAGCTACTTATTTTCCTAAGGGCTCCTCTGTTTTGGCGTTGAGTAGTCGGTGCTGACGCTCGTCGCTGGCCCCCTTTCCATACTGGCACGCCGCGGCAAGGCGCGGCCTGTCTCGATGCGGCCACCGGCCCCAGATCCTCTCGGCTACGCATCGTCAAGTCCATTAGTGGATCCGCGTCCGTCCGTCCATCCGCCAGTGGCGAAATCCTTGCTCGTGGCAGTGGATCGATTGCTGCTCGTCATCCGTCTGCCTCTTCCACGCAAGGATCTGTGGTCGGTGGAACTGTCCACTCGTCAGACGTCGTCCGTGGGATGACATCGCCTCTCCGAACGTTCGTCTGTGGCGTTGCTTTGCCAGTGTGGACTCCCTCCCAAGAAGCTGTCATCGACTCATCGTCTCCAGCTGAATTGGTTTTGTGGTAGTGAGGCATGCGATTTTCTTCTGCACCGCAGTTGCAACTACTAGTGCCTCTCGTGTGATGCAGTGTCCTACACTGCGCGGGTTCGCCTTCTGTTGCTGCTCAGGTGCTCTGTTATGCTATTGGTGCTAACTGGGTTTGTATATATATTGAAGGGACGTAGTTTTGCATCTCACATTCTCACTTGACTAATGAATAAGAATAATGATCCTCTAGTTGATAAGTCAAAGGATCATTATCTTCTCAGATCGATCCTTTTTTCTTAGGGCTAATTAGATCTATAGCATTATAACTTCACCATTTTTAAGCACACTACTACTATTTAAGAAACTATGCCACGTACTAATAGCGGCAACAGGCACGTGTAATGGTGGTGGCGTCAGTATTGGAGGAGTAGAGAAAAGGGGGGCGGGGGGGGGGGGGGCGGGGGAGAGCTGCATTGGATCTTGGATGGGAGAGGGTTGAGCCCAGTGTGCCATATAGTGGATAGAGGGAGACTAACAGGGACAAAAGCATCCGTACGAAAGTACGTTAGCTTAAAGATACCTGAGAGTAGACCCAAATACGCCACCAGACGTAGATCATGACATAATTTAAAGTATGATGAGACAATTGTAATGGCACCGACATATAATTCCTTGAATAATAATCCCTCTGTCCTAAAATAGATGTCATTCTCGCTTCCCGAGAAGTCAACATTTTTAAACTGCCGGCAATTATATATATTAAAATATATAAATATTTAAGCTAAGTAATTAGTATTATCAGAAAGATCTTTAAGTCTAGTTTTTTAATAAATTTACTTGGGGATATAAATGTTGCACGTATTTCCTACAAACCTAATCAAAGTTGAGAAAGTTTGACTTACACACTTCTCACAGCGTCATCCTTTTTAGGACAGAGGGAGTAATGTTATGTTTCTAAAATGGTGAAGTTATAATTAACACTTTATATTACTATACTTATAACTCTGTCTCTATTTTTTGAGTACATGCATTCCATGTGAACTCATTTAAATGGAATGAATTTGTTTCTCGGATGCCAATGTTAGCAAATGAACACTCTATAGCGACATGTATGTCCTTGGCCCATGATTTCCAGACTCTAGGTCGGCCAGCTTCATGTTCTTTACACAAGCTAACTAATTAAAATAACAACTACACAAGCACGGTATATATGAAAGTAAAACATGACTTGTGTATGTAGAATGTAAACCACTGATAAGAGTAGATAATGTTAATACGGTGATTTTTTTTACCGAGGTTCACTTGGTTGCCACCAAGCATAAGTTTTTATTATGCCGACCAACACCTTGGTGGTTTCTCGTTTTGTGGCTCCCAAAGACAAGCCTCCCAAAGGCACGGCAAGAACGGGGGTTTGTCATAATGTACAAAGGTGGATAGGATTTAGAAAAGTTCTAGGGGTGCTAGATACTTGATGTAATAGTAGAAAAAATATATCACTGAAAGCCTTACTAAATATATATGCGATATGAATGGAGCTAAACCTAGCTTGCTGTTTGGGTTACCAGCTTGGGCCTTGTGCATGTATTTGTGTGAGCTCATTCATCTCAAATGAATGAAGTCACCATTTTGTTATGTCCATGTGTAGGTTAATGCAGAGGTAACATCACACAACAACCATTAGCTTTGATCAGATTGCTAATAAGTGATGCTTCATGTTAGCGGTTAAAAATTTACCACCAGAGGGATGCAAGGATAAAGTGATCCATCGAAAATCCATTGTTCTCCTGAAGTGGCAATAATTTAAGAATCGCTAAGCTTGTCATTTGATTTCGCCCAATTTTCAAGAGAAAATTTCTCATGGCCACAAGTACAAGCAACTTCTTGTCATTAATTAGGCGTGCTTGTGACAGAGCTAATTAAGTTTGGAGTATTAGAAATGCAATGGAGTGCTAGCTATGTGATGAGCATGGATGCTTGTGTTAAGTAGTAGTCTGTACAGAGATTATATTGAATCAGAATTCTAAATTTAGTAACATGGAAATAGATTATAATTTAGGGTTAAGGTTAAACTAATCTAATCTGCAATCCTCTCACCAAGTCAAGATCCAACTATTTTCCATCGAGGATTCATGCTCTATTTTGGCATTGCAGTTGATAGTCGTGGTACTTCTTGGGCAATCCGACGCCGCCTCCATCTGCTGTTTTCTTTTCCTCCATAGTTGCAACGGTAATGATAGGGTGAGAACATCCATCTATCCGGGCTCCAATCTTCCCAAATAAAAAAACCGTTCGAGCGCCGTCTTCCCAAATAAAAAATATCTCCCACTCAGTTTTGCATCTCACATTCTCACTTGACTAATGAATAGTGATCCTCCAGTTAATAAGTCAAATGATTATCTTCTCAGATCCCTTGAGGATACCAACAATGGAAATCACCATTTTTTATTGATATATGTAAATACTAACTGACAACTTGAAAGTCATAAGTATAAGGTTGCATTTTAGGGTTTATAATTTCACTATATTTGAAGCACACCATTACTATTCAAGAAACTATGCTACTAGTGCGCCAGCGGGCACATGTAATGGCAACGATGACATCGGAGAACCAGAGAAACATAGAGCTGGGATGGGAGAGAGATGTGACAAGTTCTTGGTGTGCTCGCATGGTAGCATCTAGAGTTAGCAGATCCCGTCCGGCACGCCGATATTAATGTCAAAGTTGAATATGTCAAACTATCTCACGACATGGTAGATGCTGTTGTGATGGTTCGTGGAGCCCATCACCATGTCGTGAGTTTGTGTCTTGAATGCATCCATGAGCGTGAGTAGCTAGGAGACAATGTGGCTCAGCGCCTATCCATGGGTTTTGTCCCTTTCGGTCACTTTTGGGCACGATGGGGTCAATCTCGTTGATGAAGATGATAAAGGCTTCTTGGCTTCAAATGCCTTCCTGAGGTTGCTCTCGCTCTCCCCAGCCAAGAAATGATCTCTAGGTTATTGATGTAGAAGAGAATGCTCTGGTCTCGTTCGCCACCACCCAGGTGATCAATCTTGTCTGAGATTGCTGGAGTATGCAAAAGGATCTCTCTTTCGATGACTCCCGTGGCGATAGACTTCAACCCATTGTTTTGGTCAAGTTTAGATGTAATCACCAACAATTTGGATTGATGTGGGTTGTGAGCATTTGTACATGGATTGGACTGATTCATTGAAGTGGTTGTGCTTTTATGGTCTGAGATTGGTTTTGGTTTGGATCTAAGCCCATTAGCTACTTTAATATAAATCACTAGTTGCTTATTTGGCTTCCTCCAATACCATATTACATAAAGAATTGATGTAGCTTAGGAATATATATATACTGCAAGATTATCATTATAAAGCTGGATTGGATTTAGAACTGTTGTAGGGGTGCTAGATACTGGATGTAGGTAGCAGAAATTATACCTTCACTGAAAGCCTCACTGAATATATATAGGATATGAATGGAGCTAAACCTAGCATGTTGTTTGGATTATTGGCTCCTGCATGTATTTTGCGTGAGCTCATTCATCTCGAATGAATGAAGACGTATGATGCCATTTTATTATATCCATGGTGTAGGTTAATGCAAATCGCATCACCATAAAAAAGGTAACACCACACAACAACCATTAGCTTTGATCAGTTTGCTAATAAGTGACACTTCATAGTAGCAGTTCAAATCGACCACCAGAGGGATGCAAGGATAAAGTCTAGTAATCCATTGAACGTCCATTGTTCGCACGAAGTGGCAATGATTTAAGAATCATTGAGCTTGTCATTTGATTTCACCCAATTTTCGAGAGAAAATTTCTCGTGGCCACAAGTACAAAAAACTTCTTGTCATTAGTTAGGTGTGACAAAGGTAGGGTTGGAGTATTAGAAATGCAATGGAGTGCTAGCTTGTGATGAACCAGGACGCTTGTGTCAAGTAGTATATACAAAGATTATGTTTAATCAAAATTCTAAAGTTAGTAACATGGAAAGAGATTAATGTTTAAAGTTACGGTTAGACTAATCTAATCCGCAGTCCGCGCACCAAATCATGATCCAACTATTTTGCCTTTGGGGATTCATCCTGTGTTTTGGCATTGCCAGTTGACAGTCGTGGCACTTTTGGGGCGATCCGACTCCAGATCCTGTCCACCCGTATCTAGTCTGTGCTGCTGATGCTCGTCGCGGCCACCTTCCTCTGCGTGGCCACTGCGGACTGTGGGCTCCCTCCTTACAAGCTGTCATCTCTCCAGCTCGATTTTGGGGTCGTGGCCTGCTGTTTTCTTTTGCTCCGCAGTTGCAATTGCAACTAGGAGTGCCTGCCCAAATCTCGATCCATCGGGATGGTCTGAACATAGCGATGTGGAAGAATGGTTTCTAGTGCTAAAACCCGGAATGGAACAAAACCTGCACACTCTCTCGCCATCCTAATGCTATGGTAAATCTGGAAGCAGAGAAACGCTATGGTTTTCAGAGAGGAACGCAGGTTAGCCAGAGTAGTGGTTGCTGGAATTAGAAATGAATGCTCCTTGAGCCGATGGCAGGAGTGAGGAAGTGTCTCAGCTTCTTAATGATTTCTAATAATGTAGTGAGTAATTAGTTTCTATGTTTTTGAAACTCGTCGAGTTAGCGCCGTATGTAAGGTTGCAAACTCCTGGGTGACTAGATCTTAAAAAAAACCACTGGTAGCTTGTGGAAGGCATATGTATATGATTGAGAGTTCTATTACTATGCCTTTAACTCTGCCTCTTTGGTGTACTTGCATTCCTTGTGAACTCATTTAACTTGAACGAGTTTGTTTCTAGGATGCCAATGTTGGCAAATGATCTCCATACAGAGGCATGAACAATGCAGATAAATAGGCTAAGTAAAAAATGTGTTTGCACTTTGTTTATTTGCTTTTTTTTGCACTTTGTTTATTTTTGTTTTTAAATAAACATGAACACACCATAACATTTACACTTTGTTTATTTGCTTTTTTTGCACTTTATGATCGGTGCTGAACATACTATCGATCTTCAATCCACAGCTATGGTGACATTTTGTATGGGTTGCTCGTGATTTCCGTTCAAATACATTTGGCAAGTGTGGTAGTTGCATGTCAAATTCCATCCACACTGTGTTAGATTTGTGTACAAACTGAAGCTGCTAACGGTTTGGGGTACTAACAGTTTTGGGTCAAACCTGGTTTATTTGGGTTAACACGTCCAATTAATTAGTTTGATTTGGACTGTCTCGATCTAAACTTTCAGTCCATCTACTGTCTATCCTCATGAGCCCTAACCATGATCGAAAACCCATCGCCAGCATGCGGCTCGCGCCCGACACACAACACTACTACACTCCAAATCTGGAGTTGCTGCTACATTTGTTGGAAGGAGCTTGCCAGAGCTGCGTCTTTGTGGAAAGGTCGGCGCCAACGTACCCATATATTTCCTTGGCTTTGACCTCCAAGTTGACATACTTGGTGAACTTCATGTTCTTGGTGTGCACGTGTAGCCACGTGATGACGATGTTAATCTCGTGGCCGAACGAGCCGAAAAGTCTTGGTGCTGGGTTGATATTGTTGGGCCGGTTCGTAGCGCTTATGATGATGGTTGTCCATAAGCATGAGCAATTGGGAGACAATGGTCCTCCATACTCTGCACCTTGCAGTTGACCTTATTCGCGCTCGTCAATGGAGATGATGTCTTCTTGGCCTCCTCGCACACCTTCCTAAGGTTGCTCACCTTGAACTCGATAGTTCACATGCCGCCGCACAGAGTTGATGGATAGAATGTTGAAATGGATTGGGTACCAGTTTGGAGCCACAATTTTGGTCTGGTTTGGGTTTAATCATCTGATGGTTAGGATTGATGCAGTTTGTTAGCATTTATTTGGACATGGACTAGACTGGTTTGATGATGTGGCTATGCTTTTATAGTTTCAGGATGGTTTTCATTTTGGATCTGAGTCCATTAGCAACTTTAGTAGAAGTCACTAGTTGGTTATTTGGCTGCCTCCAATGACACATCGAGTGAAATACTTTAGAAATATAGTGGGAAAATGTCATAACATATATGTTATGTATAAAGCTAGATTGGGTTTAGAAATGTTGTACATAAGGGGTACTAGATATGTTCTGTAAGTAGCAGAAATTTTATCCATCATTGAAATATATATAGCATATAAATGGAGCTAAACCTAGCTTGTTGTTTGGGTTACAAGCTTGTGCATGCTTTTTGTGTGAGCTCATTCATCTCGAATGAACAAAGGCATATAGAATGCCACTTTGTTGCGGCCAATTGCATCGTGGTAACAAAATGTAACACCATAACAACCAATCAGTTTGCTAACAAGTGATGCTTCATATAGCTAGACAAAAATTGACCACCAGAGGGATGCATGGATAAAGGCTACTGATACATGGAACGTCCATTGCTCGCCTGAAGTGGCTATAATTTACGAATCATTGAGCTTGTCATTTGATTTCACCCAATTTCCAAAAGAATTTCTCATGGCTACAGTTACAAGCAACTTCTTGTCATTAATTAGGCGTGTTTGTGATGAACATCGATGCTTGTGTTTAAGTAGTATATACTGAGATTATATTTAGTCAAATTTCTAAAGTTAGTGACATGGAAATGGATTAAAGTTTAGTGTTAAGATTAGACTAATCTAATCCACTGTCGGGGATTCATCCTCTTTTTTGGCATTGCTAGTTGAGAGTCGTCGAACTTCTAGAGGGATCCGACGCTGGCCCCATCCAGCCGTCTCAGGTCGGTGTTGACGCTCATTGCGATCACCTTCCCCTGCTTGGCCGGTGTGGACTGTGGACTCCCTCTCTACAAGCTGTCATTTCCAGCTCGATTTTGGGGTGTCGTGGCCTACTGTTTTCTTTTGCTCCGCAGTTGCAATTGCAACTAGTAGTGCCTCTCCTCTCGTACGATGCAGTCTCCTCTGTCTCCGTGTGGGTTCGTCTTCTGCTGCTGTAGGTGCTCTGTTATGCTATTGTTTTTTTTTTTTGACCGGATACTCTGTTATGCTATTGGTGGCTTGGTTCTAATTGGATTTGTATATATATATATTGATGAAGGGCTAAGCCGCTCAGGTGACAAGTCAAAGGATCATTATTTACTTATATCCCCAAGGTTAGCAATAATGGAAATCGTAAAACTTTTTCTTAATGTATGCATCTACTACTGATAGCTTGGAAGGCTTATGTAAAGGCTTGCGATTTCTATTACTATGCTTGTAGCTCTGCCTCTTGAGTCCACTTTGCATTCCATGTGAACACATTTTACTTGAATGGATCTGTTTCTAGCATGTATTTGCACTTTATTCATTTTATTTTTAAATACACAGGAAGGCACAGAAACATTATGTGGCCTTTAGTCAAAGATCGGCCTTGAATCATACATGTGCTGACGTTTTTGTCGGTTGCTCACGACTTCTGTTCAGATTGTATTTGGCAAGTGATGGATTGCATTTCAAATCCCAACCAAGCTGTGTTGGGCATTAGCCAATGGATGAGTTTGCTTTGGACTTTGGCTTAGTCTACAATCCGCCCCCCTAGTTCTCCGCCACCCAACTAAATATTCATCCACTAGCCGAACTGTCTCAGGGTGGGGTTGATGCTATTGGGGTGGTTCATGTCACCCATGACAATGATGTCCATGCACATTAAGTCTGTCCATGAGGGCGACGGGATGCGCCTCTAGCCTCCTCACATCGATGGACATGATTTGATTTCTCCAACGCCTTCCTCCCAAGCCAACTTTGATATCTGTTCCATTGGTGTAGAAGAAATCTCCCGGGTCTCTTTGGCCACCACCCGCGTGGTTGGACTCTTCCGAGCTGGTGGTCCAGACAAAAGAACGTTTTAGTCACGGTTCAAAAAGGTGCTCGCCTATACTCGCTCGGGTGCGCTTCAATGCTAGGTAGGTGGACAGGCGGAGGATAGGTAATGTGCCCCTAGATCTAGGGCTTCACTGCCTGCGGGAAGGACGACAGGTGGTGGCCAACGAGCCGGAAGGACGCTGTGTTGGAGGTTAGCGTCTGTAGTGGAGGCAAGCAGCGGTGACATTCGTGGCAGAGATGGAGAACTAGGGATATGGGTGGCGCCGGGTGCTAGCGGCGTGGAGGAGGCGGGGACAGGGGTGATGACCGGTGCCACAAGGATGGAGTAGCAAGCGGTATGGAGGAGACATGGATGGAGGGGTTGGGCACTGTGGCCAGTCGTGCGTGTAGTCTGAGGCTAAATGGATTAAAACGAAGAGATAAGGTAGGAGGAGCCTGGGAGGTAAAGTTAGATATGGGCTGCTCAGATATAGGCTTGGGCTGTTTTATGGGCTTTCTTTCCTATACAACTCTTGGACCACCAGTGTCTTAATTTTTTCTTGTAGGCTTTTAGAGGTACTTTGCATGGATATAAAATGCCTAGCGAACACTTAGAAAACTCCTAGGCCCACCTACGGGTGTCCCTCTCCGTCCAAAGCACAGGCGACAGCAGGGTACGTGACTCGTCGTCGCCGCCATAGCACCACCGCCCGATTTATCGCAGCCACCGCAGCTCCATGGCACCCTCTTGCATTGTTGCACGCCAACCTAGCAGCACCGCTCGTCTTCCCGCGAAGCCGCCATGGATGATTCTACTTGCGCATGGCACACAGATCAAGCCTGGGCCCATGCACGCTCACACAGTCACACTCATGTGAACATGATGACACACACACAACGAGTGAGCTACGGCGACACGAGTGTCAAAGTTCACACCCACTAAAGATTGCTTAATATAAGAGATACAGACAAAACATTATTGATCATTAAAGTGGGGACGGGCTTTAGGAAAACGGACGTTATGAGGTCCTCAAGGTCACCGGTGAAGGTGATATGTGTAGAATATTTATATCATTGGTACTAATTGGAGGCATGGATAGGCAGTGTGATAGCAGAGCAGATGCGGCAGCCCACATCACGCCGCTCTCTATTTGTGGGTTGAAGCGGCAGCCCGCAAAGTACGGCAACCATCCGAGCACCCTGGCATCACTGTCGATGGTCACGACGTGCTCGTCCAGAGATCACCGCTGGTGTTCGATGGCGTCTGGCAAGCTCTATCCCCTCCCTCATCGACTCGTAATCCAACAGCATATCGTCTGGATTTATCCAGTGAGGTAACCAATTGGAATGCATTGTTTTGGTCTAGCATTGGTTTAATCACCCAACAATTTGTTGGATTGGTGTAGAGCATTAGTACCATGACTAGATTTATTCAGTGAGGTGGCTGTGAGGTTGGCTTTGGTTTGGATTTGAGCCCATTAGCAACTTTAGTGGAAGTCAATGGTTGGTTATTTGGTTTCCTCAAATACCACATCGAATAAATAATTCAAGTAGCTTGGAAATATTTCCGGGAGATTGCCATTATATATATATATATATATATATATATATATATAAAGCTAGATTGGGTTTAGAAATGTTGTAGGGGTGCTAGATACTTGATGTAAGTAGTAGAAACTATACCTGTCACTGAAAGTCTCACTAAATATATATAGGAAATATGAATGGAGCTAAACCTAGCACGCTGTTTGGGTTACTAGCTTGTTCATATATTTTGTGTGTGCTCATTCATTCGAGATGAATGAAGGCATAGGATGCCATTTTGTTGTGCCATGGTGTAGGTAATTAATGCAAATTGCATTGCGGTAACAAAAGTTAACACCACAATAGCCATCAGCTTTGATTAGTTTGCTAATAAGTGATGCTTTTAGCAGTCAAATATATAATTGACCACCAGAGGGATGCATGGATGAAGTCTGCTGATCTGTTACTGTAGAGTTGAAAAGCTCTGGACACTTTTCTGTCTCAGTAGGGCCTATACTATAGGTATATCATTCAAAAATAGTGACTTACATAAACAAAGGAAGGGGACTCATTCTGGCAAAAACAATGGTTTTTACTATTATCGAAAATCGATTCGTTGAGCTTGTCATTTTGATTATTTCACCCAGTTGAGGAGCCAAGTCACGATACAAGTATTTTCCCTTGGGGAATTTTTTGGCATTGCCAGTCGTGACAGTTGGATCGATGATCCGACGCCGCCCCCGTCCACCCACCTCCAGTCGGTGCAAACGCTCGTCGCGGCTCCCTTCCTCTGCCGCGGCAAGTCGCAGCTCGTCTCTATTGTGCCGCCGGCCACAGATGCTGTCGGCCGCCCTGAGTGCTCGTCATGTGCATCGTCGCGGCGGATCCGCGTCCGTCCTTCCGCCTGTGGCGTAATCCTCACTCGCGGATCGATTGCTGCTCGTCCACCCTACCGTGCGGCGGCCTTTCGCCTTGTGTCCGTCTGCGACTCTGCCTCGCATCGCATCTATGGAACTGTCCACTCGTCGACTGCGGCTGTCATCTCCGAACGTTCTGTGGCGTTGCTACCCACTGTGGAGTCCTTCCCTACAAATGCTGCAGTCTCCTCTGTGGGTTCGTTTCTGTTGCTGCTCATGTGCTCTGTCATATCTATAGTTTTGCATCTCACATTCTCACCTGACGCTCCAGTTGATAAGTCAAAGGAAAGGATCATTATCTAGCAACGTCAGACCTCCCAAGGTTAGCAACGTCAGATCTGCCATGGTTAGCGACAATGGGATTTGGGAATCGTTTTTTTTTTTCTTAATACGTGTGGATTGGGAGTTGGAAATATGTATAGGATTGCAAATTTCCATTGCTATGCTTGTAACTCTGTCTTTTTGGTGTTTAGTACTTACATGCATTCCATTTGAACTCGTTAGCGAGAATGAATTTATTTCTGGGATGCCAATGTTGGCAAATGAACACCGTATAGAGACATGAACAAAGCAGACAAACTGAGCTAGGTAAATGTGTTTGTACTTTGTTTATTTTTTGTTTTCATAACTGCACATGAAGGCACCACAACAGTGCACCGCACTTAACCACAGACATGACAGGTCTTCAGTACATAGCTTTGCTGATTTTTTAGGTTGCTTGAGGATTCTATTCAGATTATATTTGGCAAGTGTCGTGGTTGCATATTAAATTCCAACAACGTTGTGTTGGGTATGGGTAGAAATTAAAGGTGGTACGGCCGGTTTGTGTAAGGATGAGTATGATTTGGACTTCGGTTTGGTCTAAACTTGCAGGTGGTCTCCCGTGAGCCCTCGCTGTGGAGCTTTTCGTTGCCGGCGCTATTGTTGTTTGGCGTCAGAAAAAAAAAAAAAAAACTCGTCACCTACACATGGCCTCCGTCTTGTGTTTTGCTAGGAAGGACAGTTTCTGGAGTTGCTTACCAGGTCGACGCCCTCAGCGTTCTTCATGTTCTTAATGTGCATGCCCAACCGCCACACCGATGTCGATCTTGTGGTCGAACCTGTCGAACCGTCTCAGGGTGATCAAACATGCCAACTGGGGTAGTTCATGTCGCCCAGGGGGGCCATCGAACATGCCATCTGAGGTGGTTCATTTCGTTTGCCACCACTCAGGCGATCAGTCTTCCTGGAGTTGGCGGCTTCATGTCGATGGACTTGAACAACTGTGGCTTGTGGCTGCCTCAGAAGAATGAAAGTTGGAGAAATACGTCCTCCTCGGAGCAGTGGTGGGTCAGCATTATAGAATGAAGCGAACGGGATGGAGGAAGAAGAAGAGAGATGGTTTCAAAGGGCACGAGTAGTGGGTGCGGCTCTTCGTTACACCCGACAGAAGCAAACGTGATGGTATGGCATTGGAAGTTGGGTACTGGCATTCTACAGTGAAGCTGAATTTAGTGCCGGCGGTGGCCATAACACATATCCACTAGTTGGTTATTTGGTTTTCTCCAATACCACATTAAATAAATAATTCACGTATGTTGGAAATATACCGGGAGATTGCCATAACATATATATTATGTATAAATCTGGATTGGGTTTCGAAATGTTGTAGGGGTGCTACTTGATGTACGTAGCATAAATTTTTATATGTGTCACTAAAAGCCTCACTAAATATATATAGTATACGCATGCTGATTGTGTTACCGGCCAGCTTGCGCATGTATTTTGTGTGAGCTCATTCATCTCGAATGAATGAAGGCACATGATGCCATTTTGTGTCCATGTTGTAGGTTTATTGCAAACTGCATTGTGGTAACAAAAGGTAACACCGGAACAGCCATTAGCTTCGATCAGTTTGCTAATAAGTGATGCTTCATATTAGTAGTCAAAAGTTGACCACCAGAGGGACGCATGGATAAAGTCTGCTGATCCATCGAACATCTAATGTTCACCTGAAGTGGCAATATCATCCCGGTGTGAAGACTTCATATCATAGTGCTGCATGTTGCTTGGACACTTTTTTCTTTTTCCAAATTTGTAAATATGCAATGTGCTAATCCTCTTCCCTTCTAATAAGGTCAAGGCTCTAATACCAGACGATTCGAGAAACATGTGTGCTACACATGGAGGAACATCATGTTGAAAAGTTCATGTAGATTAGAGACAATGAGACATGGTTGACAGAACTGAGTTTGCTATATCGGTTAGTTGGTTTAAAAGGCACCGATTGTGGAATGGAAAATTGTGGCAAACTATTTGAGGAAAAAGAGATTGTACGTTCTCTGGTTGTAAAACTGTGATGAGGTAAGACCAATGGTGATGATTGGGCTAGCTGGAACTCATCATCAGAGCATGGCTGGGTGCCGCACGCTTTTATCCACGGAAGCTTTGAGTGCTGGAAGTCTGCGGTTATATTCTTATATTCTTATTCATCCACGTCCACTCGTCGCTTGTGGCGGTCATCTCCGAACGTTCTGTGGCGTTGCTGGGCCACTGTGGACTCCTTCACTGCAAATGCTACAGCCTCCTCTGTGTGGGTTCGTTTCTCCAGCTGCTCATGTGCTCTGTTATCACTATTGGTGCTATCTGGATTTGTATATATTGATTGATTGATTGAAGGGCTATAATTTTGCATGAGCTTGAGCAAGATGGGAAGACAATGCGCCTCTGTCTTCCTCATGTCGATGGATATGATGTCTTCTCAGCTTTCTCGAACGCTTCCAGTTTGTTGTTCTGTCTCTCCCCAAGCCAACTTTGACATGATCTCCGGTCCATTGACAGAATAAAGCACTCAGATCTCTTCCGCTACCAACCGGGTGAAGATCAGAGTCTTTCCTGTGCTCGTGGTCCATACAAAAGACTGCGTTTCGGTGGGTTCATGTCGATGGACTTGAACAACTGTGTCCTGCGGGTGCTTGAGTGGCAACTTGACTAGCTCCCTGATCTGAGCTAGCGGCTGGATGTTCAGGCACCTTCTCGACAATTTGCAAGCTGGCACGCAGAGCCATGGTGCGCTAGGCCACTAGGTGTGGATGGGTGGAACAATGAAATTGATTGGGAACAGGGCAAAGCCAAGATAAAATGTTACCTGGGTCGGTCCAACACACAATACTGTAACTTTTAGCTTATAATAATAAAATACTATAATCTTTCAAAACATAATACTATGGATAATATTAGTAACAAATCACAACCAGAATTTGACTTCTAGTGTTTTAGTATTCAAAATTTAGTATAAATTTTGCCTATAAAATGCCTCCTAGTGAGATTCCCAAGTGTCATGACTAGTGTACTGTTTTTTACTGGAAACAAACAATTAAATTAGCAGCAAATTGCTGCAAAGAAGGTACATAGTTCAAGTTGTACATCGATGAGAGCTTCAGCAATTGGACATCCAGCTAAATGTGATGGATTTGAACAAGAAAAAATAGATGAAGTAGACGCCGACACTGAATGCCTAAAGCTTGAGAAGCTCATGACAAATGTACTGTTTTATTACTACATAAAAACACTAAGAGAAACCCATTTTGGTAGTGAATAATATAATACTATATATATAAGCTCACATTATCAATGTAAATATTATTTTCATGACTAAGGCCTGGTTTGGTATGATTCTTGGGGCTCCGGTCTTTCTCCCGGATGTTTGCCAATGCAGCGAGGAGTCATTTGACCCTGAGGTGAAAGATAAACTGAGAAAGAGGGGAAGCTAGTGGAGCCACAATTTTTTGCTTCACCAGCTCCAGCTCCACTATTGTTGACACAAAAATGTGTTCCGTGCACAACACACTTGAGGAGGCTTGTGGGGTCGTGTCGAAGCAATAGGAGCTTGTTGATTCCCTAAGCTCGAGGACGCGTTGGGTGAACGGGTTGCGTGGCGTGCCAGTCAATTTGACCCTGCAGTTGACAAGAGAAGACAAACGTCAAATTCTGGAACCTGCCGGTTTGTTACCAGACATTTTTGAGATATATGGCTCCAAAATAGCCGATGATCAAAGAAAATTGACTAAAGAGTCAACTCCTATGCATTTGTAAGCTTAATGGTAAAGAATGAATTGGAAATGGCTAAAATAAAGTATGCATGATAGAATAATTCAATTAGCCGATCAATTTAGTCGATACAGATTAAATCAGGATATGCAGCCCGTATGCATAACCATCAAGCGCCCATTAACCTCCTACACTAGCTAGATGTACCTAGAACATCGCTAACAGGGAGAACCACTGGATGTCTTGATGACAACGGTGTGTTCTAAGTACATAAAATGAGTATAAAAAGCTAATTGGCAACCGATCGGGTTATGTATACGTGCTACTAGTGAAAGCATAACTGTATCGGCTATTTAGCCGATAAGGGCCCATGAAGCACGAACAAGCTATCTGCCTACACCATAAAGAGATCTAAGATCAAAGGAAACCTGGTCTAACATTACTGACGGTGGGGGGATGATAACGATACAGGTTGTCAATAACACTAAATCAAATCTACCTTAACCATAAACCAAATCATGGTCGGGCAAATATTTGAACGCACCGCATGTAGCAATCAAGATCGACAAATTAGCCGATGCAAGCATAGATCTATCATTCTAGCAAGAATAAGCATATAAAGCATGCAAAAAGCTCTAGAATAATGAATCTTTAATAGATTGAGCACTGAATCTATCGATCTTGACTGGGCAATGATATTGTTCCAACAAATAAATCAATAAAGGCATAAATAATATCGGTAACTTAATGAATCTGCTAGATTGTCACATCTAGCAGAGCCGATAACTTGATCCTTGCTCAGATTAGATCTGCATCTACCAGATGATACTCGACCTAACTTAATACTCAAACTCCACCGGATGACACCAAGCTTAAACAAGAATCGATTGTCTCAACTTAATGAGACAGTCATGATCTACCAAGCCCTGCACCCACTGGATGGTACTCGAAACTAGATAGAAAACATAACTGACCTGCGCCCACTGGATGGCACCCAGTCGGAATCTATGTTACTCCTACTCCTAATGGTTTGATGGCCAGAGCCGAAGGTGGTGTTGTTGTATTGATTGTGATGATCTTGATTACAATGGCCGGGGGTTCATATTTGTACCCTGGGCATGATATGAGTCCTACCAAAAAATGACTCCTTACAAAATATGAAAAAGAAAATGATAACTTGGACACCAATGCTTCCCTTTCTGATAGCGTCCGACGTGTCTCGCTCTTCATTCATTGGCACGAATGGGCTGATGTGTTGATCATCTCATTAACCGATCTCGCCAGACGGTTCCCTTTTACCTGCTTCTTGGGCCTTTATGTTTGTTGGGCCTTCGACTAAAATCTGGTGTCAACAATGCCGCCCAATTTTGGGATAAAGATTTCTTTGTTCTAAAATTATGCTAATCGGCCTTCCAACTTCCTCTGTTCAGCCCCCGTTTCCCAACGTTTCCCCTTCAACATTTTGCCTTATAAAACCCCAGATCCAATATCTCCCTTTGCACCTCTTTTCGTGATCTTTCATTCGCTCTCAACATGGATCAGACCATCGAAGAACTCGAGCTTGCTGGTCATCGACTTTCTCAGGAGCAGAAAGTTTGGCTCCGCAACAAGCAGTTCTTTTTGTCATCTTCTTTGTCTAAATTTGACCCCCTGCCAAAAATCGATGATCTTGATGAAGCAAGTCTTCGTTGTGAACTCCAAACACTTAGGGCTAAACATGAAGGTACGAATATTCAACTCCTCCTGATCATCATGACCCATCCTTTTCTGACTTCATTTTTTCTTTTCAGATCTGCAGGATGAGTACATCCGCTTCCTTTATGCTTCCCATGAATTCATCAACCTGGTGAATTCTCAAGGAGATACCCCTTCGGACCGTCTGAAGGACACCAAGCATCATGTTTTCGATCTGGTGCATCTCGGTGTTTGTTATGGAGCAGCGGCAGCTTTGGCTCGAGTGCAAGATCATGTTGGCCAGGATATCCTTGCTCTTCCTCAAGAAGCACCAGACAAATCCAGGAATCTTCGGGGGGCAAGCCATGTTGATTTCCTTAGGCGTAGATGTAGATGACGAGATCGAGGATTACTCCACTGCCATAGACCGTAATCAGGAAAGCCCAAACAAGGGAACTTTTGTATTTGGTGGTGGTTTGTAATTGGGATTCCCATGCAAATCCAAATCTTTCCTTTTTCCTTCTCCTGTTGGATTGAAACTCTATGATATATCCAATTATGTTTCCCAGCTTTGGGACCATAAATATGTGGCGCTTGTAGGCCTATGATCTCACAAATCCTTCTTTTGAGGCTACTGGTTTTTCCAATGGCAAACTCAAGAAGTCTTCTCAATCTAGCCCTCGAGACCCATGCTCGCCTAGATCAGTAGGTTTCAGATCCCTCTTGGATTTGCTTTTGATAAGTTCCAACCTTTAATTTTATTCACCTTTCGCAGGCTTACCAGGGAAAAGGAATAGTATCGAATTCTCTACAATACCTCTATTCATGATCTGGTGAGAACTGAAGCTCAGATCAATTTACTCCATGACTCCCTCATGACCTCTAAAAGGAAGACTCGATCGGTCGAGGAAAAGTTGATCTGTGCCGATGTAAGGACATTAGGTATAACTTTCTTCTCTTAACTTAATCACAATCACTGTCTAATCCTTTATTTTCATTTTAGATCTCTCTGATCAGTTGAAGAATTACCAGATCACATCTGATTATGCATCAAGCTTTGTTAATGCCAGAGGTGCTCTTCCTATAGTCAAACTTTACGATGTACCAAGCCAGATTAGGGAGGTGGTTGTTCATGGCGCTCACTATGGCGCCACAGTAGGCCTTGCTACCACTCACATCTCAGCGGGTCATGTGCTTGATTTCAATCCTCAGTAGATTACACCAGACAGAAATGAAGAATACCGTCGCTTGATCGACAGTTACCACACCGCTATTGGCAATGCTCCTTTTTCCTTGATGTTAGGAGACATCATTGACAAGCTTTTCACTTCCCGGTCTTAAGTTTGTAATGCTTCATCTTAGATGATGTCTTAGTTTCCTTTTATCCTAGGAAAGAATCTTGATTAGTCACCCTTTTCCCCTTCATGAATTGTAATTGCCGAACCAAGTTTGCACATCGGCTATTTAGCCGATCGATTCAATTGATTGCGCTTTCTGTGTCCTTTAGAATATTTAACCATAGTTAATAAGATTTCAAGTCCGCACGCAACCGCTGAGTTCTATTGCGATTCACAAAAGATTCTTTGTACTCAATGAAACATGGCCACCGGTTCCTAAAGTGTCAAAACAACTGCCATAAATACAGCCCAGAGCTTTACGCTCCCTCATCTCATCTTCCTTCTTCGAGAAAAAAGGACCTTTCTCCCCTTTGGGCTTCAATGGCAAACTTCAATAAGCGTCCTAGAGAAAACGTCTCTGAAGAAGTTGATCAACCATTGAGGTGCTAATCTCTTGGTCAGATTGGTTTGTATTGGATGTATACTCACTTTTTCCCCTTAATTGACTAACTTGCTTCTCGCAGGGCCCCTCCCCTTTTTCATCCAGGTGTCAGAGTGGAAGTCGTAGGACCAAGTAGAGTGAAAGTATCAATGGTGGCAGCAAACCTTGAGGTACCCATCCCAATCTCAAGCTCTGATTGGCAGTAATCTGACATTGAGGAGATTCGACGCCAATTCTCGAACACCAAGCAGATGTACATCAGGAATGCAAGAACTCTCATGGTCTTAAGGAGGATCTGTTCACGGCTTGGAAGGCACTTGTTGATATGAAGCATCAATTGAATGAATCAAATGCTAAAGTCACAGGTAATCCTTTCTCTGTGTTTGTTCATTAGATTACTATTCCCCAGTCTTTATCCCCTGTTGTTTGTAGTTTTGACACAGGAGTTGGATGCTCTTCGTCCAGCCATTGCAGTGACCACTACCGTTGTAGAGGCGCGTGGTGAGACCATCATCGAATGCATCCAAGATCTCCCTACCTGTATCAGAGAGATAGGGTCTGTTGGAGTCCGCATTCGTGCTACCGACGCATTGGCTGTTGCTCAACTGCGGAGCAAGACGAAGCTATCTGATATTCTTACTCCAGATTTCATAGAGGAGTGCAACGCTGAGGAGTTTGATGATCTGACAGAATATTTTGATGAATGTGCCGCTATATTTGTAGAAACAATCCTAGTAGAAGATGTTTTAGCGACCCTTACTCCCTAATCATATAGAATACTCCATTGTAAACCGGTGTGTCAAACTTGATTGGATAGTTTTGTGTTTTTGCTCTAAAGGTGATGCATATCGCATTGGCTATTGCAATGTTTGCACCTTCGCTCCATTTTTGTTCTAAAGGCGATACAATGTGTATCGGCTATTTAGCTCTTAATACTGAAGTGCTTAATCACAATTGATCAACCCATACACTAGGATAATATTTCTTGAAGAACTTGCCATTGATGGCTCTGGTAAATTTTTCTCCCTTCAAAGTCTCGTAGAAATAAGCATTACCAGGCGTGCAGCGAGTGATCCGATAGGGACCTTCCCAATTAGGTGACTATTTTCCAAACTTATTGTATTTAGTCCTAATCGGTAAAATCACTTTCCACACCAAGTCTCCTTTGCTGAACATCTTCTCTTTTACTTTTTGATTATAATATTTGACAATCCTTAATTTGTGGGCTTCAATATTCTCCAGAGCTATTAGCCAATGAATATTTAGATCATCTAGATTGTCCATCATGAGGTCTTTGTATTCATCGGCCTTCAAGTCATTTTGAAACATGATCCTTCTCGAACCGGTTCTAACTTCCCATGGGAGAATGGCTTCATGCCTATAGACCAATTCATAGGGTGAACATTTAGTGGATCCGTGACTGGCCATCCAATTAGACCACAAAGTCTCATTAAGAATCGTGTGCCACCTTCTTGGATTTTCATCAATCTTCTTCTTGATTAGTTTGATCAATATCTGATTCCATTCTTCTGCTTGACCATTGGTTTGAGCATAATAAGGAGATGAATTTGTCAACTTGAAGCTTATGCTGACAGCAAAGTCTTGAAACTCTCTAGATGTAAACATTGTTCCTTGATCAGTCATGATAGATTGAGGGATTCCAAATCTGTAAATAATGTGTTCTCTGATGTACTCAATCACGTTGGCTGATGACACCACCTATAATGGAATGGCCTCTACCCACTTGGTGAAATAATCTATTGCCACTATCATGAAATTGTGCCCCTTGCTAGACGCTGGGTATATCTAGCCAATCAAATCTATTCCCCAACCTCTGAATGGCCAAGGATTCATTATTGGATTCATGACTGGCGCTGAAGATTTCTGAAAATTTCCAAACCTTTGGTAGTCTTGACACCCCTTATAATATTTAAAACAATCTTCTAGCATTGTTAGCCAGAAATAACCTGCTCTTTTGATCATCCATCTCATCTCATGCGCTGATTGGTGTGCACCACATACTCCTTCGTGAATTTCCCCATTAATACTTTGGCTTCTTCTTCTCCCAAGTATACCAGTAGCACACCATCAATAGTCTTGTAATACGATTGATCATTAAGAAGAATGAACTTAATGGCTTTATACCTCAGTTTCCTTGACACCTTTTGTAATGGATTCTTCATATAATCAATAATCTCGGCTCTCCAATCATTAGTTCCATCAGATGCATTGTTATTCAGAATCTCATGAATTTGTCGATAACCTGAGGCACTCTGGGCCAGTCGATTAGCTTCTTGATTCGGGCTTCTGGGGATATGCTGAATTTCTACAAAAGATAAACCATCAAGTAATTCCCAAAAACTTTCATAATAACTTCTTAGAATATCATCCTTGCATTCATAGAGGCCAAGCAATTAATTAATGACTAATTGAGAATCTCCAAAAAATCTCAATAGCATCAGCCTCCTTTAAGAATAGCATCATATTCAGCTTGATTATTGGTAGTGGTTGACTTGATTGGAAAGGAAAATTCAAAACTTGCCCCCAGAGGTGAAATCAAGACAATACCAATCCCGCCACCTTGCTTGCAAGTTGATCCATCAAAGAACATGGTCCATGGAATTAAACTGACCAAACTTACTTCCTTAGAGTGATGTTCAGTGATGAAATTGGCTATCACCTACCCTTTAACTGCTTCAGCCGATTCATACCTCAAATCAAACTCTAATAATGCAAGAATCCATTTTCCAATCCTTCCATTTAGAATAGGCATCGATAACATATGCTTGATTACATCAAACTTGGGCACCACCGTGCACTCTGAGGATAACAGATAGTGCCAAAGTTTGGTGCAGGAAAAGTATAAGCACAAGCATAGTTTCTCAACTGGAGAATATCTTGTCTCTGGATCCAAGAGTCTTCTACTCAAATAGAAAATCACTCATTCTTTACCTTCAAACTCTTGCATTAAGGCTGATCCAATGGTATGGTCACTGGCTGATACGTACAACTTAAAAGGCTTGTCTCTTTGAGGAGGAACCAACACTGGTGGAGACTTCATGTATTCTTTAATCTCCTCAAATGCCGTCTGTTGTTCGTTACCCTACTTGAATTCTTGATCAGCTTTCAACTTCAACAATACTAAGAATGGCAAAATCTTAGCTGATAAATTTGATATGGATCTTCTGATGAAATTGATTTTGTCAATCAGAGATTGCAATTGTTTTTTGTTGATAGGTGGTATAGCATTATTGACAGTGTCTACGCTTTTCTGACTAACCTCAATTCCTTTCTCACGTACCATGAAGCCTAAGAATTGCCCTGCTGAGACTCCAAATGCCCATTTGTGAGGGTTCATCTTAATCCATGTTTCCTTGCACACTCCAGAACTGTTCTGAGATCTTGAAGATGTTCTTTATATCTCTTAGAATTCACGACCATGTCATCAATGTATATCTCAACTATCTAGCCAATCAACTCATGAAATATATAGTTCATGGCTCTTCGGTAGGTTGCACCTGCATTCTTGAGACCAAAGGTCATGACCACCCACTCATATAGCCCCAATGCACGTGGACATCTAAAAGCCATTTTATGAATATCCTCCTCTGCCATAAAGATTTGATTGTATCCTAATTTCCATCCATAAAACTGATTAATTTGTGTCCTGTGGCTGCATCAACTAACATATCTGCCATTGGCATTGGGTAACCATCCATCAGGGTAGCTTTGTTTAGATCCCTAAAGTTAATACAAACCCTTACTTTCCCATTTTTCTTGTACATAATGACTACACTTGATATCCACTCCGCATATCAGCATTGTCATATGAACTTTGCTTCATATAATTTGGTGATCTCCATCTTCATGTCTGCCATAACTTCAAGTTTAATCCTTCGTGGATTGTTTAAATGGGTGATTTTTGGGTTTGATTGGCAAGCCGTGCTCCAAAAGTGATCGATCAAGACCAGGCATATCATAATACTCCCAAGCAAAGCAATCCTTGAATTCTTTTAATAAGGCTATCAGCTCTTTCCTATACTTGGGTTCCAATTTTGCACTGATGTACGTTGGCCTAGGTTTGTCTCCAGATCCGATGTCCACTACCTCCAATTCATCGACCGATGTGAAACCCTTTCCCATATTTCCTTCTTTATCGAATAAAGGATCCATTAATCATATTTTTTAAAGCCAACTATTTGGATCAGTTGTTGATCACCATCCTGAATTCGGATGGCATCTTCTTCAGAGGCTTGAACCCAACAGGTAACATGAATATTGCTGCTACCTCAGCAGATGGTTTTCCTTTGCCCTTATCAGCTATTTGCTTGACTTGCCAAACTTTTGATTTCTTTTTTGCTTCTTATTTTTCATCATCTCTGAGATGCTGCACTCTTCTCTTCTGACTCTTGGTCAACCCTCTAGGCCACCATTGGTCTTCTTGCCAAGCATCCTTCTTCTCAGCATGATGAATATCTCCTTGATCAACAACTCTCTTCCCTATTTGATCATGGACATTTTCTATTTTTATGCGCCGATCCATACGCACATGTATAGAATGGTGGTTGGTTCTGGATTGCCGATACTCCCAATACTGATTGCTGCATTCAGGACAGTTATTTAGAGTAGGCAATTTTAGACCTTCATTCCAACAATATCTGAAGAACGAGAAATTCCAATGCGACTCATCCCGCTCCTTCAGCCTTCTTTCTTCATCACGATGATGCCTATATTCTTCTTCTTCAATCCAATTCTGGTAATCTTGCATACTTTGATATCTGTCTCTTTTTTTCTAACATTGCCATTTGTTCAGCAGGATCTGGACTGTAGGATGCCTTCACGATTCACCACCTCTAGAAGTCTCAGACTGACTGGATCAGCTATTTTGCTAATTCTTCACTTTGACTTTTTGGTATTCTTTAGCCGATATCTGCTTCTTAGCATCAACTGTCCTAGCCTTCTTTGCTTTTTTCTAAAGTGAGCACCTTAACTTTACCTTTTGAAAAAGATGGTTCCACCATGTTTTGAGGGAATGGATTTCCATCTATACCCATACGACTCTTGTTGGTCTCCAAACCAATCCTTCCTTTGTCGATAGCCCTCTGAATTTGCTCCCTCAGAATCCTGCAGTCATTGGTATTGTGGGAGTTAGTGTCTTGGTATTTGCAATACTTCTTCATTCTCATGATCTCTTCAGCCGATGGCACTCTATGATTTGCTGATAGCTTAATTTGACCTTTCCCAAGCAGCAAATCAAAGATCCTTTTGGCTTTAGTGATGTCGAAAGAATATTTCTTGTCACCATCCGTATTTGTTTTGGCCTAAGGCATGTACTCCAAATGCTTCCATACCCAATTGACAGCTGCAATTTCATCATCTTGGTCATCATCTTCACCCACTTCTTCAATGAAAACCCCTCCATGTTCATATTCAGCATTTGCAGCTTTCTGAGGTTTGCTGAAGCAAGTATATCTGAATTAAGCTTCAAGGCTTGCTATCTTCTTGGCCAGTGCCCCAAAACTAGTATAATCAATGCCAACCTTCTCCTTAAGTGCTAGCAACAATTAGTGAATAGCTATGCTGACCAGTTCTGCTTTTGATATTGTTAAGGAATAACATTGATTTCTAGTGTCCTTGAACCTTTATAGGAAATGAGTCCCTGACTCATTGCCCCCTGCCTGAGACTGATCAAATCTGTGATCCCTTTCTCTGTCATCCTATAGTCAAAATATGCGTGAAATTTGCTTTTGAAGGTCTCCCAACTATCATGGAATCACATTGCAATGAGGAAAACCATGAAAATGCAGGTCCTAATAATGACAAAGGAAAGAATCACACTTTGAACACTGGTTTGTCAGATAAATCTCCCAATTATTCCAAATACTAAATGATGTGCTCCATGGTTAAGCCATTTCCATTAAATTTGACAAAATCTGGCACCTAATAATGAGGGGGCAGTGCCACTTGATCATACCATGCTGGATATGGTTTCCTGTACATGATGCTTGGATTCTTTGGTTTGATACCAAACTGTCTCTGCACCATATCAGCTACCTATCCCATCAGCTGATCGAATTGAGTTCCTAAACTTCCTTGAATTTGTTGATTGAGATGGCCTTGATATCCTAGATTCTGGCCCCTTGGCAAGCACCTTGATGCCCTTGATAAGGCTCCACATCATAGCACTCATTTGGATAATGATATCCCGGGGGAAGCTCTCTAGGGTTCACTCTTCCTTGGTATGGTGTAGCGTTGGCATCTCTGACGATCTTCCTTCCTGAGTGAAACATTTTTGTAGCCGATGAACCATAATTAGCTTGGTTCTCTCCACTCGTCTATTGCGCTGAAGGCTGCCCACCATTGCCAGTCTAAAAATTAGATCCTTTCATTGGGCCACTGTTGCCTCCTTGAACATTTGCTGCAGGAAGTGCTCCAGTTGGTCTTCTATTCCCCTGATTCACATAAGCTGGACCTCTGGTACTTGCATTGGGATTGAAAACTTCTTTCATAGCATTGGTCAAGCTCATGAAGAAAGTCTCATTATGGTTGATCAGGGTCTGACTCATAGCTAAAGAAATTGTGCCGTACATTGCTTCTCTAACAGCAACATCATTTGGATCAGCTTGCCTGTGAAGGAGAACTCTGGGCAAGAAATGCTTCTGGTACACAACTCTGTCTTGATTCTTATCGTAGGATAGCAAACACTTCTCCTTGAACTGCTCTACCACTGTTCTGATGGAATTGTGTCATTCTTTAGGAAGTTCATCAAAGGTGACATTGAGGAGGCCATTGTCGTTGGCCTGCATGTTGACAATTGTGGTCCCACCAGGTGTGCCAAAATGTGTGTTGACACAAAAATGTGTTCCGTGAACAACACACTTGAGGAGGCTCATAGGGTCATGTCGAAGCAATAGGAGCTTGTTGATTCTCTAAGCCTTGAGGACGCACTAGGTGAATAGGTTGTGCGGCGTGCCAGTCAATTTGACCCTGCAATTGACAAGGGAACACAAACATCAAATTATGGAACCTGCCAGTTTGTTACCAGATAGTTCTAAGATATATGGCTCCAAAATAGTCTATGATCAAAGGAAATTGACTAGAGAGTCAACTCCTATGCATTTGTAAGCTTAATGGTAAAGAATAAATAGGAAACGACTAAAATTTAGTATGCATGATAGAACAATTCAAATAGCCAATTAGTTTAGTCTATACAGATCAAATCAGGATATGCAGCCCGTACGGATAACTATCAAGCACCCATTAACCTCCTACACTAGCTAGATGTACCTAGAACATCGCTAACAGGGAGAACCACTAGATGTCTTGATGATAACGGTGTGTTCTAAGTACATAAAACATGTATAAAGTGAAAATTAGTAACCAGTCGGATCATGTATACGTGCTACCAGTGAAAGCCTAACCGTATCAGCTATTTAGCCGATAAGGGGTCCATAAAGCATGAACAAGCTATCTGCTACACCATAAACAGATCTAAGATCAAAGAAAACCTAGTCTAACATTACTGGCGGTGGGGGATGATAACGATACAGGTTGTCAATAACACTAAATCAAATCTATCTTAACCTTAAACCTAATCATGGTCGGGCAAACACTTGAACGCACCGCATGTGGCAATCAAGATCGATAAATTAGCCAATGCGAGCATAGATCTATCATTATAGCTAGAATAAGCATATAAAGCATGCAAAAAGCTCTAAAACAATGAATCTTTACTAGATTGAGCACTAAATCGATTGATCTTGACTGGGCAATGATATTGTTGCAATAAATAAATCAATAAAGGCATAAACAATATCGGTAACTTTATGAATCTGCTAGATTGCCACATCTAGCAGAGCCGATAACTTGATCCTTGCTCAGGTTAGATCTACATCTACCGGATGATACTCGACTAACTTAATACTCAACATCCATTGAATGACGCCAAGCCTAAACAATAATTAGTTGTCTCAACTTAATGATACGGTCATGATCTACCAAGCCCTGCACCCACCAGATGGTACTCGAAACTAGATAGAAAACATAACTGACCTATGCCCATCAGATGGCACTCGTCTGGAATCTATGTTACTCTACTCCTAAGGATTTGATGGCCGAAGCTGAAGGTATTGTTGTTGTATTGATTATGATGATCTTGATTACAATGGCCGGGGGTTCATATTTATACCCTGGGCATGACATGAGTCCTACTGAAAAATGACTCTTTACAAAATATGGAAAAGAAAATGATAACTTGGACCCCAATGCTTCCCTTTCTAATGGCGTCCGATGTGTCTCGCTCTTTATTCATTGGCACGAATGGGCTGATCTGTTGAACATCTCATTAACCGATCTCGCTAGATGGTTCCCTTGTACCTGCTTCTTGGGCCTTTATGGTTATTGGGCCTTCGACTAAAATCTGGTGTCAACAACTATGCTGCAATGTTGCTATAGTGGTACACAGTGGTAGAGCCAGAGCGGCCAGGAGATGCACCAAATGAGATGCGCTAAACCTAATAGCTACTGCAAAAATCAACAGCTTGCCTTGGGCCCTTTCATAGTTGCATTGCAAATTGGGCACTTCCTTCTATATAATGCTGCCACCTCAGTTGGCTGAGGTCCAATAGTTTTTTTCTAGGGTCTAGCCTGGTAAAAAACATGATACCAGATGCGATTTCTAAGTCAACAGATCGGTGGACCCTGATGACACAACGTAGCTTCGCCCCTGATTGAGAACTAGTTTGAAGCCATAGTTTTGGTCCTTCTTTGGTTTAATCTCCCAACGATTTGGATTGTTTAGGTTGGGAGTATTAGTACCCGGACTAGACTGATTCAGTGAGGTGGCTGTGCTTTTATGGTTTGAGGTTGGCTTTGGTTTGGAGTTTTTTAGAAAAGGGAATATAGCCAATACACATAGTTGTTCCTTATTACAAACATGGGCACTACGGTCCATGGAGTCCCAAACACGCAATTTTGAGCCATAGTGAATAAAATTAATGTTTTCAAAATCCACATCTATAAAGCAATTCTATTGCTAAATTTCTAACCTTGTGTTGCAAACACCTCCATCTGGTGATCCTCCTCCTTTTGAAAAAGGAACCAGGACCTGTCCTAGTAGGCCTCCTTGAAGATAGCCTGCAAATTGATACGGTGTTAGGAATTTTTCAAACACTATATTATTCCGAGTTAGCCATATCGCCCAACAAATTGCACTTGCACCCACAATATCTAAGATTTTAACTTCCTATTTATCCATTCGAACTAGCCTGTAAACAAATTGCGTACGCTAGTCATAGATAACACCGTTCTTACATATGTGCTTTTTCTCCTAACAATATTATATAGTGCAAGAAAGAGAGATTTTAGTGGATACAGTCTTATCCATGAATCCTCCCAAAATCACACTTGAGAACTGTCACCTAGATCAAACTTGTGTAACGAGAGGAACTCCCCCTTGATGAGGCCAACCCAAAACTGAGTGTCCCTAGACATGTATTGAACCTGTGTTAAAGTTTTGTCCTTTAGATATATATATTCCTAAGCGTTTGTTGCCATACCCCATCTCTGTTCATCAACTTAAAGGGCCAATTAATTGCTTAGGAGAAACTTGTTGTGAATATCTAAGTTTAGTACTCCCAACCCTCCTTGATCTTTCAGTGTACATACTACTTCTCACTTAATCTATATCTTTTCATGTGTTCATCACTCTACCAAAAACAACCGTGACCTAAAATAGTCCAACTTTTTTAAAGCCCCTCTAGGTATTTCAAAATAAAAGGAAAGCATGAACATGGGAAGACTACTCAATAGAGTAATCAGAACAATCCTCACTCTACAATCCAGCCTCTTTTGAAATCTTTCTTCAACATGTTTCTAATCTTTATTCATGAGTTTTCTATGATGCATAGGAATTCCTAGATATCTAAAAGGGGATGACCCCCTTATCACACCCAAAAATTTGTGCACAATTGTTTTAATTGGCTTTGGACGCTCCGTAACAAAACAATTCTCTCTTACCAAAATTGATCTTGAGTCATGATAACTGTTCAAAAGGACAATGTAAAAGCTTGATGTTTTTGGCCCTTTCCACATCATTATCCATAAAGATAACAATGTCATCTGCATACCGAAGGACTGAAAGTCCATCATCACCAAATGCGGAACGACCTCTTGGATTTGTTGAGCCTCTTTAGCTCGTACAATGAGGATAGTCAGCATATCAACCACTATATTAAATAGAATTAGAGATAACGGATCCCGTGCCGCACTCCTTCTCTAGTTTGGAAATAATGACGTATATTATCATTGAACAGCTATGCAACACTCCCTCGAGACATGACTTTTGAAATCCTTTCCCCCGATTTGGTGAGAACCCTTTTATTGTGAGAGGACCTTTTGTAGAAAAGGCCACTTTAATTTGTCAATAGGCCTTTTCAAAATCTAGTTTTAAGATCACACCATCTTATTTTTTACTATGCAACTCATGAATTGTTTCATACAAGATCACAACTCCTTCCAAGATATAGCGACCCGGAATAAAGGCCGTCCACAACGGTGCTATCATCTTATCTGTCACTTTCAAAATTCTATTATTTAGCACTTCCATAATTTGAGCCCTTTAGCAAATTTAGTGGAAATCAATGGTTGATTATTTGGTCTCCTCCAATACCACTTCAAATAAATAATTCATGTAGCTTGGAAATATACCGGGAGGTTGCCACAATATACATATAATAAAGCTAGATTGGGTTTAGAAATGTTCTAGGGTGCTAGATACTTGATGTAAGTAGTAAAAATTATGTCTGTCAAAGTCTCACTAAATATATGTAGGATATGAATGGAGCTAAAATCTAGCATGCTGTTTCGGTTACCAGCTTGTGCATGTATTTTGTGTGAGCTCATTCATCTTGAATGAATGAAGTCATATTATGCCATTTTGTTATGCCATGGTGTAGGTTAATGCAAATTGCATTACGGTAACATTTGTTTTGATCAGTTAGCTTTCAGCAGTCAAATAATTGACCACTAGAGGGATGCATGGATAAAGTCTGCTGACCCATCAAACATCCAATGCTCGGCTGGAATGGCAATATCATCCCGGTGTAAAGAGTTCATATCATGGCCGCTGTTACTGTAGAGTTAAAAAAGCTAGTTGATTATATGTATCAGTAGGGCCGATATAGGAGCTTGTTTTGTCAGTTCAAAAAAGGAAAGGGGCTCCTTTTCTGGAGAACAAAAACTACTGAATAGTTGTTATTATTGAGGAAGATCAAGGAAAAAGAGACGAGGACATGGAGTTTTAAGGGAGCCAAGTTAGTTAGACATATCATTATTCCCAGCTAGCGTGTGAAACCATATTGCTGCATGTTGCTTCGGCACTTTTGTCTTGTTCTATAAATTTGTAAATACCTCCAATGTTTATGCCTCTTAAGATTATAACTCGAGCCAAGCACGAGTTGATGCCTAGTGATTATGACATGGATTCGATAGGAACTTCCTGGTGGTGTTGTTCTCGGGCTATATACGCAATGTTTTGTTCTTGATGAGCGGAGCGGCTCCCAGTGAATCAGTGCCCCACGCCTCCATCCACACGGCAACTTTTCGACCGAGCCTGCGAACACATCCCTTGTGGCGAAATCAACTGTCACTGGGAAGCGAGCCGTAGAACGGTCGGTCTGTCTTCCAGTGCGGAAGCAGCCGGTCACGCGTTGGACGTCCTCGGCGCGCGATTTCCACGTGGTTTTTCCCCAAATAATGAAGTGTCTTCTCCATGTGGTGTCACAAAGAAAACACGACGTGTCTGTCGTTTATAGAGTCAAAAGATTCTGGTGATCTTAAGAAGGACATAGACTTCTATCTGTGTGTAGTTATAGATTTGTTTATACACGTGTAGTGTGCGTATGGTGTGGACATGCATATGTATGAGCAGATACACAGCTGTACCAGGTGTAGCTGCTTCAGTCGTCATTGATCTGCAATTTTATCCACGAGAATTTGACTGTCATTTTACTTCAGTGTTTCAGCGTACCCATACACGTGTCAGTCTGCCCTAGAGCTCTAGGACTTGGCTCGGCACTCCATCCACGGTGACTTTTTTTTTAAGTCGGGAGGGAAAACCCCTACCTAATTTAAATTAATTTTAAATATAAGCTGTACATAGGCAAAGCCAAGATGGCAAAGAAAAGAGGCCGGAGGATAACAACAAAAATAGAGTGGAGAAGATAAAAAAGTCAAAACTAGAGGAAAAGAAGAAAACATAAATAAAGGAAGAACCAGAAGGAACAAGTTATTACAATCTAAATCAATCCTGATCATCTCAATCTATTTTCGCTCTTGAATTGAACTTCTAGCTGTTTGTTACCAATTTTGTGTCCATGCTTTGATAGGTATTCTCCTTTGCTCGTTCTTGGTTCTATGTTTCCACGGTTCAATATTTGTACAGAGTTGTTTTTGATTGGTGAACATGAGGTTGACATTATCAAAGCCTTTTCTTTTTCTTGCCATATCACAGTTGCATATTCAGGACCCGCTTGATACGTGTGGTTTTCCCCTAGAGTCACTAAAGATGTGGCCTTAGCTTCTGGTTTATTGTCAAACGTAGTGGTGTCTATACTTTTTTTACAACAGTGATGTCTATACTTGACTTGCATGAGGGCATGAGGAAAGGATATGTTCAATATTTTCATCAATGGCGAGTTCAACTGCCATCGCTAGCTATAGCCGTCTTGTCTGGGGCACACCCCTAGTCCATTGTGAGTTCTTAGTGTGAGCGCGAGGAATAAGGACCCCTCTACCAAAAAAAGAACTCTACATCTTGCTTTTCAAGTATTAGTCGAACATTTTTAAGTTTAATGAAATGCATATAAAAATACAATTATTTATAAAGCATATTTTTTGATTGGCAAGAAATAGGAAAGTCTTCTTGAGAATGTAGAATTGTAGGACAATTTGATTGAAGATATAAACATTTATATTATTTTTCTATATATCTAGTTAAATTTTAAAAAATGTTTAATTCTTTTTTAAAAATAAGATTTTTATTTATTTTGGAGTGAGTAAGTATTCTCTCTCTATGTGGATCTAAAAAGAACTATGCATAAATATATAAGATGACTAGATAGCAGTAAGATCATCATTTCCCACTTTGTGGATACCTATTCGTAAAATGTTCCATAACAAGCATCTCCCACATTTCACTGCATGGCAGGGGTGAGCTCTACTATCAGTATCACCCTTCCCGCTGACTCCGTATGTCGGCCCATCCAATCCGCTCGGTCTGCCCCGTCGTGTACGATGAATTGACTCCCATCCCACCCACCCTGACTCTCGGGTAAGTCTTGGTTCATTGTTGACGAAGTCTCTCTTATGACTTCTCAAGTTCTTGACAACTGATGGCAGGGACTTGACTTAGTTAAATTTTAAAACTACAAACATCTAAATTTTTAACTATTTATTTTTAAAACATGTAAGCTACATACATAGAATTATATTACATAATACTATGAAAGATATCACAAGTTCAAATGATTTAAGAATATACTGTAAAAAAAATACTGCCCACTTGCTGTTACCTCGTGACCTGCCTTCATGAATTGAACTGGTCCTACTATCTCACCCTCTATTTGTAGGGTGGTTCCACGACATTTGTAGTCATGGTTTTACAAGCTGTCCCTCAACAATAGCGGCTACAAATGCCCAATTTGTAGGGGCCAAATCCAGGCGGTTCTGGATTTGTAGGGACGGAAAATAAAAAAATGGCTAAAAACTTATAAAAAAAGAATTTTAACCTCGGGAGACCCCAATAGGTCAGTCCCCAGCAGCTCCTAGCCACCTCTCCATCCTCAACCATTATGTCCATATTGCATTTTCCCTCCACAAATTATCCTAAACCAAGTTTAAATTGATTGTTTGAGGTGATAAATAAATTCAAATGAAAAAGTTGTCCTACAAAATTTCATAACTTTTTGAGATCTACAACTTTTATTTTGATAGTTTCTCCATCTTTCTGAAATTATAAAATTTAAATTTCAAATTTAAGAAATTCAAACGTATTTTCCCTTGACAAAATGATTTCAAATAAAAAATTTATAACCTGCAAAATTTCATAACTTTTCAATATCTACAGATTTTGTTTTTGCTATTTCTCCATCCAAGGTCATTTAAAAGAAATTCAAATTTATTTTTTTAAATTCAAACATAGTTTCCATGACAAGATGATGTAAAATCAAAATGTTATCAACTAAAAATTTTTATAACAATTGAAATTTACAACTTTCATTTTTGTTGTTTTTTCATCCAAGATCATTTGAAAAATCCAAATTTCAAACTTGAGAAATTAAAATGTAGTTTTTCTTGACCAAATGAATTAAAATGAAAATTTGTCAACTTTAAAATTCTATAACTTACCGAGATCTACAACTTTATTTTGATCATTGGTTATTTGGCCGGCCATCCAACATAGTGTTAGTAACAATGTTCACAAATTTAACATATCTATCCTGTAGTTACGAAAACTATAAAACAAATACGTAAAATTTTGTGAATAACATTACAACCACTTTGTCGGATGAACAAATGACCAAATAAAGGTTGTAATTTTTTATGAGTTCTACAACTTTTACATTCATGCATTTTTCTTTAATGTTTTAAATGATGTTTGAAGTTTTCAATTTTTGAAATTCAAATTTTAAATAAATAAAACACAGTCACATGTAAAGATGGAAAACAAAAATAGTAGTTGCAAGAATAAAATAAATTGATAGAGCTTGAATTTAGAAAATTTGAGGAAAGATCATTAAATTTTCATTTAGTATGAGGAAGAAAAACTAGTTATAAGTTTTACATATATATGAAAAAGATAAATCAGAGTTCTTCAACAATTTCAAAATGAATTTCAATCTGCATTTTGATGCAGTAAATGATTTCAAATAAAGGTATTAAACAATGAAGTTTCATAATTTTTTTTCGATCTACAACTTGTATTTTGGTAATTTCTTCATCCGAGGTCAATTTGAATAAATTTGAATTGTAGTGCTTAATTTTACTATAAGTTGTCTATTTGTAGGGGCTACAGAGCCTGTTTGTAGGGGATATTAAGCTAGCTCTGCAAATCAGGTCAGGGGTGACTAACGACACCAGAAGCTACTACATTTGTAGGGGCAGCTTGTGTGGACACCATTTGCAGAGTTGGCTCAACATAGAGCCGTCGCTTCTTTTTTATGCTGTTGGGATGTGGCGTTACATAACCTAATCTGCAGGGATTTCAGTTAATAATTGTATGGGCGGTGGATGCTAAAACATACAAGTACTAACAATGACGTGATCGTCAGGTGCATACTACGTGGGGTTGAACATTTTTTGAGGTACGAGGTTGAACATTGTTTAGCATTGATCTTCTGCACAATCTACTCATTGTGTATATTGGCAATAGTTCTTTTTGTTTCATGCAGCATGTCCGCAGGATCAATGGATAATAATACATACCAGATTTGTTGCATAAAGTGTCGAGATAGATATACGGTTTCGTCATTGTTCAATAATGCTATAGATCTTAGCGATATGACTGATCTTTTCAGTGTCCCTGGCAATGTTGCTGGGCTAGGGTTCTAAGAGAAACTCCAACAGCTTGGCTAAACTTAATAGCCAAATTTTATTATTTAGCCATTTTGACAAAATAGAAAACTTCACAAAAAAGAATAGGTCCCCAACAAACTTGCTATTCTTATTTTTATACCCCTATAAAGATGAACCTCACTATCTATTTCTCTTAACATGTAAGCTGTCTACCTCAGTAGCCCACTAACACTTCAATTAAAGTTCACTAGCATAAATAATTATAATATCCACGTCAGCTAGACACATCATCCACTAACATTGTATTAGCTATCCACATCATCGTGCTATGTTATCCACTGACATTAGCTTCTAATAGTTAATCCTTTTTTATGAAAGACATGAATAGTTCATTCCAAATTAACAGTTCCCGCAGCAACGCACGGGATATGTTCCTAGTTTACAAAGTTAGATAGCAAATGGCTACGGCAAGCTATATATGGCTACCGATATTTCAGGGATAGCATGCATGTTTGCTATTTTACAAAACCATATAGCATATCTTCATTCTTTCCTCCAAAAATTCATAAATAGCCTATCAATAAGGATAGCATATCTGTTGAAGTTGTTGTAAGAGATTAGCTGCCTCACGCCACATTTTCTCAGCCAAGTGAATTCTCTTCTCTTCTTTCATTTTCCGGGAGACGAGCAAACAAGGTTTTTTATGCGAACATTCTAATAAACCACCTTACTTGCTTGAACTTATTAGCCCAACTAATCAACCATGGTATATTTTATTTTTCTCTCACAAACCGCATCACCATTAGCCACCTTAACAGCCGTAGAAACAATCAGCCGAACAGCCTGGTTTTAGTCCATCTATTTTGGTTGCAATTTTGTGCTTTTCGCACTGCTTGTCGATGATTGCCAATTCAGGCCTCATCCCGCCATGCAACCCACATGGCATGCTCTGTATAGGCATTGTCACACAATTGTCCTCGTTACCTGGTTGAGGTTCATGAGCCGACATGGAACAGCAAGAGAGCCAGCTGGATAGAGCCTTAGCAGCTGCTGTTTAGCTGGTAAGAAATATTCTTTTGAGGGATTTTACATGATGATTGCCTTTTCACCATTTTATTAATGTTCCCTTCTGAGCCGTGAGCATACGTTTCATTCTTCATAATATTGTGTTCTTCTAAATTATTAAATTGATTGAAAATTAAAATTTAGAATTTTTCAAATAATTGAAATTTAAAATTTAAAATTTTCAAACAATCTTGGATGTTTGCATGATCTTTACCCAAGTTATCGTTCGAACTATAATCTATAACTTTGAAGATAATAATTTTCTTTTTCAAAATTATTTATCATCCCAAAAATGTGTTTTAAGTTCTTAGATTTTAAAATCAAGAATTTAAATTTTCAAACTGTCTTGAATGTTCAAATGTTTGTACCCAAGTTGTAGCCGTCAACCTGAGCTACAAGTTTCTAGTTGATAATTTTTTTTATTCAAAGATTTATAGAGTCCAAATATTTATTTTAATTTCTCATGTTTCAAAATTTATTTTTTAAAAATTTTCCAACAATTTCAAATGAACATCATGTACCAAGTTGTCCTGCAATAAAATATTTATAATTTTGTTGTTGGAACTCTTTTATTTCAAATATTTAGCAACCAAAATGTACAAACACAAAATTATAAAATATTAACAAAAATAGCAAGCTATTTATTTATTTGAAAATGGTTGTTTAGTACAAGACCTTTTGACTGAGGTAGTCGGTCTATCCACCCTAAAAATACTTTTGGTAGTAATGTATGATTTTTATTGCCTCTTCTTGTCCATAGTCCATCCGATCAGATAAATGACGTTCGGACCTGAGAATCAGGCGTTGAAAAGTGATGATTAAATAGGTTTTAGGAGGGGAGAGGGATGCAATTCTGAAAAGTTCGAAGATCATCCCTTCGAAGTTAGTAAAGAACATTGGTACGTGTGCACACGTACGAACGGTAATTTTGGAACGGGGGCACGGTTAGAGCTATCTCTTCTTCTAAACTTGAGATCACTTTCACTACTGGAAATTTAAAATTCCTTATGGTTTTGCATTACCTCGATGGTTACTGTATAAACCGTCAGGATAAATGGAATTACCTTGACGGTTTCTCGAAAGCAGACAGAAAAATTAATTACCATCAACGTAAATGAAATTATCTTGACGATTTCTAGAAAATATACAGTGAAATTAAATAACTGTTAGAAAAAATCCTAATTAACCTGTGAATTCACATAACCGTTAGGGAAATTGTGTAAACCGTCAGGGTACATAGAATTACCTTGATGGTTTTGTCTTTTTTATGGTTATTACATAAACCGTCAGGGTAATTAACATTACCTTGACGGTTTTTGAAAAATACACAAGAAAATACTAAAAGGTCAAGAACATCAACAAAAGTTTTTCTCTTTTTAATCTATGGTGAAATTTTATAGCTAGTCTTTCTCCCTCATGCTGACTCCAAATTATATGTTTATTTTTCTAGTTTTTTCTAAAATCATGATCTACCAATTAAGAATATTTATTTGGCACCAATTATTATTTCTTGGTTTGTATGCATATGTTTGTTTTCCATTCATGTTTAGAAAACACCTTGCAAAACAACCTTTAAGAAATATCTTTCACACTGCAAACTTTTTGTACATAAAATAAGCGACATACATACTTTTGTGTAGAAGTTTCAAAATTTTTGGAATCATTTTTATATATTCTAAAGTTTAAGTGAATTTCTACACACTTATCCAAAGTAATTCCAAATTGAATAGTAGGTACCTTCAATAAGATTCCAAGAACTTTATAAAATTTATATTTATGCTTATATGTTTCAATCTAGGCCATATCCAGAGATGGATGGAAAATAGCATTTGTATGCTATGGATAATTCATCTTTCTATATCCAAATTAACATGAGATAATTCTAATAATTCAAAAAAATGTTAGAAAATCCTACAAACTTGTGAGACAACATTTCTTTGGTGTATAATATTCCAATAAAAATTTGAGATGTTTTAAAGATGACGTGCCATTCATTGTTCACAAATGACACATATCTCACATAATTTTAAGAAAACTGTGTGAGAGATATATCCATTTGTGAACAACGTATAGTCCACTTTATTCAAAATGATTTGAAATTTTTATGGCAAGTATGTAGATCCAAATTATGGCCCCACATACAATCTTAGATTTTTTGACTAATTTTGTTCATTATTACTTTTTATTGGTGTTAAACTAGAAAAGGATGTTAAATTACCTCATAAAAATAATATAATTTTTCATCCACCTCTACCAAAATTGGTTTACTAGGCCATGTGAGACCCAGTACAAAAATCAGGTCCCATCTTGGATCATTTTTAATGTAGCCTTAGTTCAAAATCTAATTACTTGCTACTGTGATGTAGAAATTAATTTAAACTATAGAAAATAACAAACCATCTCCAAAATATCTAAAACTTAGTGTGTCCTTAACCTGTGGCACACACATGGTTGACAAGAATCTATCTTTCTTTGACGGTTCCAACCGTCAGAGAAAAATAATTTACCTTGACTGTTTTATAATTTTCCTATCATTTTTCCACTATCAAGAAATTAAAATTGTATTTCCTTGACGGTTAACCATCAAGGAAAACATATTTACCCTGACGAGCCCTGATGGTTATTCCCTGACGGTTTAGTGTTTAGAGAATTATTTTTGAATTTCCTTGACGGTTTTTTTTATTTCTTTGACGATAAGTTTACCGTTTGGGAATTTCGGCTTTCCAGTATTGTTTAGCTCAGTTTTAAGATTGAAAGATCTAATGTGAGCGAGGTGTACTAAAATTATTTAGAGTTAACTTTAGACTATCTATTTAGAGATTTAGTTTAAAGTTTAGAGGAGTGATCAAACAGACCCAGTCGCAGTGAGAAAAAGGGTTGGCATAACTGTTGGGCGTTTATTACCGGCTAGCGGCTGGCGTACGGCGGCGTGGAGCAGCGATGGGAGGGCACTTCGTGTCCGCGTCGAGGCCGAGCGTGATTGAGGCGTCCATGATAGACGGTTTTTTTTCCTCTGTGCGTGCGTTTTTTTCCTGCGCATGCGTTGCGTGCGTGACTTCCTTTCGCGGTGTCGTCTTCTTTTGAGTTTTTCTTCCATGCGTGCGTGATTGACGGGTTCTCGGGGAGGAGGTGATTTTCTTTTGCATTTTTTTTCTTTGACAGTTTCTTTCAGTGTGCGTGAGTAATTGACAGGGAACGGGGAGGTAATTTTCTGCTGAGTAGTCACCGCATGGCAGGTCTGTTTGGTTCTCCCTCAGTACCGAATACAAGTTATCATTTTTTTTAATTAAACGAGTATGGACACACACTCACGACACACACGTATGCTTACCACTATAAACATACCAACTTAAATCTTATCCCTACGAGTACCTCTAGAAAACTGTCACCACATCCTGGAATTGAAAAATCATTATAGACCCCTCGCTATCGACTAGAACATTGCCTATCACTATAAAAACAACACTGTTAAATTTTGTAATAAATTCAGAAAAATGCGAGTATATGTGCCATGTTGATCAGGACTTGAACTCGGATATGCAGCTTCCACCACAAAGAACTAGTCAAAGCATTTTTAAGTTTGACTAATAAAGTTATAAAGATATTTCAAAAAATTATGACATCAAATAAGACTTATTATATTCTCAATGAAGAATCTAATAATACTTATTTGATATCATAAATGTTATTATTTTATTATTTAAAATTTGGTTTGACTCAATGAATAATTTATAATTTGGGATGGAGGAACTATATATCATGTTGATGTTGTTCTGATAAGTTCAAGCGAATAGATTCGGACATCACAGCACATAACATACACTAGCCGTTACATAATATATGCTAACTCATTACTCATATACTAATTTCAAGAAGCACAATACGCAATGACTCCATCAAATCTGCCATGCTTTCAGCTTTCAACTAATGGCACACGCCAGCATGACTGCATGGGTTGACCGCTAATACTATTTAATAGGAAAGAGCAACGGGGCCAAACACATAGGTAATGACATAGTGCAGCGTCCTTCACATTTTCAAAAGCCACTTCTTACAGGCAGGAGCTTATTTCTGCAAAGAAGTATCTGCAGGTATATGTGTGTGGAATCCCGTGTCCATTATTTTTTGGAGTTCTTATTGTATCTTAATTTCTGCACTAACCCCTTTCGCCGATCAGTCTGTCATCTGCTTTTTGTCTTATGTCGGCTCTGCGTGCAGATATATATATCCAGCTCAAGATGAGAATATATGTCCATCTGCTGCTTCTCTCCGTGGTCATATCTACTATTTTACTCTTGGGTTCCTGTCAAACAACTCCAAGCAGCAATAACAAGGACCGAGAGGCTCTCCTTGATTTGAAATCCTTCATCACCAGTGACCCCTCTGCGGCGCTATCATCATGGGGAAATGGCTCGTCCGAGTGCACATGGAAAGGGGTGGTGTGCAACTTTAAACAAGGTGGCAGGGTCACAGAGCTGGATCTCAGGGCCCTCAACTTGGCTGGAAGTATCAGCCCCCACATTGGCAATCTCACAGCTCTCCGTTCCTTGTACCTACAAGAGAATCGCTTTGACGGTAACATCCCTAACCATCTCGGTAGGCTTCATCACCTCCAAATGCTAAATCTTAGCAGCAACCTTCTTACCGGAACTATTCCCCTGGCTTTTACAAATTGCACTGGTCTCATGACCATCGATTTGTCAGGGAACGCCATTTCTGGTGGAATTCCTGCATCCATCCATCTTCTTCAGAAACTCAGGGTCCTAAACGTGGGGAAGAACCAGCTAGATGGCAGTATTCCCCCATCAATTGGTAACCTGTCACTGCTAAGCAATCTTGATGTCAACACAAACAACCTCACCGGTAAAATCCCTGAAGCAATGTGCGGACTGGATCATATCCAATACCTCCAGCTCTCCATAAACAACCTAAAAGGCATGGTTCCCATGCAACTTTACAACCGCTCTACACTTGTTTTCTTTGCATTTGCAAAGAATGACCTTCATGGTGAGATTCCGAGGGATATCGGTTTTCAGCTCCCAAACCTAAGTGTGTTCCACACTTGCTTCAACAAGTTCAGTGGTCCGATCCCACCGTCTCTCCACAACATCACCAAGATTGAAAGCATAAGGATGTCTAACAACCTGTTTACTGGCTCAGTGCCACCGGGTCTTAACAGGCTCCATAATCTCGTCATGTACAACATTGGCTTCAACCACATATTTGACACCACAAGCATCATTACAGACCTAACAAACTGCACTAACCTGCAATTAATCGCCCTCGATGAGAATCACATCGAGGGATCGCTGCCTGCTTCATTTGGCAACCTGTCAACTTCTGTTCAAAAGCTATACCTTGGTGGTAACCAGATAAACGGTCAAATACCCCCGGCCATAGGAACTTTAACATCCTTAACATTGCTGAACATGAGTTACAACCAACTGTCTGGGAGTATCCCATCAGAGATAGGACGTCTCAGCCAGCTGACAGCGCTTGGGCTTGCCGGGAACAAACTATCAGGGCTACTACCAACGGAGATTGGGCGTCTTACCGCACTCACAAAACTAGAGATGAGCAAAAACGAGCTGGTTGGTAGAATCCCAGACGAGTTGCATCTCCTCCAACGTGTTCTATCGCTGGATATATCAAGCAACAAACTCCATGGGGACATTCCTGCCTCCCTCTTTGAACTCAAGAGCCTTAGTTCTGTTCTTAATCTGTCACATAATTCACTTTCTGGAGCATTAACTGAAACCATCGGCCAGCTAGAGAATATCATCGACATTGACCTCTCGGACAATTTACTCAACAACAGTATCCCACTCTCAATAGGACAGTGCCGGAGCCTGCAAGCACTATCCTTGAGCAGAAATGCCATGTCAGGAGTGATCCCTGATAGTATTGGGAATCTTAGAGGTTTGCAAAGCCTAGACCTTTCAGACAACAAGTTAACCGGTAGCATACCTGAAAGCCTAGCGAAGCTGCCTCTTCAACTGTTAAACCTCTCGATGAATGACCTAGATGGGTTGGTTCCAAGTAGTGAAATCTTTGAGAACCATTCCGTTGTTTACCTTTACGGAAACCCAAACCTTTGCTACTCAAGTTTAGCATGCTACCACTCGCCATATTCCTCCCAAAGTCGAAAGAAGCACATAGTGACTGTGGTTTCTGTTGCATCAACCGCTACATTTTCCATCCTTGTATTGGTCGTTATTGTTATGTTGAGATGGTCCCGGAGATTTTTAGCAAATGCAAAAAAGACAGGAGCAATACACAGCGGTGTTAACGTCAGGGAAAATCACCCACTTATTTCATATGAAGAGCTATGTCGTGCGACCAACAACTTTGACCAAGCAAACCTGATTGGGGTTGGTAGCTTTGGTTTGGTATACAAAGCTGTACTACTACATGATGGAACACCAGTGGCTGTCAAAGTGCTAGACCAATCCAAGATGGGAGCACTGAAGAGCTGGGTTGCAGAGTGTGAGACCCTCAGAAATGTCAGGCACCGTAACCTCATCAAACTAGTCACAGTTTGTGCAAGTGCTGATTTCGCCGGTAACGACTTCCGTGCTGTGGTTTATGAGCTAATGAGCAATGGAAACCTGGAGGACTGGATCCACCGGCGTAAATGCCATGAAGATGGGACTGAGATCAATGCTGAAGAGGTGCTCAACATAGCCATTGATGCTGCCAGCGCACTGGAGTACATGCACAATGACTGTGGGGGACAGGTTGTGCACTGTGACATTAAACCTAGCAATGTGCTGCTGGATGGAGATATGACTGCAAAAGTGAGTGACTTCGGTTTAGCCCGGTTGTTAGCTTCATTACAACCAGAACAACAGTCAATTTCCAGTATTCATGGACTCAAGGGCTCCATTGGATATATTCCACCTGGTTGGTACTCATACCCTAGTTCTTCTACTTCAGTGTTTACTATATATATGGTGCATATTACAACAGCTGCTCATCGTGTTTATATTTCAACCCTAAACTTGTGTTGTTTCAGAATATGGATACGGGAGTAAACCATCCACAAGAGGTGATGCCTACAGCTACGGCATAATGCTCATCGAGATGATCACTGGCAAGAGCCCTCTCGGACAGAGTTTTGGAGGGGAAATGAATCTCATAAAATGGGTGCGAGATAATTTCCCCCATAGAGCTCACGAAGTAATCGACAAGCGACTCATCAGCACTGCATTTGATCATGCCTCCTTAGAAGGGTTGCAGGAAAGTGACACCAAGCAGCTGCTACTGAACTGCCTGTTGATGCCTATGATGGAAGTGGCCTTATCTTGTGTTGTCGAGTCCCCGGACGAGCGAAGCAACATGCATGATTCACTACTTAGGTTGAAGCAAACAAAGGTGACTTTCTTGCGCAATTGCAGCATCAGCAGAGGTTGATAGCTACTAGTCCCTTGATAAACGAAATATTATAATGTGTTAATAATTTCATACTTTGTATCAGTGGGGCCTATAGGAGTCTGTTTTCTCAGTTCAAAAATAGCTAGTGACTTACATAAAAAGTATGGATGCTTTCTGAAGAACAAAAACTACTTGAATATATACAAAAAAAAATAGTAGTTGTTATCATCAAAGGAAGATCAAGGAAGGAGGCGAGAGCATGAAGTTTATATGGAGCAAAGTGAGTTAGACAAATCATTCCCACCAGCATGGTGCAACCTAGTGCTGCATGTTGCTTCGCCAGTTTTTCCTTTTTCTAGATAAGGCTCTGACGACCGGCCAGACAATTCGGGAAATATGTGTGCTACATATGAGAAGCTAGTTATGTTCAAACAAGCATGTCGATTAGAGACATGATTTGTGATTGTACGAGTTTACCATCCATTGGTTACATGGCGATGGCCGTTAGAAAGGCATATATCGATTGTGAATGGAAAATTGTGTCGAGCTATTTGAAAAGAGTTCTCAGCTGTGTGGCAAGAACAATAGTGATGACTAGGATGGCTAGAAATCATCGATAATAGTGAAGTGACCATGGACACAAGGCAGGAAATGAGGCCGAACCTATTGCTCGTGCACACTATGACCAACCAGTGAGTTGATGCAAATGCTAGATGAATGGGGACACAGTTATGGTGACATAGCTAGTGCACCCGTGCGCTGTATCTGAGAATATATATATCTAGATATTTTGGGCATGCCCTAGTAATTAACGTGGGATGTATTTTTGTATCTGAGAAATAAAGATATTAAAAAATGATAATTGATAGCAAGGCCAGCAGAAGTACTATCAGAAATAGTAGTTGCAAATTGCAATGGACAAGGTTCATACGACTCACACGACAAACACAGGTAGGAGTGGATCTGGAATTCGAAATTCTAGAGCCAAAAGCCGCGATATGATTTGACTAGAACACGTGGATTTGATTGATCGGACTTGTCTCCATCCGTTTAGCTGCAGCACAGCCACCACCACCACCTTCGTTCCAAAGTTTCATCACGACGTAACGGCGTAAGTTTCCAACCACCAAACTTTGCAGATTCATCGATGACACCATCCTCGGGTTTCTGGGACACGATTCTGGCAGCCGTGAAGAACACCTCCTCCACATTGTGATTCGTCTTCGCCGACGCCTCCATGAAAACGAGCCCGTGCTCCTCGGCAAACCCTCGGCCCTCCTCGTAGCTGACAACGCGTTCCTGATGCAGATCACACTTGTTCCCGACCAGAATCACGGTCAGATTGGCCGGCGCGCGCTCCTTCGCCTCCTTCAGCCAGCTTCCGACGTGGTGGAAGGTCTCCCTCCTCGTGACGTCGTAGACCAAGATCATGGCAGCAGCTAGTTCGTAGTACGATCTAGTCATACGTCTGGATATCTCTTGGCCGGACGGGTCAATGATCGTCAGCTTGGTGCGCTTGTCGTCGCCGTCGATGTTGATGACGCGTGAGCCGCACTCGCAACCAATGGTGGGGTCGAGGCCCGGCCGGAACTTGTGGTCCGTGAACTGCAGCAGCAAGCACGACTTCCCCACGGCTTCGTCGCCGATGGTGACGAACCTGAACGTCTGGTCCCATGCTGGGAGTTTCCGCTCCGGCGTCTCCATCGTCGGCAGCAGTTTGGCACCGTCGGCTGGTGGATGCTCGTCGCCGCCGAATATGGCGAAGATGGAGATCTAGAAACCTTTCGCGTAGGGCGGCGGCGGTCCAGTCGTCGGGTCACGGGATAACCGCGAGAGGACAACTGCGAGAGGATACCCCGGGGGCGAACCTGAGTTATAGAGGCAGGCCGCACCCACAACGAAACAACTTAAGTATCTGACCCGTGCCATATCAGATATTTGACAGAATTGAATTCCCTAATTTATACCGCACATGCAGTTTGTTTTTTTTTTAATCTGCGGGAATGTGAAAAAAGATGATCAGATGACTCCTCTGTCTCTTTTTAACAAACCACACCAAGACACAGTTTATATAATTTCATCAAGTACAAATTAGAGTGTTGATCAAAATGAACAAAAAAAAATGTTTTTTTGAGCAGTCAGGGGGGGATCCCCCACCTGAATATTCATTAAATTGGTGGCTCCACAAGGCAAATGTTACAAAGCATGGTTTTGCATATGTTTGCTACATGGTGCTACATGGCGTGAACTAGAGCAGAGCACCAGACATCGGCAACTGCGCGATCCTTCTTCGGTAACCTGTTTTTCCATAACAGAAAAGCACAAATGTTGTATGGAGAAAGCACAAATTTTAGGCACCCTAGCGACGAAAGGGTGAAAACAACAAAAACTGATGAAGCTTGTCACAGCTGACTCCATTGTCTCATTTTAACAAATCACGCCAAGAAACCATACATTTATCAAATGAAAATTAAAGTGTTCATCAAAATGAATAAAAGTTTTCTATAGCTTAGGACTCATTGGGTGATATAGGTAAATATGTAAATAAAAAAGGGACGGAAACGAGTGTACCAACATTGGGGATGAAGTAGGCTTATACCACCGAAGACGTGTCATGGACAATTTGTACGATCAGCCATGACAACTAAAATTTAGATTAAAAGACGAGGAGTCCAGATGCCCATGCCACTCAAAATGATATACTTCCTCTATCCCTAAAAGAATCAATTCTAGCTCAAAAATTTGTCTCCAAAAGAATCAATTATCGGAGGTGAAGGGTCCACGGATCCACATTAAGCTCTCCCGTAGCCTGGGTCACATTTTAATACAACCTCTATCTTATGCGCTGCTATTGGATACTCCAAACAACACTAATAAATTAGGCTTCTCTGTGTAACTAGAGAGATATTAAGGCTCACCGGTTTAATGAGAGGTAGCATGGTATTTTATCTTCATTGCTAATTTATCCTAAAGCCACTAGGAACTCTTTATTTCAGATACGGAGGGAGTACAAATAGGCAACCGGACAAAAAAAAGGAAAGCACATCACAATAAGTAACTATCTCTCCAAAGACTAAGTGAAGCCTGCTTTGGCCTCAGTACAAACCAGGCCAAGTTCTTCTTTCAATTGTATTTTCCAAAATTTAACATTAATCTGTCTATTATAAAAAATAACATAGTTCCTTATTATCTAGATAACCCAACAAGCTGTGATACAAATTTCTCCAAAGATAGAGCTTCCAAAATCACTTGTAGCATTATTACCATGTCCGGGGGAGGATAAAAAATTCTATAGAGATGAGGCTTCCAAAATCACTTCTAACATCTATTACCATGTCCAAATTAAGATGCTATAGGCTCAAAATGATTTTTGGCTTACAATATATGAGATTAGATTTATGTAAGATTGTCTAATCTACCTGTATTGCACTCTCATTTTCCACTGAAATTTCTAAACCTGGCAACCCATCCATGCAAACCTTTAACATGGATACTATTACTAGTTTACCACGGTTTATATCTCTGTTGGCACTTCTATGGCTGTTGCGCAACACACGGTTTCTATCTTTGTTGGCACTTGTATGAATGTTGCGCAACTCATAGTGAAGTAGTATTAACACGAACAACAATACTAGCTCATAAGACCACGTACTGCGCTGGGCGCTTATTGGCAGTTAATTAGTTATTTTGCAACGGTGGAGTTTAAAGTGAATGACTTGGGGCGCTTAAAGATAGCATCACCGCTCCGTGAGGCATCGGCGCCTGGACCGGCTCCCCGCTTGATCCTACTTGATGCCGTGCTCCCCAAAATATATCGGCATACAACGTATGCGGCCAGAACTGTAGCGCCTGGACCGGCTCCTTGCGTTGTAGATTAAACTTAAAGTGGGACCCTTACTTCGGAAATATTTTCTCTTTCTATCTAAGCGCTTTTTCCATTGTACGTGCCCTAAGTAGTAAATGGTTGGGTGTGTCATTCGGTGTCTTCCAATTTCTCACGACAAATTTAGCATGCTTACTATCAAAATGGACACTCGACCAAAGTGGTTTCGGTTCCGGTCTTTGGAAGCTTATGCGCAGTACCTAAATTAGCTACATATATGTGTTATGGACCACAACCACGTCGGGAAATCAATACATCACCAAACCACTTTCCGCCTTTGAACTCGAGATACCTTCACCCCTCTGTGTGTTGTGTTAATCTGAAATAATGTACACGCACGCTCGTCAGTCGTCGCTTACCAATTGCCTTTTTTTTTAAAAAAAAAAAAAGAACCACTAATAAGTGTTTTTTTTTATTGCCACTAATAAGTGTTCATAGTATATTCATTCATGGACTATATTAGACAAAAAATTAGTTAGGCCTACATAATATCTATTGGGCCAACGAGCCATTAACTTTTTCTCAAAATGGCTCGATCCAAAACCCTTAAAATTGGCCTTGAAGAGCCGTGGGTCGGGTCCAAGATCAGGGTTCGGCTGGCCCATTCTCATTCCTACTGCCCAGCCTGTTTACACCAAAACCAAATTGATCCAACAACAAAACTAAACCATGGAAACCGGTTCTGGCCCAATCTATTCTCAGGTTTAGGTAGGGAGCAACCACGCTGAAGGTATGCCCAACGAACAAACTTCCGGTCGATGTGCCCAGAGGTAAGGAGTGAAACTGTCATCAGGCCATTATGTAACCATTATTACTCGCAAGCCTCAAGCAAAATTCTGTTGTTAGGAGGGACCAAAACTACTAAATGTCACCTAGATAATTTATGATAAAAACATATTTATAGTAGTATAATGAAAAAAAAAAAATTCATCAGTTCTGCCGGTGCGGACACAGTACGTACGTACGTACGTACGGGCAAGACGAAACCGAATACAAGAAAAAGGGTGTATTGTACACACTTGACAAAACAATGCTTTATCCAAACTTTTAATTAACAAATAATCCAATAATTTTCATAATCTATTTGTGAGAAAGTGTGAAAATCAAAGAGGCAAGAGACTTGAATTTAAGGTCTCCACCCTGCAGAGCTGCACCCACACACAAAGGGCAGACAGTCACAACCAACACTGCTGCGCATACGTATGAAGTAGCAACCAGCGATTTGACACAATGCAAGTCCGGAACGTGCTGATGACATACATATATACAAGGTATGATATATATTCAAAATGGAACTGCCCCGGCCGTTTCGTCTCATGAATCGGCCATATTTGATCTAGAAGTCCGTCGTCCATAAGCTTTTGCATCTGACCAGAAGAACAGTGATAACTTCTTCTTCTTATTGAAAAGTTAGATGAAGTCACAAAATTTTCTTTTTTTTTTATTAGCCAATTTTCTATTATGGGCCATAATAATAATAAATACTATTAGTATTCAGACAGGACACAAAAGTGAGAAGGGCATGGGCTTACTACTTATGCGCAGCAGTGTTGGTTGCGACTGTCTGCGCTTCCGATCGATATGCCCAAAGGGAAAGAGTGAAACTGTCACAACATGATGCTATGATCTATAAATCGCAAGCTGAACATTTTTTTTTCTCTTAGGAGCATGCTTCCAACTTCGCCTATGTTGACTGGAAGACTTTTTTGAGTCGTCTCAACATAGCCGGTCC
>CM041631.1:53936024-53951215 GCA_023333625.1 Bothriochloa decipiens | reverse complement strand
GAGGCAGAGGAAGGCCAAAGTTGACATGGGAGGAGGCAATAAAAAGATATTTGAAAAAATGGGATATACCTAGAGATCTGTGTCTGAATAGGAGTGCTTAAAAATTAGCTATCGACGTGCCTGAACCGTGACCGAGGGTGATTTATTAGGTCTCAAATCTAGCCTACCCCAACTTGCTTGGGACTGACAGGCTTGGTTATTGTTGTTGTTGTTGTTAGGAGCATGCTTCCACCACGTGAGTTATTGAATTCGCATTGATAAGTGTGTACGCATACATCTCACTGAGATGCATACAAACTTCTCAATATGAATCCAATAGTCCACGTGATAGGAGCATAGGCTCTTAGGAGCAAAATTCATTTTACGGTCGCAAGCCATACACACCAACGACACCATGACATGTGTGTTCCTTAATATTACATGGTGGATGCCCGCCGCCCCAGCATATTCGAAAACCAGATAACAGAGCTATTGTCTTGTCCATAGAGACAAAGGACAAACGCTACACACGTCATGATAACTTTCAAAATATAATAATTCCAATTTACTTCTAAGTATAGATAACTTTCAAAATAAAAAAACTGAAGAAGAACAACAAACTAAAGAAAAAAGATTGATGTGTGTGATAAGTGGGTCAACCAATTTTACTCATTAGGTCAATAGGATCTGGCCTTGTCGATCTATTTTAGGCCTTATTTAGATCAAAGGATTCTCAAAGAAATTTTGAAGAAACAAACAATTTCAAAGGAAAGATCACGTCATAGTGTTTGGAATGAAGGAAAATTTTCCTTTTCATATAAAGATGTAGTAAGTATTCCATTCCATTATCTAAAAAAGTTAGTAGCTAACAATATTAAGTTAGGCTATTCTTGTTATTCTTGTTTTGATTTGGCAATTGGTGTGATATGAGCACTTGTTAGCACGCAGGAGCGGAGGTATCTTCTCACCCGGCCGCCTCTTGGCTCTTGCAGGAGGTAACTAATACCTTTGCATATGTACAGGCAACCAATTAGACAATTCTACATCTCATTTCAGACTCTTTATTTGTACAGATCATGAAAGTAATCACACGGAGTTTTTATGCATAATATCAAGCTAAACAAATCCAACCAAACATGTTCAGCAGGGCCTCTCCTGATGCAACGCAAGCTAGACTGAGATTGGGCAACTAGATGACACATATGAAGACAGGACCGATCGAGAACTCTTGATTTTTCCACGGGTAATAGATCGACTGTCGTACTCATACTACGTATGTTCCGTGCAAAATAAGCTAGTCGAGCCAACTTGAAACTGCCCAGCGTTGTTGTCTTATATCCTTGGTCACTTGGATGATCTCTTGCTCGGAGAATACTCAATTCTGTTTTTAACTAGCGGACAATAAAGGTAATGTGTAGTGATGCCATGACACCGACGTGTGGAGGGCCGGTTTGCTTGTTGTGTGCTACGACCGATTAGGTTGCCAGCAAGCCCATGCATATATTTTGTAACAGAAAGAAGTAGAGTACAATAGAATAAATAAATAAGTATATATAAAGGGAAACCATAAAGACTGGACAAACAAATAAACTAGGATGGCTGCATACTTTTGCACGAGTTTGGTAGGGCGAGGACAGCGAGAGGCGCCAAACCTATAGCTAGTTACAGTTTTTTATTTTATTTATTATATTATAGATGAAAAAAGTGAAGCCACCAACTGAGGACGATTTTAATAAATAAATAAAAGAGCCCAAATATCATTAATTTGTTTCAGTTTTAACTCCCTCAATATACTACTAGCTTACTAGTACCAAGTCCATATTAATATTAAAGTGTCATTGGATTTTTCATGAAATATATTGTCATACTATTGCCAATTTTGTGTTATAGATAGTGGGTTTTTTTACAAATTTCTTCCAATTCTAGAATATTATATTTGACTTAATATAAAGCTAGAATTCTATCCTTTTCAGTAGTACTTTTATATCTAGGTATAAGCAAAATCGATGTAAGAAAAGTCAAAGTGACTTATAATTTTAAACAGATAGGGTGATATACCTTCCAACTACCACAAATATAAGTCAAATCTTTTGAGACCATAAACGTTTAAAATAGTTTGACCTTGACAACGCATGATATTTGTCATTAGATCCACCAAAAGCTATTTTCTATAATAATAATTTACATATCCATTGAATAAGATATATAATATATTTTTCTTTTAGATATGGTTGACCAAAGTCTTGTATTAGATACTACATATATATTGTCGTCCTAGTAGGCTGACTTATGTTTGCGGTTGGAGGGAGTACGTGTAGCCGCAATACTACTCTTGAGTAAAATGGACATGCTAAAATCACAGTCACTGGCATGACATGCTACCACTGTCATTGTCATTTGATCTCTACAAGACAGATCAAAATTCTTGTGATTAATTAGTCCTGGTTGAATCAATTTTCAACGAGCTAGCTAGCTACTATAATACAACATTATTATTATATTGACGCTTGGTATATAGTAGACCATTTGTTTCTCGCGTCCGTCAGTAGTCATCAGTACGTGCACGTCCCGTGCAAATCAAGACGGTGGCCCTGGATCTAGGTAATTTGTCACACACTACATTATCTGTGATATGATATGACATATCGATCCATTATTGATCGACATTTCTACCTCTTGGCCACCGGTGAATTGTCAATTCGTTAGACACACAGATTTCGGGGTGAATTTGATGAGTCGCCTAGTATTACTACAGTACTCCATACTAGCACGTGCTAGTACGATAATTACATAGTTGAAAAATCGCTGTAGTAGATTATTAATCCTACTTGCGCACAACAGCCGAGCTCGACTGCCTTGCGGTAAAAACACGTATTTTTCACTGTAGAAGAAAACGACGCTGATCAGGTCGTGCGGTTCGGAATCCTTTCTCCTTGGCCATATTTAGTTCCGGCCGATTCTGCGTCTGCACGGTGCCGTCTCGTTTGTATTTGATAATAATTGTCTAGTCGTTGACTAATTAGGTTTAAAACGTTTATTTCGTAAAGTATAATTTAACTATACGATTAGTTTTTAATTTTACTATATTTAGTACTCTATACATATACCGTAAATTTAATGTGACGAAAAATTTTCTTTTTAAATGATATATTTTTCAGGAGTTTAGAGATTTGCACTTTGCTCACGTCCTTTGTTTGCACTTTGCTCATGGAAACGCATGCATACTTGACCGCGTCCGGCCTCCTACCAGAAAAGAGAGAGAGAGAGAAAAAAAACGATTCGTTTGGTAGGAGTGGTAGGAAGAGAGACGGTCACTGTCAGCTCCACTCACTCTCGCACTACACTGACGCCTTCCGTAGTTGGTGAGCGTGAGCTGACCTCAGCGTCCCAGCTCCATAGCCTGAACCTGACGCAACGGATCGCACTCGCAGTCCAGCCAAGCCGGCAACCTGAACAAGACGACGACGACGACGACGACGGCCGGCACCGGCGGTCGCGCAGTTGCGATCGATCGCCGGCGTGGCCCACCGCCCACCGCGCCGCCGCTAGTTTGGTCATTGGGCGGCCGCATCCAGACGGACGGTGGTTGGTCGGCGGGGCCCGCCGCGCGCGGGAAAGCACAGAAGGAGCAGCAACTTTTTCGCAGACCGCGAGCGACGGGGTCAAGGGTTGCGGGACCCACGTGTCAACGGGGGTGATGGGGTCTGGATCACGGCGCCTCCACGTCTGAGCGAACCCACTTGCTGTGGGACCGCACTTGCCTCCATGATCCGCTGCGGCTAGGAGGTGGTTCGAAAACATTTGCTTGAGTGAGATGAACGAACAAACTTCAGTTCCATGTTATGCATAAAGAAAATTAATTCTAAGGGAGGTGCATTGACCTTGTGGACGTGTATAGATTTCATGATAGAGACAGGTTCATAGTCACTGTTTTCCTCTTTTTTTTGTTGCGATAAATAGTCAGTGTTTTCGAAAGATACCAACGCGCCTCTAAGTTTGTACGTACAAATAGACAGGTTCATAGCCACTGTTTTTATAGACAGTTTCATAGCCACTGTTTTCATCCACACCTATTAATAGCCACTGTTTTCATCCACACCTATTAATACAATGCTAAAAATATCCGAGGCATTTCTTCAAGCAGGCATATAATGATGTAATATAGCCATGTCTAATACTTGAGCTATCCCCATACAATTAGTTCCAAAACAATGCAACGGTCGCATATAACTTAATATGGCTACCAAATACCGTGCAGATCCACTAAATTTGCAGTAGTTTAGATGTGATGCATAAATACTATTCCAAATAGTGCAATATCTCTTCTCCAATGAATGGCTAGGATGACAGATGTATATGTACGCCATGATTCTTACACCCTTTATATGCCACATCGTAAAAGTTAAATAAATTATATGTTTCTTTATATTGAATATCGTAACTATCATTCACTCCTTTGGAAGATGAGATTGTTCTTCCTTCAATTTCAGATCATGAAATTTATTGATATCGTGCACATATGCCAAAAACACCTATGCTATACCACATTATCCAAGCTCGCAAGAATCAAAATCCAATCTCATTTCTATACAGATAGCCTGACGAAGGAATCTTGTATGAGTTGAGAACTTGAGATTGACCCACATAGATCCATAGATCTACAAGATACATTCATGCATCAAGAAAGAATTAGTCAATCTCATTTAGACACGACACGTCACAGATCAGCCGTGGATCATTTCATTTCAGCCGGCACGCCACAGAAGATCCAGAGTGGGGCCCACGGCGCGGTGGTGCGGGAGTGGTTACACCAACGGGGCGCCATCAGCCATCAGCCATCAGCCTCGGCCCACCACCAACCCAGCACACACCACCACCTGCAGCCTGCAGCAGACGCCGCTTCCGGTCTCACCGGCAGCACTCCACGCGACGGCGAGCGCGGCGGCAGCAGCACCCACTACCCGCCGCCGCCGCCGCCGCTGACGGCGGGGCGGAACACGCGCGCGCGGGGGATCATGGCGATGATGTCGGCGCCGCCGCTGCCGTCCTCCTCCGCGCCGTGGCTGGAGTGGGCCGCCGAGTACACCAAGGCGGCGCAGGCCGAGGCCCGCCCGCCGCCGGAGTGGGCGGCGCGGGTGGCGGCGGCCGCGGCCGCGGTTACGGCGGCGGGCGAGAGCGGGCAGGACGTGCCCTGCTCCGCGGGGCTCGCGGAGGTGCTGGCCCGGGCGCTGCTCTCCGGCGCCACCGGCGGCGGCGTTGCCCCGGCGGCGGCCGCCGCCGCCGCTTGGAAGTACGCGGAGGCCGCGCTCGCGGCGCGGCTCGCGTCGCCGGCGCTCCTCCTCGCGCTCCTCTCCACCAGGTACGGCCCGCCGGCGGCGGCGGCGGCTTGTGTCTCTGGTAGTCTGGTGTGATCCGTGGCGGGTTGGTGGTGGGATCGGGATGGGCGAATGCGCGTGTGATCAGCTGCTTAGCTGTCGGGGAATCTCGAGCGAATGCACGCACGCACGCATTTTTTTAATTCCTCCAAATTAATGATTTCATTCATTCAAACCGATAATTTGAGGGTGTCCGGTGTTGCCCGTACACTAGTTTACCAGGAAGCTGGCGTGCTTCGCCCCGATAATTTGAGGGGAAAATATACTTTGTGAGTTGCGACAGTGTCAATGTAATTGGAAAATGACAATGTAGATAGATCACAACAGGGGAGAAATGCTTGTTTTAAGAATGCATGAGCAGTTGGACACTTATTAGGTAGGCTGATCAGGGAGGGCTTCACTGAATTCCTCGTCCTGTTTTTCTAGAGAAACAGAGGTCCTGTAATAGCCAACGCATTTAGTTTTTGACTTATGTTCTGGAACTGGAAAAGTAGTCAGATTAGAGCCTAAATTCCACTTGTACTATTTATTTCAGTGGCTGCTATTCCAGGCGTTAGGACTTTTCTCAATGTTTCTCTCATTTAATGTATTCTTATGGTCCTGCAGGGTCATTCCTCACAGGTTTTCCAGGCCAATGGAGTATAGACTCTACCTAGAGCTCTTGAAAAGACATGGGTTCAACTTCCATTATCAGATGAAAGCGGCAAATTTCAGAAAGTGTGCATTTCCCTCTCTGACTCCTCCCTGTACTTCCATAACACTATGCTCCAGTCAGTAGTTTGGATGAGAAACAGAGTCACAGGTGCACTGTTCGGTGTGATTTAGCATAGTTCACAATGATCTTAAAAATGGGCATTTCAGTTTCAGGTGTTTGTGGTCATAACAAGGTTTACACAAGTATAAAACCTTGTTGTGTGAGTAAGAGTGTATGTGCTTCCATGTGATCTCTTTCGCTTCATAACCTTGTTCCTTGCACCATTCTCTATTCATACACTCTATCCCTCTAGTAGTCTCAACCGCAATGGTAAACAGAGTGTCTTGCATGGTTAAATTTGCTGAAGCAACAAGAGGTCCTTGCTAAAGCATCTCTTATGTTTGTAGGATCATGGATTTAATAGACGGGAACCTCAAACTTTCCAAGATATTTGGCATCTCTACATGTGAACCAGGGGTTTTTGTTGTGCATTTCACTCTTTGTATTATATGGCAGTTGGTTGATGTTGTTTTGGATGATGAGGGCCTGCTAGAGTTAACTCCAGAGAAGAAAACTCAATGGCCAACGAGGCCTGAAGATGTGAGCACATTTGAAGGAACTTTTGCTGAACAAAAAACTGAGAAGATTGAAAAGTTACAGAAGATGAACACTGTAACAACTATGGAGCTCATTGAGCACCTTCTTCGTGATAAAGTAATTACTTGTATCCTATCATTGGCACGCGGAAACATGTATGGCTTTTCAACTTGAAGTACTCTTTTACTGGTTGTTTCAGGTTTTTATTTTTTATCATTTGGAAATGATGAATTCATCTTTTTGCTGACCGGTCATTAGTAATTTTATTCAAATGAATTAATCAAATAACAAACTAGACCTTCATCTCATAGGTTCATGACCTCATAAACTTTACTCAAGCTTATGGACGAAGCCTTGGTTTATATCTGTCTGTGGATTTTTGGTCTGGGGAGGTACAGGTTGCTCAAGATTTTGCCAGTAACATAACCAATGTATCATAGAATATTCTATGTGTATTTTTCTCTAATGCAAATATTTAAGCTAATGTTCTAGAAGCAACTAGGGTATGCAAAGGAAAAGAAAAAGTAACACTGACTACACTAGTGATATTTGATTTGCCTTACTTAAATAACCAAGAAAGTTTTAATAAAAACTGCAGCCATGGGATTGGGACTAAAGCTTTTTGATGGACTGATGGGTGAATGTAAACATTAAGTGCTGCAGTAGTTTATTAGAAGTTCATGACTGAAACCTAGTAGTCATTTTCTGTCCATATTAATAAATGAAGTGATGGTTTGGATATTCTTACTGAACATGTGACAATGGAATATACACACAGTTCCTTTTTATGCATAATATCTCACTGAAGTAGATGAGTTTTATTTAATAATATTGTTGACAATCTCAATTGTTTCAGGCAATCTCACTGGGGGGAATTCACTAACCGGTTGCACTTACTTGCAACAAGTTCATCTACCTTGCAAAATTCAGCAATATCCTTGGAGCCATTTCAGCATTTGATTGTAGGTGATTGCACTGCATATGGAGAAACTAAACATAACATGCACAAAAGATTCCACCCAACAGTGGCCGCTAACCCTCTAACTTCACCAAATGGACGATGCCTTGGTGCTAGCTATTCTGCACTATGGATTCCTATCGATATGTATCTTGAGGATTGTCTCGATGGTTCAATCGCTGCAACAAATTCCATTGAGACTTTAAGTGGTAATTTCATTCACTAATAGAAACTATCTTCTTGGTTATCTTGAATCGTAAAGCCATTTCCTTTTTTTTCTTTTTTTTTTCTTGCTTTTCTCTGGGTTGCTGCTAATCTATATGATGGAAATTACAGGTTTGGTCAAGTCTCTTCAAGCAGTCAATAAGTCAACTTGGCATGATGCTTTCTTGGCCCTCTGGGTAGCTTCACTTCGCCTTGTACAAAGAGTGAGTCTTCGATCTTCACTCAGTTATTCAGATTTGAGACAACCTCATAATGTTTCACAGCCTAATCTTTGATCGTTTGAAACAAGCAGGAAAGAGAACCAATTGAAGGTCCTGTGCCTCACTTAGACACACGGCTGTGCATGTTGTTTTCTATCACAACACTTGCGATTGCTGACATAATTATGGAAGCAGATTCACTTTGCAATGAAACAGAACTTAACAGTCATGTGAATGGGAATAAAGCAATGGGTAATCTACGCAACGAATTGATGCTGAGCTTACAGATACTCGGTGATTATGAAAGCTTGCTTGTTCCTCCTTCATGTGTCATCCCAGCAGCTAATCAGGCTGCTACTAAAGCTGCAATGTTTATTTCGGGAATTAGTATAAACAATGGCTACATGGATAATGTCAACGGGATGAACTATAGTATGTGGCTTCCCTTAAAATATTTTATTTTTGAATTACACATATGATTGACATTCTAGTTATGGATGTAAGGTAGTCTTAATATAAATTGTGTTTTAATTTTGTCAGCTGGAAATATGCGACATTTGATTGTGGAGTCATGTATCTCAAGGCAGTTGTTAGATACATCAGCTTACTTTTGGCCTGGTTATATCAGTAATCATGCCAACTCTGCATCTCATACACTCCCTAGCCAACTTGCTGGGTGGTCATCTTTCATGAATGGTGCACCACTGACTCAACCACTGGTTAATATGTTGGTATCAACTCCTGCTTCCAGGTGTGTACAACCCGTGTGTGTGAAAATGGATATCTTTGCATAATTTGCCAAGCTTTGAAATTGCCATTTACTAGAAACTCATGATTACTGAAAATTGTTTGCCGATTCCAACCCCCCTTTGTTATTTTGGTTGCTTCAGTTCTGCTGTGTGCTACCCAGTCTGGCCTTCTTTTAATATAATCAGCAGCTCTGTTGTTCCCTGATTTGTTTCAAAACAAATGTTTGACCATAATAAGCATAAGCCGTGCCTTATGGCATTGTGATTGGTGCTTTTTTCCCTCTCCTTTAATAGAAAGGCATGCAGCTCTCCTGCATTGTTTGAAAAAGGGAAAAAAAGGCATGTAAATGTTATGTTTGTTTCCTCCAAAAAGAAACAAAAAAATCAAAATAAGAACTTGCACTTTACAATGGTGTACATTAAAAAAATGACACTAGGGCTCAGCTATTAATATCCCTATATCTCAATATCATCGTATTTGTTAATTTTCATACATCATTATGGTAATAAACACTGAATGATGCTCATAAACTTGATGGAAGCTTGGCAGAGGTTGACAAGTTATTTGAAGTTGCAATTGATGGGTCAGATGAAGACAGCATTTCTGCTGCCACTGTTTTATGTGGAGCCACCCTTTTACGAGGTTGGAATTTTCAGGTTAGTAGGCTGCAATTTTCAGGTCCATAGTATGACTAATATTGGCCCTATCTGATTAATTTCAAAAATTACTATGTACATGGTAGCATGCATTGCCTCTTTTGTTTTATTCGAGAACCAATGTAACATCTCGCAGTCTTGAGGTAATTCATATCCAAAAGATGTGGTTTCCTGCCTTGTAGGAGCATACAGTTCGGTTAGTTGTTAAACTGCTCTCACCATCTGATCCAATCGATTATTCTGGAAGAGAGAGCCAATTGATAAAGCTGGGTCCAATGCTCAATGTTATTCTTTCAGGAATATCGGCTGTTGACTATGCTCCAATCTTCTCATTCCATGGCCTGGTATGGTTAACATAGCCACCTACATTGACTTCCACTCAGAAGTCTATATAATCTTTGGATTCTGAACTTTTTCCTCTCCGTATTACCAGATTCCGGAGCTGGCTGCTGCTCTTATGGCAATCTGTGAAGTATTTGGGTGTCTTTCTCCAAGTGTTTCCTGGACACTGAGAACTGGAGAGAAAATATCTGCTCACACAATCTTCTCGAATGCATTCATTCTTCTGTTGAGACTCTGGAAATTTAACCATCCACCACTTGAGTATTGCATAATGGGAGATGGTGCTCCAGTTGGCTCGCAGCTAACTCCTGAGTATCTTCTGCTGTTGCGGAATTCCCAGGTTCTATCTTCCTGCAGTTTGACAAAACAACGGAACGGACAAAGGCAATCACAAGTATCAACTTCACACGTATCATCTGGGAATCCTATTTTTATGGACTCGTTTCCAAAGTTGAAGTTATGGTATCGGCAGCACCAAGCTTGTCTGGCCTCAACTCTCTCTGGACTTGCTCATGGGACACCTGTACGTAACAATGTGGACAGCCTTCTTAATCAAATGTTCAGAAAGGCTAATAAAGGAGGCACATCTGTAGGTTCTTTATCTGGAAGTAGCAGCATAAGTAATTCTTCTGGTCCTGGTGTGGACGATTCACATCTTTGGCCTCAGTTGCCAGCTTGGGAGATACTGGAGGCTGTTCCATTTGTGGTTGATGCTGCTCTTACTGCTTGTTCCCATGGAAGGCTATTTCCTCGTGAACTGGCCACAGGTTGTGTTCAGTTTAAGGCAATTTCAGAACTAGTGCTACTTTTATTTGAGGATCTAATTTTATTTGAGGATCAAGAGTAACGAGTACTAATATTATGCTTTCTGTAAACCTGGACCTTCTGGTCTTTGATCTGAAAAAAAAAGAGTAACGAGTACTGAATTGTAGCTTCTAACCTTTATGTTAGAACATGCTCATTCAGGGTCAGGTGTTTAACAGTGTCTTCTCATTTTTCAGGCCTGAAGGATCTAGCTGATTTCCTGCCTGCATCTCTTGCTACAATAGTAAGCTACTTTTCAGCTGAGGTAACACGGGGTGTCTGGAAGCCAGCATCCATGAATGGATCAGATTGGCCTAGCCCCTCTGCGAACCTTTCCATGGTTGATGAACACATCAAGAAAATTGTAGCTGCTACCGGTGTTGATGTTCCAAGGCTAGTTACAGGTGCTGCTGGTTCCTGTTCGTTTCCTGCCATTGCTACAGCAAACGTGCCAATTTGCATGCAGAGTACTAATCCAGGTCTCATGTATTGCAGGAGGAAGCTCTCCGGGTACACTTCCATTGCCATTGGCTGCTTTCGTGAGCCTCACAATCACATACAAGCTTGACAAGGCATCAGAGTGCTTCCTCAACCTTGCTGGTCCAGCTCTAGAGAACCTCGCAGCAAGCTGCCCTTGGCCAAGCATGGCAATCGTTGCAGCACTGTGGACCCAGAAGGTGAAGCGATGGACCGATTTCCTAATATTTTCAGCTTCGCGCACGGTGTTCCACCACAACAATGAGGCAGTCGTCCAGCTCCTCCGAAGCTGCTTTGCTGCTACCCTTGGCATGTCTTCGACATCAGTATGCAGCTGTGGAGGCGTCGCCAGCCTTCTTGGCCACGGGTACTGCCCTGGTGGTTTCTCACCAGTTGCACCAGGAATACTCTACCTCCGGATATTCCGATGCATCAAGGACTGCTCCATACTCGCTGAGGACATACTCTCCCTTCTGATGCTGTCAGTGAAGGATATCGCTGAAACAACATCTGTGCCCAGACAACGGTCAGACATACTAAAGAAGACCAAGTACGGGATGAGGCATGGCCAGGTATCCCTTTCCGCTGCAATGACACAGGTGAAGGTGGCAGCATCGCTGGGAGCGACACTCGTCTGGTTATCGGGTGGCACGGCTCTCGTCCAGTCCCTGATCCAGGAGATGCTGCCGTCATGGTTCTTGGCCGTGCAGAACCTGGACCAGGGCGGGGCCAGCGGAGGCATGGTGTACAAGCTGGGCGGGCACGCGCTGGCCTACCTCGCGGTGTACTCGGGGATGTTCGCGTGGGGCATCGACCCGACGCCCGTGTCCCGGCGCCGCGAGAGGGTCATGCGGTCGCACCTGGGGTTCCTGGCGAGCGCGCTGGACGGCAAGATATCCCTGGGCTGCGACCTCTCCCTGTGGCGCGCCTTCGTCTCTGGGTTCTTGGGGCTGGTGGTGGAATGCACCCCGTGCTGGGTGCAGGAGGTGGACCTGAGAGTGCTCAAGCGCCTGAGCAGCGGCCTCCGGCACTGGGGCGAGGATGAGCTCGCGGTGGCGCTCCTCCGCCGCGCCGGACCCGATGCTATGGGCACAGCCGCCGAGATGATCCTGGGCAGGGAGTGGTGACACCGATCCGGCGCACCAGACTCGGGGCTATAGGCACGACTGCCGAGATGATTGGCAGGGAGTGGTGACGCCTACGCGCGCACGCGGCGTACCTTGTTCGTCAGTGATGTGCCGTCTGTAAATAATCTGATAATCTTACCATGTGTGTGCTGTGGCGGGTATATTGGATTGATTTTATATGTAAAAACTGTTAAGACGTTTTGATCTCTCTAATACTAGCCTCTGCTAACCTTCATCAATCTATTTTTTCAACATCAATCTTGTTCGTCAGTGATGTCTGCTAGCCTCCCGAGGCGAGGGCAGTAGAAAGCGAGAATGGAGATTCAACACCCAATCTATTTTTGCAACATCAAGATGCAAAATATATCTGAAGACGGATTAAGCACTTGAAACATACATCAAACATTTGTAAAAAAAACACATGAAAACACTTGAAATCCATTGTAAAACATACGCAACATCTAGGTATAACATATCTGTGAATCATATGCAGCATTCAAATAAACATACTTGTAACATATTTCTTAAAAAAAACATATAAAATATTTGGAACAGGCACTTACAACATATATGTGTACAACTATTGCAACAAATTGAGGGATAGAGGCTATATATACCGCCTTGTGGGCTATTTGAGTGTTCTTAAAGTTGAAGAAAGTTTCTACCAATTTGAGGCTCATTAGTGTTAGTGCTTTTTGTGAAGTGCTTAGGCTAGTTATACCACCAAATTAGTGCTTTCTTTAATTTTAAGTCTGGTGTTTAGTGAGGTTTTCATACCTCTTACTACTTTGTGCAACGTAAGAAGTTGCACCTTCTTGCAGCAGTGCTATTTTTATATAAAATATTTTCCTATCTTGCACCCCAATTACCCTCACAAAATGGCGTGGGAGTGCTCACAAGGACTCTGGGCTAAACATGGAAGGGCCATATTCAGGGTGGAGGCGGCCAAAAGTAGATATATAGATATGATCGAAGGACAGGTCAGAGTTGGGCTCGGGTCAACCTAGAAAAATATTGAGTTGGACTCGATGCAGTTGCGAGTCGGGTCAGGTCAAGCTATTTCTCAGTTTTTATTGGTTTTCCTTGTTTAGGTTGGGTTGTTTTGAGCTGGATCGGGTCATAGGTCAAAAACCGTGACCTAGGGTACTTTGAGTCATTCAGATTGGGTTTTTCGAGTAGGTCAAATCAGATTGGTTGGATCGAGTGGCCCATGGTTAAGTCTAGGCGAAAGGGTAGGTAGCATGGCAACAACGTGGGAGGATGCCAACAACAAGGCGCGTGGATATATCATTAGCCTCCCATTGCATCGAGGAGGGCTTTGGCGAAGGAGAATCATGCACATCAGTGTATATCTAGGAATGAGATGAGCACATGAATGTTTAATCAAATGAAAAAGAATGGAGGAGAATAATGGGATGGCAAGAAGTTATCTTAAAATTACTAGGCTATGGTGGTGGTTGTGGTCCTTTTCATGTAGCCATGGAGAAGAAGGGATCGAGGCATATAGCTATGCATGCAAGAAAGAAGATGGGGGTTATAGCGATGCCTGCACGCTGCAATTTGAGGAGCAATGCTTGTTTTCATGGCGACCATCTTCTATTTATGACTTCATGAAATTTGCATGTAGTTAGAAGTAGACGTGGCCAAGTTAGGATGACTAGTGTGCAATGTCACGTGGTTGGACACTGCATAGGAGTGGTCTAGCGCTATATCAAAGAGGAAAAAAGTAAAAAATGTAACAATGGGAATATTAGTCTAGTACTTGTACATGTGATCCCGAATGAGACATTAGTGCGTTGGTCTAGAATTGGACTTTGTTCATATGGGGGACATGATGACTAATAACTGAAACCGCTTTCCCAATTTTGTTTCTCATATTTTTCCTCTCTGCTTCTTCCATCTCTATCTCTATCTTTATCTCTATCTGTATCTATCTTTCTATTCTAAGTTCTTCCCCAAATATATAGATATCCCTGTTGCATCCCTGGATCGAGAGGGACATGATAATTGGTATCAGATCTAGGTTCTTCGTGTAAGCAATTTCTTAGTTACTCTCTCATCGTGAGTGGAGATTGGTGTTAGTTGGTGTTTCCCTTGAACTTGACACTGCAATTCCAGGTCTGCAATTCACTCATTTTGGAGTAGAGGAATTTACCACAGCTCCTAGTTATTAAGCGGCTCAAACTTGGCAGATTTGCATTGCCATGGCAGATGTAGACGCGAGGCTGTGCCAACTATTTGACAAGAAGCTCACGATGACCGCAAGGAAGTTATTCGGCACCAAGTGCGCTACTCAGGGCGACCAAGTGCAAGCAAAGGTAGAGTTGTCGATGTCTTTTATAGGAGATGCTCAGCAAGAACAAATTCATGTTGCACATGATCTCAAGGAGTTCCCTGCCCCAAGAGCGGGACCTCTGGATCACCATGGTCCACAGTTAATGGGACCGCATCCTCAGTTTTCATATCTACCACCACCTCAATTCCATATTGTGTAGGTGAATTTCTTCAGTTCTTCTTATAATTAAGCAAGTGATTGGGGGGTTTTATTATGTGGGTGATGCACGCATTATTATGCTTGTTGGGTTTATTGATGCAAGTCAAGGTGGGCTATGTAACGTCCTGCCTCCTCAAGGCCAGGCCCGCTTACATCCGGCCGCTTATCTAGGACATAGACTGCCCTCACAGACCAACACTAGTCTTTTCTGCGCACTTTGTCCTCACTCGTGCGCACCCAGGAAGACTTCCCGGTCGGTCACCCATCCTTAAATTGCTCCAGGCCAAGCACGCTTAACCTTGGAGTTCTTTATTGATGGGCTTCCGAAAAAGAAGTTGCAACTTGTTGGTACGAGTATCCTATTAATCCTATTAAGCCCTGGGGCGAGGTGTTACATACTCACCCCCTTAGGAGACCGACGTCCTCGTCGGTCAACCCCAGGCCAGGAACGTCCCCTCTTGGCCATGTCCGTGTGTCCAGTGCCAGCGCATGTGTCATGCTGTGTGACCACTC
>CM041631.1:53905601-53936014 GCA_023333625.1 Bothriochloa decipiens | reverse complement strand
CCAACACTAGTCTTTTCTGCGCACTTTGTCCTCACTCGTGCGCACCCGGGAAGACTCCCCGGTCGGTCACCCATCCTTAAATTGCTCCAGGCCAAGCACGTTTAACCTTGGAGTTCTTTATTGATGGGCTTTCGAAAAAGAAGTTACAACTTGTTGGTACGAGTATCCTATTAATCCTATTAAGCCCTGGGCCGAGGTGTTACAGGCTAGTTCTGGTTTTGTTGGATCTCAAAATAGTCTTCATAATTTTACTTGTTAAATGGATCTCCTGAAGTTTGATGGGGAAAATGTGCATATCTAGTTGAAAGGGTCATGCACATTCACAATTTATCAAATTCCTAAAGCATTTCACGTCACAACTACCTCAATGTATTTGATAGATAGGGCTACAGCAAAATGGTATTAGTCTTGCAAGAATACCTCAAGGGTTCAGAGTTTGGAGCAATTTCAAAAAGTGATATTATTTGGATTTGAAGTGACCACCAATGGGGCAAGATGTTAAAATTATTTATGAGAGGAACCTTAGACTGGATGATCCAAGATCGATGGGTGAATTGGGTCACTAAAAACTTAACCTAGTGTTCTATTTAAATTTATACTAGTAACTAGCTAGAAAAATGTGTACTTAGGTTTATCTGATGTTCTCTACTTACCTAAACCCCAAGGAGTTTTGTGACAAAGAGATAATCCTATAAAAAACCTAAGCTAATAGGAAAGGTAAAGCTACATAATCAAGGACATACAGAAACATAAATTTGGCAAGTAGAGAGCTCAAGCAAGGAGGCCTAAATTCTCAGGGCAAGGCAAGGCATACTATGATGTTAGTTGACAAAAAGCAAACCTAGTCCATATTAGAGCTCACTTGAGGTAAGCTCATGGTCAATGATCCTTTTCCTAGCCATGACAGGTGGCTCCATGGAACAAATTCGCCATGAGAATCTATCCTCCCTAACCAAACAGCTAAATCTCTCATAGATTCAGGTGGAGAGGAGGTAAGAATCACTTCTCCATTTATACTATGAGGTGTAAAAAACTATTTTCCACTGCCCCCGTTCAAAATTCACAAGAATCATTCTACACCCCACCATAACCAAAGTAGAAGCACTCCGCTAGAGAATTAAGGAGCTAAGCCAGAGAATCTAGGATTGGAGATTTGCTAAAAAACGCCTATATCATTGTTGCTTGACTCTCTCTCTCTCTCTCATTGTGGGACCATCCACTATGATTCTCAAAGTGGTGGGTCTATTTCATCCATGCTCATGAAGTCACCACCACTCTGCACAAATCGGGTCGTCAACATTGCAAGAGTAATACCAAGTGTTCCAATATACCAAGATTACAAAAGCACACACCCTGTTTCACTCTAGCTCTCAAGCTAAAGACCAATCACTTGCTAATAAATCCCTAAGAAATATTACAAGCCTTGTATATGATCACCAAGAACTCATATCGTGGATGGAGTATTCCAACACTTGCACTAATTTCATGTAGTTTCAAGGTACTCCACCACTCCTCCAGCGAAATATATCTGTTGAAAGTCCAACAAAAATTCCACTCACTAGCTAGATGGTCAGGTATTCACATCTTTGACATTATCAGACCATCAGTGAGTAGTACTAGCCATTGCCCCTATCACTGACATCATGCATCCATGCTTCATATGATGTATAAAACTACCCAATGTACATATCTTTGTCTGTTCATCACTAGATGAAGCCTAATAGTCCAATGTGGAAACCATCAGCTCACTCAAAGATGAATATTTAATTTCCAACAACCTTTTGCCTCTATTATTAGTTGTTTAGCCAACAACCAATCATCTGACACTCATGTTGACTCATCGCCAGACTGAGTAAATCGACATGGCGCCTTGTCTCTACGTATCACCTAATTAACGCCCAACAGTCTGATGAGTTCATTTTCCTCACTACCAAACCATGAGGTGTTTATAATATTTCATTTTTGATATATTTATAGTTTCTTCTCTAGACTTTGAACTTCTTTCCTTCCACCCCTAGGATCTAAATAAATGTTGGGACACATGTTATTACAACTACTCATTTGTGTCATTTCAATCACTAAAACTACTAAGGACTTGACAAAAGTTCCATGCTCAGTACAATTGAATCTAATACAAACTCATATAGTTGAAGATAGACTCATTTCAACTATAAAGCAATAGTTAATGGCAGAGGAATTGTTGTGATGAAGGACCTAGTAGATGAACCCAAAACAACATTTACAACCCAAAATGGTCACATCGGTACACTGTCACTCCCTTTGGACTTATCAATGGACCTACTACATTTTAGTACCTTATGAATTCTATCTTTGATGAATTTCTCATAAAATTTGTGATGAATTTCATCGATGATATTTTGATATACATATAACCCAACATTGATAGCTCATGTACTACATTTGAGAGAAGTTCTTCTGATCCTGATGGGAAATAAGTTTTTTGCCAATTCTAGCAAATATTGTTTTGCTCAAACATGAATTGAGTACATGGGACACACTATTCATGATAAAGGCACTATGGTATCTAATCCAAGTAAGATGAATTCTATGTTACCGTAGCTTACTCCTGAAACTACAACCGAATTGAAGGTTTTAGGTGTATTGCAAAAAGTTTATCAAGAATTATGGGCTTTTAGCCAAACCATTGATTGATCTTCTGCGATAGCTACTGTTTACTTGGTCTATTTTGGCATAGTCTGACTTTGATAAGTTTATCAATTGGAAGTCATTTTTGTATGAAGGAATTTTTGAGATTGGAAAGCATTCAAGAGTAGAGTAGAGTATTTTGTCAAATAGTGTCAATAAACCAACTGTGAGCATAATATAAGTCACGTAAGCGACGAGGCCAACTGGGAGAGTCTTGTGCGGACTTGAATGTAAAATTTATTTTTTATTGGCGTCTTTGTAAGATCTGGGATGTAAGCTACCAGAATTATATGTGAAATATAAATATAAAACCTGGATTTCTAAAAAAAGAGCACTTTGGAATAGAAATGTGCTTGCATTAAAAAGTAGGTATGCACAGGCTAACTTGTTTCGCAGGCTGCACTGTCGTCGTGCCCCGTGTGTTTTGCTGTTGAGTCCATGTTTGCCTTTGCCACCTCTCAACTAAAGATGGCAACGGGCACATCGCCCGTGGATACAAGTGTCATGTGCCCGCACCCGTGAGTGAAATTTTGCGCCTGTATCCGCGCTCGCTGCCCATCACGCGCGCCATCCTGTGCCCGCACCCGCTATCCGCGGGCATGCCCGTGTGCCCGCCAGATCTGGAGGGCGAGGGCAGCTCCTCACTGCAGGACCATGGCAGACTGGGCCTCTTCAGGCGCGACGCCGCCACCACGAGTGGGGTGGCGCGATGCCGCCGCCGCAAGTGAAGGAGCCGCGCGCGACGGAGAGGGAGGCAGAGTCATGCAAGGGGATTGGAGCCTCCGGTCGCCGCGAGCACAGAAGCTGGAGATGCATGCGAGTGTGTGACCGAGCGAAGGTGAGGAGGCGAAGCCGCATGCGGCCGAGTGGAGGAGAGGAGCCTCATGCCTACATGCGCTAGGTGTGAGTGGAGGAGCGGGGTCGCAACTCGCGAACCCGTGTTCTGTGCTTGCGTGGGTGAGGCCGCGAGGGTGAGTGGGTGACAGCAGCGTGGGGTGGGATTGGAATTTGGGTGATGAGTGAACTGAAACCCTAAAAGTGACGCTTATATATCTCTTATGCAGCGACCTCACCTGTCAGTGCGGGTTTGGCGGGTTTGTGGGTGCAAGCGTGCTATTTTCTTATCCGTTTATCTCTGCCCATCGGGCATAAATCTCTGCCCACGCCTGTGCCCACGGGCACAACTTCACGCCCGTATCCGCACCCGCTGGGTCTGGTGCCCACGGGTAGGCAAATTTTCTTTGCCCGTTGCCATTTTTACTCTCATCCTGTGTCATGCTTCTGCATGAATGCTAAAAGAGACTGGTGGCAGCAGTACATGAGCGGATTTCTAGGCCATGTTTAGTTCCTCCCAAACTTTCAACTTTGGACTATGGAAAAAGAAGATTTTCCATCACATGAAACTTGTGGTACATGCATAAAGTACTAAAAGTAGACGAAATCAAAAACTAATCAGTTTTGTCGTACTTTACGAGATGAACGTTTTGAGCCTAATTAGTTAACGGTTAGACAATTATTACCAAATACAAATAAAATGATATAGTGACGTTACAGTGCATTTTACCAACTTTACACATCCAAAGTTTGGCAACTAAACGAGGCCTGTAACTAAAAGCCGAGGCCGAGGTGGGTGGTTGAGCTGAATAATGGAATTAATCGACGGCCAGTAGAAACTAAGCATTTGCGAACCATTATTTTCTCATCTGGTCGCTTGCTCTTCTTTGCTTTGCTTCTTGCTTTTTTTTTGACAACATCTTCTTGCTAGTTGATCTGTGTACACCATGAGTATGGCCTTAGCCTTGTCAATGTCCCCCTAGCTGGCCTCTGCTAAACTGTCTAATTGTCTAATCTTCATCTTCATGTTGATGCGCATCGTTCCCCAAAGATTCGATGGTTTATTTCAGGCGCGCCTTTGCAAGCAGAGTTTAGAACGACTAGTCACAGACTAGTACTCCTTGGATTGGGTCAGATTAACAAATCAAATCAAATCCAAAGCGACGGATCGGGCTAATCATTGTACTGGCATGGCATGCAGTCGCAGGACAGTCGAGTCGCCCACGCCGTGATCCCGCCGGCCGGCCAATCGCCGGCGACCATCAGGCATCAGATCAGGGTCGGTGGTTGTCATTTCGCTGACTTGTGCTGGTCACACGACCTGTAGGCTGTACGAGTAGCATTCAACCAGCAGTGCTGCAGTAGTATCACCTATTCCAATCGATTTTCCGCCAAGTTAGCTTTTTACTCTGATTTATTATATATGCATGTGCTCTTTTCTCTTACAAGTAAAATGTAAAATAAGTAGCAAGAGCGGGGGGGGCGCCCCCCCCCCCCGCCGCCCGCGTCGTCCGCGACAGGGACGACTCGGGGGCGATCCCGCCGCCGCCGCCACAGGCCCTCCGCCGCGCTAGTCCCTCGGCCGCCGCAGCCGCACCCCGGATACCGGTGGCGACGGCCTGCCACGGAGCCCAAAAAGGCCATCCCGCGGCTGTTTCCTCCTCCATCCTTTCTCTCCTCCCTTCTTGTTGGTACTGTACCTTCGTTTTCTTCCGGCGTCAGGTCGCTAGCGCCCGGTGCTCGCACTTCGGATCCTTGCTCCCCGAAGCCGGATCCGGCGTCCTGCGGCCTGGATCCGTTGCAACCAGAGCTGACGGCGCGTCGCCAGCAGCGGCAGGGCCGCCACCTCTCGGAGCTCGTTCGCCTGACTCCGGCCTCATCGGCGAGCGGGCGCGGGTGCGGCAGGTCACGGCCGGCGGCGGCCTTGTCGCGCTGCTGCTCTTCCTGGTCACCACGCTCTGCATCGCCCCAAGGCCGCCTCCACGGAGTTGCTGCGAGGCCTCCTCACCGGCGCGGGCCAGGGCGGGCATGCAGCGCGGCAAATTTCCCTGGCCGACAGGGCCTAGGCCTGCACGAGCGCGGGGAGCTTCAACCAGGCGGCAACTCCGGTAGGCGTGCAGGCGAGCTAGCAGGCGGTGGGCGCGTCTGGGGAGCCTCCGGCTCGTCAAGGACCCTGCGGGCTGGCTGATGACTGCGTGGGCGTCGCGGTTGAGCGGCGCGACTCACGCGCGCGGTAGCCAGCGCCTGTACACCGCGGGCAGCGCGTCGACTGCCTGCGGCTCAGCACCCACCACCGGCGGCCGGGCTGTGCAGCGGGTGCGGAGGCCAACGGCCATTGGCCCTGCCCCTAAATCTACAGCAGCGGACGGAGGCGCTGCTCCCGGCCTCCTGCCGCCGGCTTCTTCAAGGCCACCGTTCTCGGCGGCGACAACCTGAGCATTTGCAGGGGCCTCCCCGACGCCGACTCCCCTGTTTCTGCTTCAGCCATGGCCTATGGGCGTGTCGTCGTGCCTGTCCTTGCCAATTTGCCAGGTCCACTAGCGGGCACGGTCATCGTGGGCGCTGTGCTGGTCTCTGAGGTGATGGGCTATAGTTCGTGGGGTTGGGGGCCTTAGGCAAAAGCCATGCATGACCATGTCCGTGCGATTGACGGCGACGCTCTCTAGCGTTGTTTTCCTCCCTGGAGGCGTCGATGAAATAGGCTCCCCGACCAATGGCTATAGCTTTGTCCCTCTTCTCCTGTTGAAAACTAGCTCTAGCTATCTAGAGCCGGCGGCGGCGGCGTCGATGACGTCGTAACCCTCCTGAGGGCGCCACTGTGGAGGGTAGATTCCAGCTCCTGCATTTGTCATGCTCATGCCCCTGTTTCCTTCTTGGTCGTTCTCCCTTCCTTTCTAGTTGTTGCCCACCTCTTGGTTGAGTTTTGGCCCTGGTTGTTGGTTGTTGCTGACGCTCGACGAGTGTCCTTCTCTGGCGCCTCTGCTCCATCGGCGCTCTCCTTGGTGGTGTCAGAATATCAAATGTCGGGTGGTGTTTCCACCGCTGTCGTCATTCCCCTCCAAGGGCTCCTCCCCGTGGATGGCGTTTGATAACGGTATGTGGGCTCGGATGTGCTGGAGGATGTCATCATCAGTTCAAAGGGAGGTCATCATGTCCGATGATCCGGGGCTTGCGTCTTCGTCACCACTCTTAGTCCCCATCCCGCTGCATGGAGTGGTCCTCAGATGGAGGGCGACAGTGGATCGGCGTAGTGATGAGGAGTGGTGGAGGGCACAATGGCCATGGTGAAAATGGCGAGTATGTTTGTTCGGTGGAGGCACAAATCAATGTTTGGCTGGCGTCTTTTGACAAGGGTCCAGACTTATCCTTGAGTTTGTTTAAGTGTTGTTTTGGTGGTGTTGTTGGTGTTGTGTTGTTAGTGATGGTGTTGTTTTGTTGTTGTTGGTGGTGACGTTGGTGTTGTAATCCCTCTCTCTCCTCTCTCTCTATCCTGTAATTTTTTAAGACTTTAGGGTCTTCGACCCTCCATGCACCGGTTCGCCGGAATCAATGGAAATCTATTCAGATGGGGCTCTCACCCCTCTGGTGACATGTTCAAAAAAAGTAGCAAGAAACTAGAACATTGACTTTGTTTTTACAGGCCGGCTTCGTCACCGATATGTAGTTTTTTTATAAAATATACCTATATTAAATATGGGAAGCATAAACGTACAAGTACACTGTATAAGGATACGGAAGACAGCTGCCTAGCCTATATGCTACAAGGACCTCAGCAAAAAAAGAAAATTCAGACTAGTCCTTAGCTCCTTTGAGAGTGGAAGTCAGCCTCATCCGCCGTCAACGAAGACCGCCGTCACCAGACAACGCTGCCAAACCTAAAGCACCTGAAGCCGGAGGAAGCCGCCGGCGTTGAGGTGCACTGCAGCAGGCGCTCAATCTCGCAAAGGCAAAGAAGTCTTTGAATGCCCGTCCATCAGGATCACACTCCAGATTGGAATGACGATGGCGGCGCCGACGATGGCATCCGCCGTCGCGTTGGAGCCAAGCCCGCTCAACCCTGGACCGAAACTCGCCGACGACCCGTGCCGCCGGCAAATCGAGCTCGATCCACCACACTCCATCTTGCCGCCACACCCCCAGCCGCCACTGTAGCCTTGACATAACACACGACATGAGCACATCGCTCCGCTGCGACGACAAAACAGCAGCCGCCACAAACTCCTACACCACCTCACAGGTCTCCCATCATCACCGGAGCAGATGACGATGAGGTGGACGAAGACCGGGAGGACTTTATTCCACCATGGCAGCGCCGCCACCTCCACCAAGCTCGCGCCGCCGGAGAACATAACCCTAGAAAAGGTACCTAATCTACACTGCCGGACGAAGAGCCTCTGATTCCCCACGCATCTGAGGCCCCGAGGGCCACCGGAGGCGGAGGGAACCGGCGACCTCGCCGGCAGGAGCACGGGATCGCCCTCTTTTTGCCCCTAGGGTTTGGTTAGGGAGGGTATCCTGGTTTTTACTACATGGAAGACATCCTCATGTAGGAGGGAAGGATGTAACAATTAAAGAAAACACTAAGTATGTATTTCATTTCAACTAAGTTATGGAAACCATTCTAATCTAGCATTATTTGGCACTCATAAATATGAAAGTTATCTAAGTGAAAGGCTAATAATACAACTCTTATTGACACTCCCTCAGTCCACAAAATAATGTAATTATCGTTTTTTATGAGAAGTCAGACAGATTTAACATTGGCCAAATTTTTATATAAAGAGTTGCAGACATTCATGATACAAAATAAATATCACTATATTAGTTATAGAATACATTTTTACAAAAGATATTTGGAGACATAAATGCTAATAATATTTACTATAAACTTGATCAATCTAAAATTACTTTGGTCAGCACGCACCCTATACTTATCATATAGAAGTTGCTTCATAAGTTTTTTGGTTGATGCGCATTAGCTGGCTTACAAAACTCATGTCTCTTGTCTCTCCTCTTATCTTTTCTCCATCTCGGCATACAACAAACTAACAGCCCCTTATTATTATTTCTCTATGAGCTCTTAAATGGTGAGTTGATCGTTTTTTCTTTTAAAAGGATTTGATCTATTTAGAACGTATTAATGTTTTCCCCTCTCTTATGCCTCCAAAAGGCATGGCCAAGGAAATGGGATGAGTCCATTTTAAGTTATGCAATATTTAGTGGCAAATAATTGCTCTATGTTTTCTATGTATTAAGCCTCTTGTTCATGGTTTATGCATTTCTAAACATGGTCTTTGAAGACTTAATTCGTCAAATTATCCATCTCACTGCAAAATTTTTATGCCTCACCTCTTCTCTTAGTTGTTGAACAATTTATAAAAGGGTCTTTTTTTAATAATTTTTAAACAATCTTATCTGAGAATACTACATAAACAAATAGACAAATAAATAAGTAGGTCAACTAAATGCTACAAGGAGGATTCTAACACAATGTATATGAGACATATATTTTTTTTTATCAAAGATGATGCAATACTCTAAAGGCAATCATATGCAACAAAATAGATTTTAAGAGTATGTATAAGCCAAGAAAAACCACATTTCTCAATATTATGGAACCATTATTCCTTAACTTTTAAAAAACTAGACTAAAAATAACAAGCAATTATGAGCAACTTGCTATACAATATAAAATGTAATCCAAAAAATTAAATCACTCCAGAAATTAGCAAGAAGACCAGAAACTGAAAAGTAAGAAAACTCGCAAGAAAAGTGTGGGTGCTCAAGATTCATGTGTGCAGCAACCGAAAAAATTCCCAAAATGTGGTTTGGCTCCCAAAATAGGCTACCCAAGAAACCCACGGACAACAGATTAGCTGCGCACGCGTACAGCGAAGAAATGGCAGCGATGGCGATGCAGCCATCTTAGCCCCCCCTCCCGTCTCCCTCCCACTCCCCCTCCATGGCCGCGCCTCCTCTGGTGTTCGTCGCCGCTGCCATAGCCGCGGTCGCCGTCCTCGTCCTCGTCGTCTTCGCCTTCTGGCGATGGTGGCGGCGGCGGAGGCAGCAGCGGCAGCGGCAGCGCCGCCCGCTCCAGACCGCGGTGGTGGCCCCGACCCCGGTCGCTGTCCAGGTCAAGATCCGAGCCTTCTTGTCCCCTTCTTGTTGCCTCGAGCCGCCAAGACGCGAAACCTCCATGTTTCTTATGCGAATCGCTGGCCCCGGTGTTTCTTGGAAGAATCTATATGCACAGGGATCGCCGGTCGATTGGGGATTGGGGGTTGTTGTTGCCGCCTCATTAGCGGAGAATTCTTGGGCCTGTCCTGTGGCGCATTTTGTCTTCTATGTGTGATTTCTTCAAACGTGGCTGATTCTGATTCTGATTCTGATTCATACGGTGTTGAGGTCCATCTCTGGTTGTTCTTGGCCGTTGGCTTGTTTCGTGTAGCCTTGTAGATAAATAGTATTGCATTGATGATTTGAGGCTGTTTGATTTATGTCACTGTAGTAATTGAGACATGCTTAAGGTTGATTAGGATGTCAATCTCTATTAATTGGCCAGCAGTGGGAGAAAAGTGTTATTGTTACATTTTTGTTGTTCACTGATCATGAATCAAATGATTGCTTATTGTTTTCTTAGTTGATGGATCATGATAAATAATGAGTATCTGGCTTCCAAGCAGACCAAAAACATCTATCTACTCCCTAATAAGAAGGAACAGTTTAGCTGATTTTTACCTTTCAGAACTGTTACATGCATCAGAACATGCTGGATGCTGTGAGATAGGAAATGGAACTTAACAAGAACCTGAAAGAAGTATTAAATTTGGGCTTTCTTCATTCGAATGCTTTTGCACATGAGCTTTGGTTTATTGTCAAGAACTCATTTCCTCACACAAGCCGATCAGTCATAAAAGTTGAAAAGAAAAAAAAGGAATAAAAATTTGTGTTGAAAGTCATGACATAAGGGTTGCCAACACTAATTCAATGATCCATGGTCTTAACCATAGACTTGGCACTTTCCTTAATAATTTCTGTAGAGTGGTAGCCACATCGATTGACCTTTGCCTTTCATGCAATGCTTATGATAACTAGTTATAGCGAAATGTAATTGTGTACTGAGGCATTTTTCACTACGCGATCTACATCAAGCTCTTATTTTCTTTAATTGTAATGTGGATGTACTTTTATTGGTGTCTCAATGGTTTACACTCTACTTGCAGGATGAGGATATAGATAGGCCTCTTCTTTCTGGAAATTTGGGCGATCACTCTAGGCAGAGTAATAGTTTTCTTGGAAGTTCTTTAGGAGAACCTTTGAAGATTCAAACAAATAGGAGTAACACTTCGCCTAGAAGTCATGCAATTGCTGATACATGGAGGATTTATCCTGCTGAATGTTGTGCTACACAAGGTATGCATAATCATATCCAACCATTTAGTAGCCTTGTTGAAATATCAGCTATGTTCTCGTCTTTGTTGGATTTCTCCAATTATGAATCTACAAAAACAATTTTCCAGTTACTCAGAATCACTACTGATTTTGTAGGAGAAACTCATGTAATCAATGTTGAAAATGAAACTTCTGAAGAGTTTCAATTAGGAAGCACACTAAAACGTACACCACCACCAAAATGGCCAACACCTGATCAGAAGCACAGAAGGGTTTCTGGAGATGACAATCAGAATGGAAGTGTTTCTCTGAAGGATAATGCATATCGTAAGCTATCCTTCAAACTTGACTTGGATTTTCTAATAGTCCATTGCTTGCAAAGGTTGGCATTTGTATGCGTATATCATCCAATCTTTTGTTAGAAGTGCAGATAGCAGCCTAAATTTAGAGGTTATAGCTGGTCCATCTCATGGAATAAGGTGTTCTCGGCTGTCAAGTAGACCTTCTATGCTCCCAATAACTCTTGGAAGGGTTCCCCCAAGTGATTTAGTGTTAAAGGACTCTGAAGTATCAGGGAAACATGCTCAGATAAACTGGAATGCAAAGGTAAGTTGTTCAGGAATTGTTTATGTTTCTATTGTACTCAAAAACTCATTGTGAATATTTTAGAGCCTCCAAATGTTATCTGATTTTCTACTGTATTGACGAATTCTGTGGTTTATGTTACAGTCTTTGAGATGCTTTCTCTCATCTAGTTGCTTATGTGCTGCAGTACAGTTTAAAATTCTTCCTTATCTCCGAAACAGTGATAATTGGTATATTGGAATATTGCAGACATTAAAATGGGAACTTGTGGACATGGGCAGCTTGAATGGAACTTTCTTGAACTCCCATTCGGTTCACCATCCAGATGCTGAGTCTAGGCGTTGGGGTCAACCTGCTGAACTTGCACATGGTGATATTATAACTCTAGGGACTTCATCTAAACTATCTGTAAGTTCATAACATTCTTCCAGTATCTCTATTTTCTTCCAAATTTGGTAAAATATTTTATGGATCTTTTAGTAGTTGAACTATACATTCTACTAAACTTGCATTATATGTCTCGTAGAAGTCTGAATCCTTTGGAATTGATCAGAGTTGCATATGCCCGTACCAAATCCTAAGTCTTGATCCTTATGCTTGATATCTTGACAAGTCTTAACCTGAAACACTTCATCTTTTGTAGGTTTACATGGTCATTATAATCACATACATTTAGTTCAAACTGAATATTAAAAATCACAGACTCTGTGTCCTACTCACTATAAACTACTCAACTCCATTCACCAGATGTGATTGTATGGAACATACAAGAAGAAGAGCAAAACCTTCTAGTTTCAAGTAACTTGGGATAGGCTAGAGATGAAATCCAACATGACTCACCAACAAGAAGGGAAAATAAAGAGAAACTAAAAACAGCATCAAAATAGTGATATCATGAGGAACCTAAAGCCTATTCCCTAAACCTAAAGCACAGAAATAGCTGATGAATGCAAGGAATATAGTTATTTACATGTTCTTTTCATGTTTCTGGGTGTCCTCTTCCACTTTCATTCCATATGATGTGCCATAAATCACTTATGGCTAGTTTTGGTATATAAGCTTAATCTATGCATATGAGTTCATTTTTGCTAAGAAGGTTTGGTCCTCAAAATCATGATTCTGGTGTTCCCTTCTGTTGCAAGGCCATATGTGGTTCTGTGGAAATTCAATGGCCAATATAGTCTACAACTATTCAATTTGTAGATTATATTGCCCATTGAATTTGCACACATTGGGCCATAAGTAGGGGAAAAGTACGTCTAGTGTGTTATTAATGGAGAAATCATAATGAATGGTTTATTTCTAGTGTCAAGTGTCAACAATATAGTCTACAAATTGAATAGTTGTTAAAGCTAGTGTTCTAAAAAGCTCTGCAGGAGGCATGGTGCCACTTAAGCTGTCACGTGGTACTAGGATGGGTGGGTTGTGTAGCCTAGCACCTGTGTGGGGGCTAGGCGACTGTTTTAGAACATTGAATGAATGCTAGCTGCTAGCTTATTGGATTTTCTAAGTGATGTTGATCACCATTATTTGTATGGATGCTTGCTTCATTCAGCAAACTTTGTTGAGGGCTGGTTGTAACACTGCAACCAGCACAATGTCCAATGGTTTCTGTTCATCTGGTCTGAATTCATGATTTGAAGTATACACATGTTATTTGGTCTTAAAGTTTCTGGTGCTTAACATTCAGCTTACTTTAGCATCATAGCAATATTTCAATAGTTAGTCCTTTTTTAAAAAAAATCAATTGTGTTTCTACCTCTGAAGGTTCAAATTTCACTGCAAAATCAACGAGTTCCTGCTGGTGTTGGTATGGCATCTGATCCAATGATGGCACGTAGAAGTGGAAAGAAACTTCCAATGGAAGACATAAGCTTTTGCCAGTGTCCTCTGCAGGGTGTTGAACATGTCAGTAATCAGATAGTTCTTCCAAATTCTTTATTCTTTTTTCCCTTATGCCTGATTTTGTTGCAGTTTGGGCTCTTTGGAATTTTTGATGGACATGGTGGGGATGGAGCTGCCAAAGCTGTCAGCAAGTTAGTCATTTGTGCTTCTTTAATGCATGACTATGCGTGACATCATTTTATCACTTCATCCTAGTATCTGGGGATTTTCTTGTATTAATTAACTCCAAATGAACCTGAAGATTTTAGTATCTTGATATTTTAATCTCACCATGCAAAACTGATGTTTTCCCTTTCAATTTCTAGGATTCTTCCAGAAAATCTGGGATACATTTTATCCCATCCTGAAACAAAAGAACAAGTGCAATCATGTTCTGATGCTTCTGATGTCCTTAGATATGCTTTTACTTCGACAGAAGACGCAATCGATCATCAGTACGAGGTTCACCCTTTCTCTAGTTGTCATGTGTCAGATGCTATTGTTGAAGTTTTAGTTCAAACTTATCTTCCTATTACCTAAGTGATTTTTATATTTTGTGAAAGGTTTGTTTATATGTTTGCAACTTGCAAGGCTGTGATATTTTAGTATTTTAGAGCTGCCCCTGTTGACTTATATACGTTATGTATTTCTATGTTTGATATATCAGGCTTGTCAAGAAATCTTACTATCTTAGTGATGTCAACAATTATTATATTGTCTGATTGCTGATCCCATCTCTTGAGTACACATTATTAAGTTGTTTTGGTCCTAATTGAAATGGTTTATCTGGTTTCCGACTTTTTTACTGAAATGAATTCATCTCTAGGATAAAGATTTCTAGGTAATTTTGCTCCCAGATTCCAGATCTTGTTATGTAAGCAGGTACCCTACTATCATATATTGTAAGAATCCTCCCTGTTCTGAATGCCTACCCATAGCAATGATTTTTTGCTTCTGAAAATTTGTTGTCTAATCAGACTCCTCTTATATGCCTTTTGTGTTACTTTGCCGAGTAGTAGTTGCATATTCTTCCCTTGAATTACCTTGATACAAACTGTTAAGGCCTACAGTTTTTATTTGTCCGTTCTCAGGGATGTACAGGCACAGCACTTTTTATTTGGTTTGATCAGAACAAAGATTGTTTTGCCCAGTGTGCTAATCTTGGTGATTCTGCTTGTGTAATCAGGTAAGAGGTTTGCCGCCTCCACCCCTCCCCCCCAGTCATGCAGAGATTTTCTCGTCCGCTTTTCCTTCTAACATCCTGTATGGTGTAGAATTGGAACATTGTTATTAACATCCATATAAAGAAAACATTGTGAGTAATATGTTTACTAGCTTGATAACTGTTGGCGCTAGATCCTAGCACCGTAGAGGCCGACAGCGTTGGCTGCCGACCAGGTTTGAGGCGAGCAGCTTCTGCTCGACCGTCCCTCGACTCCTCTCGAGACCCTCGAGTGGAGAAGAGCTTGACCCTCGACGTCTCCCCTGCTCCAAGGAAGAAGACGAGCCGAGCTCCCTTCCCGCACACACACACAGCACACACTCTAGCAGCGGCGTTGGCCGACTGCCTGGACACAAATGTGGTGGCAAGAGCTCGATGAGCACAACGAACACACACGCACTGTATTCGTGGTTTCAGTTCCTGAAACCCGAACTTCCCAGAATGCTTTGCCTGCTTGCTGAACTACTTTCTTCATTGCCATGTGTTGCATATATATATACAAGATGCCAGTCGGTGGGTACACCAACCACCTACCTCTACAGTACAAGGCTTTACCAGCCCCAACTACTCCTAGACAAGACTAGACCAGCCCACTACCTGCTGGTGTACTACTACCAACTACAAGACATGGCCTAATGCCATGCTGCTACAGAGCGCAGGATGGAGAACACCGTTGACCTTTTACCTGCCCCAGTCCGTACGGAGCTGGGATTCCCGCCCTCGACCGCACCTCGAGCCACTCGAGCTTCACCTCGACGGGTAAGCTCGAGTGCGTGTCGGGTGGCCTCGAGCGCCTGTGGGGGAGCAGCAGATTAAGTCTAACAATAACAACCTAAACTTTTTCAGCGTCAATGGAAAGACAATTGATATGACTGAAGATCATCGAGTAGCTAGTGCAACTGAAAGAGCTAGGATAGCGAGAACTGGGCAGCCCCTGAAAGATGGGGAAGTTCGTCTTGGTGGTATAGTATTTTGCTCCATTTCCATTGAAATCTTTTTCCATCTACAGTGAAGGTGTAATCAATGTTTGTTGTTGTTTCAACAGGACTAAATCTTGCTAGGATGTTTGGAGATAAGTTTCTTAAGGAGCAAGACTCACGCTTCAGCTCAGAACCATATGTGAGCCAAGCTATTCGTATCACCAAAGCATGCACAGCTTTTGCTGTTATTGCTAGGTAACTTGTGTTTTCCTAATGCTAACCAGGTAATGCTACTGATATAATGCAAAGCATCTCCTGACCCTTGAGGTTTTTTTGTATGTACGCAGTGATGGGCTTTGGGATGTCATCAGCAGTAAAAAGGCGGTACAGCTTGTTGTTGAGGTAAAAGATCTGATGACTGTATGTTTTTCCTCAGCTGCAGTGGCCTTTATTGTTGCTTTCCTTCACATTTCACAATGTGCAGGGAAAGGAGAGGAACTCTGGTGATAGCACCTCGGCTGCTAAAGTAGCCAACCGTGTATTGAGCGAAGCTAGGAATTTGCGAACCAAGGACAACACATCTGTGATATTTGTAGATTTTGACATTCTGAGAACAGATCCTTGTATCGCCAAATGACTTGTCAGATTCCAGACCACCTTCTTTCCATGAATCATCTTCCTGACTGCTTATAGCTCCAAGTTTTGCTCCACCTGTTCTGTTTTCTAGTGAGATGTGATGTGTTCACATGAACCGTCCTGAAACCATCTGTAAATTGGCATAGGAGCAGAGTCCATACCCTGTTGTAATCTGGTGCGTGCTTTTAGAATCTACTATATATATACAGATGCTTTCTACTCGGAGGCAACCATAATAACAAGGAATAAACCCAGGCCTTGTTTAGATTGTGGTATTTTTTGAACCCGATGAATAGTACTACTTTCGTCTTATTTGACAAATATTGTCCGATCGTTGACCAACTAGGCTCAAAAGATTCATCTCGTGATTTTGAACTAAACTGTGTAATTAGTTTTTTTACCTATATTTAATGTTCCATGTAAGCAGCTAAATATTGATGTGATGGAGAGAGTGAAAAAATTATAACTTTTGGATGAATCTAAACATGGCCCCAGTTTGTATGCCAACCAGCCTAGCTAGCAGATAATAATGCTTTGTTGACCTGCATGATATGATATCACATCACTTTTACCTTGCTGTAGAATGTGCATCGAATCTGAAGTCCAACGGCAAAATGGAGGCAAGTGAAAACTGTCTGACGACAGAAATGGAATGCTTGCATTCCAATTGCTCGGTTTCAATATGTGCACAGGTTGGTTGGGGCTCAGAAGGCACCAATTGCCTGCCTGATAGAAATGGAATGCTGTGGAAACAAATGCTGCCAAGGGGAGGGAATCTAGTGGTGCAGCCCTGGTCATTTCGCTCCTTTGTGCACCCCCGGAATTAGTGCCTCGCTCATTCCCAGGACCAGCTTTGTGGTCCAGGGTGGTGCTGGTGCACATCAATCTCCTTTCCTATCAAGGGAAAGGCACTGCAAGTAGTTGGAGCTGCTGTGGCAATACCAGGGCTTGCAAAAGGTGTCTCAACTCTCAAGGACAACAACTAGCTAGGCTGATATATCACCGCAACACAGCAATACACGCATTCATGATTGGTTAGAACAACACACCCGCACTATTGCAAAGAAACATCACTGCCCAGTGCGATTTCAGAAGCCATTATCTACCAGTTTCAAAAATAATACGTTCCCCAATATCTATATATTGGGGTAGCTTAGTAAATATTGCTTTTGTGAATATTAGAGAGTTGGTTCAGCAGTATCCCAATGTATCTATCCTAATACCTATGCGAAAGATAGACCCACAAGTGTGTAATTAAAAAATAGCTAAAAGTGATGGTTGTGATGTGCCTCATGCTATTGGGAGAGATATAGCTAAAACAAGAAAAAGGTACCATAACCCCTAGTTATAAGGATATGAAGAGGTATTGAGGCTGCTCAATACGCTTTACCTCGTTCCATTCTCTTTTGTCCACTCGGACCCATGAGAGCAACTCCACCGTGTCCAGAAAAAAGATCCCCTAAATCTCCTCTCTTTCCCTCTCAATGCTCTCACTTCTCTCAATGGCATATGAGGCCCACACTGCACCGCACTGCGCTGCACCCCATCACGCCGAGCTCTAGCCAATAAGATCTGCGCCAGCACGCTTTGGCAGGCGAGCTGTCCACATAGTCAAGTGAGCCCTGCGCTCGATCAAGCTAGCCAGACCACCATCTCAACCACGTGTTGGGCGCTGTCATCGCCGCGCCTCTAGTATGGTGAGAAGAAAGCAAGAGGAGAGAAGGGAGGAAGCGATTTTTTCTTGTAATAGTAGATCTCATCATGTATTAAGAGGATGAAGGTTTTTCAATGTGTTGGAGCACATTTTTTTCTACATTATAGAATTATTTTTTTCTTAATACTTGGAAATAGAATTTTTAATAAAAAAGTCCTTTGTGTCTATCCCTCCGATCCGCAATCTTATAGGCTCTTGAATCTATTTATGCTATAAAAGAGTGAAGAAATTGATAAATACACGTTACTTGAGAATTTCTACCCACCCTATGTTTTAACCGTTAGATCTGACTTAAAATCTTGATCTAAAAGATATTAGGTGTCCTTACTTTCTAACTGGTGGACCACCCCATAAGACGTAAGATTTCTTATGTTCCTGCTATTCAATTACCTCGCCGCTCTATTTCTTTTTCACCGAAACGAGATTTGTACCCGCCTTACCATATCTGCTAGGAGACGTACAAACACGCATACATACAAACGTCTATAACCCTCGCCGCCGCCACCCTAGGAAAAGAGGGAAAAAAAACGTAGGCCTCTCCGTATCCGTGCCCTCGCCACTACCGCCGACATGTCGTCGTCCTCATCGTCAACGACCAGGGCAGCCTCCTCGTGCCATCACGCGACAGCTTCGTCGACGACGCAGCCATGAACTTGGGCCGCGCCTGAACCGAGTGCTACCCCATACAGTAAGTATTCTCTTTTCTCACCTCTGTAGCCTCGTGTGTAGGGAATAAATAGCTGAGTACTGTGTGTTACTTTAGGTCACCACATGCAGCATTGATAGCATGAATCTAACCATCCAACATGACTTCTCACAACTGATTGGCTGGCAGATCTTGTTGCCCTCTTTGTCCTGCATGGCACCGCAACGTTGTCGGTGATCCTTTTTTCTGGTAGCAAGCTGCTGTGCACGGGATAGAGAGCGTCGAGCAAGAACATGACAATGAAATTGTATCCGCAGGTGATTTGGTACGTGCGCTCGTGGACAGCAACATCTCATGGCTCGAGGGCAGGTTGGGCAATACAGCTACTCAAAACTAAACATTATGTTGCACAATTATATAAATTTATTTAATATATCAATGTATTAGCAAGACTAAAAATTATTTTGCCTGTATGCCTTATCATAAGTGGATGCCGTTTGGAACAAAATTAATTTCTTGTATTGTTGGCAGATACTACAAAGGATATGATGCATGCCTTGTCAAGATAATATATTTGCTAAGTTGTCTAGTCATTTAAAAAGATAGGATAATGAGATCAACTTGGCCACCATATTGTCCCTGGTCTTCTATTGATGAGATCATGATGGATGCCATACGAAAATCACAGTTAATTGCTCATATTTGATCTTTGCAACATCGCTACATGTTTTAAGCTATTTTGGAATATTTACTTCTTGGTTACTATGCATTATTCAGTTAGCCCATGCAAATTAAAATTGAATGCACATTATTCAGTTAGCCCATGCAAGTTAAGACTGAATGCAGATAAAGTAATTGCTCTGTTACACTTTCTATTATTGTTCCGTTCCGTGTATGCCTTTCTGTTATTTATGTTGGGTCATAGAACTGAGAGCTTGCTGATGCCAACAAGCACAAGTACAATTTTTAAAAAAAAAATCAAAGTAAACAGTAACTATTTGGTAGTGAAGCGTCACCTTGCAAAATCTCTACAAAAGCAGGATAGAGAGATATTATAGGTAACATGAATCATTGAGGCTAATTGATTGTCAATACTTTGATCTCTTGGGCTCCATGAAATGTACGTGAATATAAGTTTATTTATAAATAAAATATAAAACAAGCAAAAAAAGTAATGTAGCTTAGACAATATTGGATTATATAAATTTTTGACTTCATTAGAATAAGCCCACTTCTCAAGGGTACTATATTTATTTGGGTCTCAAGAAAATTAAATGTTATGTGTCCATTATATATGAATTTGTTTTCAGTGTGTCATATATGTGTTATAATTTCTTGAATTGAAAAACTATTATTATATTTCTTCAGATAAACTTGTCTAATAGACACGTGCGTGTCGCACGTGTATATTTACTAATTCATAAAAAAAAAGATAGGAGGTACAACGGTCATTTGGAGGGGCGGGGCCACAGAATGGCCTGACTACCGACATTTGAGATGCGAGGAGGATCCAACTAAATCCTGTCTGTCATGTCTACATCCACCTCCTTGCTGCTCCCTCGTTTTGGCAATTTTGTATAATCATTTTATAGTTCTTATTTTGATATAGCCTCGCTTTCACTTTTGAAAGAGATGACGATTGCCACGTGGGGTGGGGTGCTATTGCATTAGACAATCTTAGTTAGACAATGGTTTTTCTTTTGAGGCGGCAAGCTAGCTGGGTACGCAATTATCGATCGAACTTTATATTATCTTTTAGCATCGTAGCGTTCTTAAACATAAAAGTCAAAATTATAAAACTGTAGATCGGCTATCATTTTTAAATATAAAAAAGTATCTTTATTTTACATCTATATAAGACATATTATTTTTATAAGAAGACAAGAGCTTATAAGCAACTGAAAGTTTACATTATATTTTTGAGCATCTTAGTATTTTAAATAATGAAGGGCGGCCCTGGTACAAGCGGTAGAGCTTTACCATCTGTAACCAAAAGATGGCTGCTGGCTATTTTTTCTTTCCCAGACCTCATAATGCGAGAGTCTACGGCACTGGATACGCCTCTTTTTTTAGTATTTTAAATAATAAAATTCGAAACTAAAAAATTATATATCTCATCGAGCTCTATAATATTTATAGAAAAAACAATCTTCATCCGACATCATATAAAAAAGATATGATTTTTCTGAGGTTACCTTTGGTCAAGCCACTCCCACTAATACGACAGAACGGTGCTGTCGCGTGGGCGGAAGTTACGTGACAAAGCGTTATGTTGTCGTACGTGCTAGATTAAAAATAAAAATTAAGAAAAATTGGGGTTATTTTTAAAACAAATATTTACAAAAGAATTATATTATATAGAAAAAAATTATAAATATTCCCTCGGTTTTTGCGCAACTACAATGGCACCCCACCCCACGTGCCATCGCGATCCGGTGCATGAGTTCGCTCGCGCAGCCGGCCGTCTGGTGCCCAGCCACCAGTCAACGACGGCACACGTACTCCCTCCCGTCCTCCTTAAATTAAGCCTCAGACGCCTCACCAACTTACTCGCTCTCGCGGTCTTGCTCTAGCTCAGATCAGCAGGTAGCCAGCATATCCCAGTCCCAGCCATGGCGGCGGCGGCCGGCGGCGGAGGCGGAGGCGAGGCCATGCAGAAGGCGCTGCAGTTGGTGGCGCAGAGCACGGGGTGGACGTACAGCCTCCTCTGGCGCCTCTGCCCGCGCCAAGGGTACTACGCTTCTTCTTCTTCTCCAGTCTGACTGACTCTAGCCGAGATTTTCTATCGGTCTGATCATGCGTGCATGGCGCTGCCTGCGCAGCGCGCTGGTATGGGCGGGGGGCCACTACAACGGCATCATCAGGACGCGCAAGACGACGGTGCATCAGCCGGGCGGCCGGGAGGGCGCCGGCGAGGAGAAGGAGGAGGAGATGGCGACAGCGGGGTCGGGGGCTGGCCGGACGGCGCTGCGCCGCAGTCGGCAGCTCAAGGAGCTCTACGACTCCCTGGCGGCCGACGGTGGTGGAGCAGCGGGCGGCGGCAGGGACGCCGGCGGCGCGCAGCAGCAGCAGCAGCAGGTGGTGCCGCCTCGCCGGCCCACCGCGGCGCTGGCGCCCGAGGACCTCACGGAGACGGAGTGGTTCTTCCTTATGTGCGCCTCCTACTGCTTCCCTCCTGCCGTCGGGTAACCACCTATATTGGCTTGGCTACATGTATTTGCAGCTCGCATATGCTACCTCATCCACAGCAGAAAGGAACGAACGAACTCCAGGTCTGGACGTGCACGACGGAAACAGACCGGCTCTCTACACCTTAGCGTGAACCCAATAGCCCAACGCTTAAATCCCACGACACACTCTCACATAGTGCAAGATATACACTATGTCTATGGCTTCAGATGGATCTATAGTAAAAGTAATATATCAAGAAAAGTTAAACGTCTTATAATTTGAAATCAATAATAATAATAGTAACAATTAACACACGAGGTTGTGACCACAGGTACACATATCCCAAGAGGCCCCAAAGAAAGGGTTGGAGGCGTTGAAGCGAGCTGTTGACCCATGGAATCAAGGAAGCGGATAATGGAGGAGCGGCGTCCCCTGAAGCCGGGTTGGTTGATGGGCGACACAGACAAACTCTGTTTCACCGCACGGAGGACTCTAAGGTACGGTAGTGTTTGGTTTCAAGGATGAGATGGTCCCACCCTATCCTAGTGCTTGGTTAAGAGGCATCCAATCCCTTGCGGAAATATTTTCATGAGATTTGGGCAACCTTGTCCCCCAAATTTCAGCAAACACAACCATCCCGCTAGGGACAAGACCTTCCGTGCGCCACTAGAGATGTAGGAAGAAGAGCGACACAGAAAAGAAAAGAGAGAAGGATGAGGTCGAGAACGATGGAGGCCGGTAGGGTAGAGGTCCATGGACGGTCAAGGTTCAGCGAGCCTCGGAAGTGGAAGATCCAGGGAGGCGGAGATCCACAGACACATCGCTTCATGGGGGAAAGCTCTAGCACCACTGCCTCACGGGCCACCGCGTGGGCCGGCGCTGCCATCTCATGAGCCCCTGTGCGGGTAAGCGCCGCTGCCTCATGAGCTAGCATATGGGCGGGCAGCGCCGCTCGCTAGCCCCGGCGTCTGGGCATGGGTCCCACCCTTACCCTTGTCATCTTGCAAGATAAATCTTACTAGCAAATCTATTATGGCCATCACAGAAAATTAATTTACAAAGGGAAAACACCATTGAACTATGTTTCAAGAGTGCCATTGTTTTTTATTATTATCATATCTATCACATCACACCTTTTTTCATTTATCTCTAAATTAAATGATGCAAATTTATGCTTCACACACTTGGAAAAGTGTGCTGGACAATTTCAAGAAAGCATTGCCCACATTTTTGGTAGTATATTCACATTGTTTGAGCTATTATACATACATACATACATACATACATGACACTCGAACAGCTCTACCTGTTTCTTAATTGCATTTTGAACCGTACTTTTATTCACTCTAATCTATTCATACTGTTATATCAGAACTGGTTTCTTAATTTAACATTCTTGTCAAGATCATATAGGTGATGCAGCATGCATCAATAAATTATCAAAGTACAAACATTTCACATAATAACAAATAGATAATGTTCTTTTTTCTTGTAGCAAGAAAACATTCTGTATATAAGTCATATACATGTGTAGTGTTTTTCACATTTCAGGTTGCCTGGGGAGGCATTTGTAAGGAGAGTTAATGTGTGGCTATGTGGGGCAAACAAAGTTGACAGCAAAGTGTTCTCAAGAGCGATTCTCGCTAGGGTACACATATACGGTCTCCCTTCTTTTCCATCTTTTTTCAAAAGAAATGTTTGGTACTTTTCTAGCCGCAACTACTTGACACTAATTTGTGTGGAGCATTAAATGATACTAATCTCATTTTAATACCCCGAGTGCGATTGTTTGCACATTGTAGCTCATGTGTGGGTCAATTAATACCCTGTTTAGCTGCATATCAAACTGTATTTTTATTATATATCTAGACATTATCTATATCTAGATGCATATTAAAATAATGTACCTAGAAAACCCAAAACTACTTATAGTTTGGAACAGAAGAAGTAGTTATATTAGCTAAACATTATTTTGCTTTCAAGGTATGAGCATGATGCACAAACTGTATATTGATATCCAAAAGTCTTATTCCCTTCTTTGCCTCATGATAGAGAATTGAAGTGCTAATTAATTCTCCTTTTATTACTCTTTTCATGTGGAGCATCACAAATATTTGTGGCAACAAACATCAGAGTGCAGGCATCCAGGTATTAAAATTTGTTTCTGAAACTACTTTTTAGAGTTTTTATTTTATGAGGCTTATCAATGTTTTGCTATTCAATACTCCCTCCGTCATATATAAGGTGTAACCACCTCTAGTTTAAAGACCAAGGAACATATTTAATTCTCTCTCTCATAGTAGTTTATTAATGACGTACATGTGTCTAGACTCTAGAGAGAGCATGCTTTATATTATGGGACATGAACAAAAGTGGTTAAGTCTTATATTTGAGACAGAGGCCAGGAGTACTTAAATAAACCACTTCTAGTTTTACAAGTCTTTATTTGCAGTGAACTTATTATTTTCAATTAAGTTTTCAATATTCAGAAATTGCAGATTTCCACTAAATATTGAATCTCATGCATATGAATATGATCAATGCTTATGCATTGACTTCGATCTTAATAATGCAGACAGTCACATGCATTCCAGTTGACGACGATTGTGTCCTGGAAATTGGAACTACAGAGAAGGTCAATGGGTGAATTATTCATTTTAGAAATTTATAGCCGTTAATAGTTAATATTCTGCAAACTGATCAATAATTACGTAAATTCAATTAATACTTTCAATAACGATATTAATAAACCAAAAATCCATCATATGGAAATGTCAAATCTAACAAATCTATGAATACATTTCAGGTAGAAGAAGACATTTGTTTAGTTCAGTATGCTAGGAACATTTTCATGGATCAAATTGGAGCCCCCACAATGCCTACCTTCTCAGGGCATTCAACTTCCACCCCAGCCACACACATTAATCACCAGTCATTTCAGACAAAAATGGAAAACTGCATTGGTGACATAAATGTGCAGAAAAAGAGTCTCAATCTAGGACAGGAACACAATGATGAAATGGAAGATGATGACGACAGAATTGATTTAGAGACTAAATATACTGAAAATGATTCAAGCCGGCATTCACCACGGGACACTAATGTAGGCAATGGGAAGGAAACGCTCAATGCAGGGAGCAGTGAGCTGATGTTGATTGGGACGTCGGCAAGGGTTTGCCAGAACAGCGGTAATCTGGTAGCGCAGGATGAATTTGGTCCATGGCGTCATTTTCTACAATCCTCAGGTGATTTGGACCAGTGTATATATTAATCATGCAGTAAATAATTTTAAATTTACTTTTGAAATTAAAAGAGGTGTGTATATGTTAATCATTCAAGGTTAGGCAAACTCTCATTCAAGCCGGCATTCACCAATTTGAACTATTTTAGTTGGATAATTTGTTATGTTTTGAACTAGCATTAGTTCTGCACTATGTCTAGATATATAATAAAACCACTATATCTAGAAAAAACATATACGTCTTGTAATTTAAAATGGAGAGTAGTTTATAAGTTGATTTACAACTCTAAACACTTAAGGTGAGATAGTCAACAAAAGTTAAGAGACAAAAGATCTCTGAGTAATTTGGAAATAATAACTTTTAGGGTAGTGTAGAGGGAACACACCATCCAACTGCTGACCTTAATGAGATGCATATGAAAAAATTTCTAAAAGGCGAACAGCTATCACAGTTCACATTGGAGATACATGATAATCCATCATAATATTGATCTTATAATCCAAAGATACAGAAATACATGAATGTATCTTCGTAGCTCCATTCATTTAAAATAAAAATTATATATTTTTTTTCACCTCTATATCCATTTGTTCTTCATTCCAGCGGCAGAAGATCAAGCAGTACTAGCGGAAAACGCACACTACGTCGAAACGGTCCTGGCAATCTTACGGTTCAATGCGTGCCGGCAAACGCAAGCAGCCTCAAACACCAAAACCTACCTGGCACTCTCCAAGAACTCGTCATTCTCAAGATGGAGGACCAGCTGGAACCACAAATCAACCAATGATCATCACAGCATGTTGATCCCTGATGAAAGCACCCCACAAAGAATGCTCAAGAGCATCCTGCTCGGCGCCCCTGGCCGCAGCAGTCGCCGGAGTTACAGTGGAGACGCCGCCGTCCAGTCACCTGAGCGGAGAGATGACGACGGCGAAGGCACCAGCCGGTCTCGGAGAGCGCCGGCGCCGGCGCCGGTCCAGCCGGCAGAGCTGAGCGCCAGCCATGTTCTCAAGGAGCGGCGGAGGAGGGAGAAGCTCAACGAGCGGTTCGTCATGCTTCGGTCCTTGGTGCCCTTCGTCACAAAGGTGCGAATGACTAGCAATGCAAGTTCGTTTACCATCGTGTTACAGTCTTACAGCCTACGTACAGTAAGAAACTCCTTTTTTTTTCTCGTGTTTGCAGATGGACAGGGCGTCGATTCTGGGCGACACGATCGAGTACGTGAAGCAGCTACGGAGACGCATCCAGGAGCTCGAGTCATCACGAGCTCGGCTGGTTGACGACAGCAAACCGAAGACGGCGACGCTGGCGCAGCCGCCGCCGGCAGCCTCAACGGAGAAGAGAGGTCCTCATCACGCCGCCGGCAGCTGCTGTGACACCAACAGCAGCGTCGGGGAGCCTCCGGCGCGCGCGGCAGGTGACACGGAGGTGCAGGTGTCCATCATCGGCAGCGACGCGCTGTTGGAGCTCCGGTGCCCGCACAGGGAGGAGCTCCTCCTCCGGGTCATGCAGGCGCTGCACCAGGATCTCCGGCTGGAGATCACCTCCGTCCAGGCCTCGTCGGACGGCGACGTGCTACGCGCAGAGTTGCGTGCAAAGGTTAGAGCCATGGAAGTATATCATGGAAATTGCCTTCCGATCCTTTTTCTTTTTCGGTTACAGATTTGATTGCAGGTGTGCTTCTGATTCCTGAAGTGTTCTTGGATTGCCTGCTGCAGGTGAAGGAGGTGCATGGTGGCAGGAGGAGCAGCATCAGTGAAGTGAAGAGAGCAATTCATCTAATCGTTTCAGACTGAACGTGAGGAGAATTTGATGTTTGTGGAAATTCTTCCTAGAAAGTAAATGTATACTACACATGTTTGGGCCGGGCCCAATTCACATACATACATACATATTACCTACAGCCCAACAATATATGGGCCGGTCTTTTTTTCTAAGAGAGCTCGGTGAGAATTAACTTTTTGTCTTTGTTGGGGCCAGGCCTATAATTAGCAATATAGTAAGATTAATTGGTTCTTGTGGAGGCATCATACAATAGAATCAAGGCTTTTTTTAGCATAGATATGTTGTGATGGTAGCAGGGACAGGAAGTGATCGAAACTGGAGTAATCATTCAGTGTGTTTGACATTTTCAAATCGTCCCTTCTCCCTCAAAACATGCCCACAAAAGGATCTAAAACTACGAAATATATTTTCCTCTTGTATGAGATAGCTAATGTGAGAGGTTTACTTCTGAATACGAGGCATGAGATCTAGTTTAGATGTAAAATCGTCTCACATCCAGCAGGATAAATCTAGAAAAGCCAAAAAAATATATTTATGACCTACAATAATCGGTTCAAGTGATTGTGAAGTAGTAGTGTGGTTTCCACTTTCCACAAAGCACACGGATTGAAAGACATAATAATTAAGTATATTCTGTTCTTGATTAAGGACCTATTTGAATTCAAAGGCTAATTGCTAGGTACCTAAAAATTATTCAAAATTAGCTCTACATACTGCATCTAAACAGGAGGGCTAATAGGTAGCTTAATTTTCAGCTAAGTTCTCAAACTAGCTCTTAGCCAACTATAGCTGATTTGGGCTATCTTCTTAACCCAACTAATAACTAGTCATATCGGAAATATTGGTCACTACTCATCACTAGTGTTTGCAGACCAAATATAATGCGCACTATTCATCAACGTTGCGCATGACATAACATGCTCGTTAGGAATCTCGCATGTTAAGCGCAATCTAGTGCTAGGAGACACAATGATGAGTATCAAATCGATGCAGAGCAAATGGTCCTTGGTTGCATAGGTACCAGCCCATCGTTTACATCTTGAAGCACTCACACTTTCTGCCATATTATTCTTGAATATTTCCAAATAGAGGCCAGCGTACCTTCCACGATTACATATACTTAATATTAAAAGTGCAGATTGGAGGGATGGGCTGGGGCTGTATAGCAACATGGCACGAACACAACTACACAAGGAAACAAAGGCATATAGGCACGCACACGTATGTACGTCCTCTAGTGTGTTTTTGTGTGAACGAGATGCTTCGTCTAGGACTACTGGACTTTAGCTATGCACTGTGCATATTATTTTAAACCATCTGCCATTGTGATTGTGTCTGTTAGCGCCAACTGTAGAACTTAGCTGTTCGTATCCAATTGCCAGTATTTATTAAATTATAAAGAAGATAAATATATATAATAGATCAAGGTCAGTGCCTAGTGGGGCGAGATATATATATATATACACAACACGTACAATGCAACTTTATCCTGGTGCGTGCGGCTAACCTGCGCCTGTCCTTGCCTGAACCGTCGTTTTACATGATCGCCGTTGCCTTGTCCCCCGGCCCCCACAAAAGTTCTTGTCATCTTGTGACTAGCTTCCGTGAGCCCCTCCCCACAGAATTAATGCTAGAGAAACTATATTGTTGGGGACAGGGAATTTCAGAAATTTTTTGTGTGTGTAAGTGATAGATAGATATATATGGTTTATATATATCACCTCGATGAAATAGTAGTCTTGTTTCTCTATAAATATCCTTTGTCTGAAAAAGTAAAGGTTCCCGAAGAATATCATAGGACTAGAAACAACATTCCTTTATTTTGGATCTCAAACAGGACAAGACGCTGTTTCAAAAATGAGGGTGTTGACAAAAGAAAACAGCCTCTGTGTTCGACACTTTTTACCTGAAAAGTAGGGCATGTAGTTCCACAACAAAATTTGATAAATTATCCTACTTCCTATGTACCATTGTTCATCATGCCTAGAATGGTGTGATAATGTTTACAATTAGCAAATTTTTCAATCAGACAACACACTAAAATAAACTTGCAGTGCATGCAATGTGTGCTCCATCCCTGCCCATCATCCTCCTGATCGAATTTGGAACTGGTATCTGCTTTAGCTAGCTATGTACTAAGATAGTCTTTACCCTAGCTCTGACCTGTTCAGAAAGGAAGAGTATGAAAAGGAATAGTGAATAGGAATTGGCGCAAATGGTCACGATGTTTTTCTCCCAGCCACATGGGTGGCAATCTAGTCATATGATTGATAGTCATTAGAATGCTAGGCTTTTTTATTATTTTTTATTTGATTTAGGCTGTGTGCTTTTGCAAAGGCCGGGAGTGGATCTATAATTATTATATCAACTCAATAGAATAATTGTGAACTAATAAAATCCTCCCTTTTCAAAAAAAAAAAAATACTTATGGGCAACTACGTGTGATGTAGATCCAGCTAATGGGAAACTAACATAAATATAATAGGGTTCATGTTGATGTAATGTAACAAAACCGTACCACCCTAGCTCATTGTTAATTATTGACGCTTAGGTAACACACAAGGAAGGAGCCAGAATGCTGAGCAGAGGTGGTCAATTTAGCCACCCTAGCTGACTTTCAAGTCAGTTGTCGCCTAATATTCCCTCAGTCCATTTATCTCCTTTGTATTAGCCTTCGGCACAATGATCAAGAAGCAGTAAAACAACACCAATTTGCATTGAAGACATGGTGCAGTTAAGGAGTTGCAGCCAATGGGAAGCCAATGAGCAATAAATGCAGACAAGGAGCAACCAAACAACACCAAATGCACAGCACGTACGAGGAGACAAACTCGTGGTACCAGCTAATATGAAGGAGATTTTTGGAAAACAATTTTTTGCTTAGATGAAGGAGATAAATGGGCGGAGGGAGTAGTGTGCACAGACGTGAACACTTCACTCATGTGCCTCGATCGAGCAGTAACCGTGATATGCAAGAGACATCACTAAAGAATCCTTGCCAAGAGCGCGATATGCAAGAAATGCCAACAAGATCTCTTCAAACCTGAAAGGCCACATGCCTAAGAGGGGACCTCATCGGGGTGTGTAGCAACTATGGCCTTCCCTAGCTAGCCAATAGATCAAAGAACAGGGTTGTCGTTGAACCAACAACGCTCAACAATAGCAATGAATAATGAACAACCATAACAAATTGGAGAGGTAGAGGTAGAGGTAGAGTAGACTGGTTTTTATCGATTGGATAGAAGGTTCTCTCAATCAATGATCCTTGATCTCATATAAATAGAGGAGATAGTTTCATCCTAGGTAGTAGGAAACATATTTCACAGACAATCTAAAAGTTTTCCACAAGATTTGAGAAGTTTTCAACTGGGACACCTCAAATTGCCAAGACTGACTTAGACCGGTTTCAATAGTGGCTACAGGCATAGGTTTTTTTACTTTCGGTGGCTGGGCCCCTAAACCGGCTAACTCAGTTTTCTTTGATCTTTGCCAGTTTGGCCCAAATTAATGTGTCCATTTTCAATATTTGTATTTTTTTTTCTGATTTCATCTTCTACTGTTCCGATAATATTATGGCAGTCAACACTACACCTCTCCTGCAAAAGCCTATGGTGTTAGCCATTTGGATCTGAAACTTTAGTTCTGATTGGTGGCTCCAACTAGGAGTGATGCTCCCTTTAGTCCTAGCCCTAGCTAAAGGTAAAAACTTAAGATC
>CM041631.1:53841362-53900601 GCA_023333625.1 Bothriochloa decipiens | reverse complement strand
AGTAGTAAATCTATAGAGATTAGCGTAATCATTGCTTCGAGAATCGTGCCTTCGAAATCCTACGAGAAGAAGCTGACGGCGACGGAAGAGTGGATATATCACACAGAGAATATGGCCAGATATATAGATAGCCCTTGTGTTGATACTGATGAATGTGTTGCATGTATATTAGAGCAATGCACTTGCATGAGTAAGCACCGTACCTGCGGCTGTAACTTATCACTTGTTTTTGCCCCTATTTCTGTTGTTATTGTACATCTGTGAAATGAGATGCTTATCTTTGTTTTTTCTTTGATTTGATGGTGTTGTACAACGCACGTACATTGTCGTGCGTGCAATCGAGTCGTTCAGTTTTTTTTTTTAATGAGCGAGACAAGCAAATATCAATAGAAAACAAGCAATATTTTTTCAAAATGCACAAGTACTCCGTATAGATGTAGACGCGTACATAAACCCTACTATTTGAATATTTTTCTGTTCGGCTGATTCAATAAGCTGACTGATTTCGATTGATTTAATAGTATTATATGATAGAGAATATGCTGAAATAAATTAAGACTAAATCATAATTCCGCAGCTCGTTGTTGACTCCTACTATTAGTGGTCTGCACATGAGCACAAATTAAAAAAAAACAGCTATATATTTATAAAACTACAGTTGTTGTATTCATATATATCGGGTGATTTATTGTAACATCATTATCGATGGGCTCATGCCGAGTAATTAAAGCATAATCTTGATGGTACTGATATACATGTAATGCATTATAATATTATCATATATAAATATTGCACAATAACCTCTCTATTTAAATGTAATAATAAAATAAATCATAATATCAACAAACAATTGAGAAATAAATGCTACTGTGTTGAAGCCACTAAACCATGGATAAGTACCATACATTCAGTGTCAGGTCCTGGTCTAACCCGGTAATGACAATTACCAAATCATTGTCAGGTGTGGTATCAAGCCGGTAGTACGATACTCATGTATATCACTGCAAGGTGGAGGCAAGGAAATAAGTACAATCGGGCAGTGACATTGTCCAATTACAATGGGTAAAAAAAACTCAGTAATCCACAAGCCCCCAACGCTAGGCGCTTGTGAACCGGTACAGGCTTATTTCTGAAGTTCTGGATGCAAGCATATGCAGCAAGCCCGGCGCCTACGAAAGCACCGGGACGGGCTCTTCGCAATCTCCGGGAGGTAGATGCTCATAACCGTTGGCAATTGTCATCAGTTGAGTACAGGCAAACGTTTCACTCCGTTGTAGATTAAGGAGCTTAATGGTTTAATATTTTCTCTCTCTCTCTATAGCCCATGCATTGTACAATCCCTCACTGCAATATTGCTTTCCATCGAATCTAAATCTAGCAGTGATGTCTGTTTTAGATCGACAATCATTTGTGGATCTATACGGTGTGGATTTTGTTAGCTAGAACTCATCTCAGGCAATCAATCTCAAACGTCCATATGCATTCAATAGTTTTCCCATTTTTCTTCACTAGTCTGTCGTCACTCGGCAGAAGGTGTGAGCTCTGTCCCGGGTCGCTTGCTCCGATCCTCCATTGCACCTGCCTACGTGTGCCTCTCCTTATGTACAAGGCCGGCAATCATACATATGGATGACGACTAATAGGACACCTAAGTTGTGCGCTGCCATCACCTCAAATCTCACCCAGCTTTAGGCGCCTGCTGAGTGCTGAGCAATACGAGTTGTTGATAGAAAAAGATCACATATGGACTCACAATTTCAGCCTTTGTGGTTAGTAATTTAATGGCCCATTTACGCAATGTTTCCATATAAAAACACCCGTACTAAGGACAATGAAATTTTATAGTAGTGCTAAGTTAACCAATATGAAGTTTCACCAAATTTATATAAAAAGATACTAATGCTATCAGAAAAAAATTATCAGCCCACCAACAAACGCCAGATTCTTTTAATCATTTTTAGAAGCGAGCGTCCTAAGGTGACTGTCGCTCTTAATCGACTATTAATATAGACAGACGTCCTAGGGTGTTCGTTTCTGTTGAACAAACATTCACCTCTAAAAATCGATTAATAATGATGGTTATCTTAATAGGCATGCTTCTAGATTGGTCCGTGCAAGGATAGGAGATGCACCTGATGTTAAGGTGCGGGTCAGTGAAGAAGACAACATTAGTCAACACATGGGATACCTCCTGCGACTACACCGGACGGATTGCTCACCCGGAGCATTCTACCAGAGAGGGTTGATGCACGACGTGAGGCAAGTTCAACGCACCAAAAGCTTAAGGGCAGATAAATGCAAACTCCCGGTCGAGTAACTCCGTGGGATTTATTGTAGAAATAGTAATACACCTAGTAAAATCTTATTAGTTCCATGTCTAGATACATTACTTTATTTATATATTTTGACTAGGTGCAAAAATAATTATAGGCCAAATTTTGAATTGAAGTTTTAGAAAGCCTTCAGTCGGCATCGCTAAGTCATAGTCATGGCATACTAAAACTACATAATCATGGATATCACATATTGGAGGTGAAGAATGTCAGTAGGGGACTTCTGATTTAATCTGATGTTTCTTTCTTGTTCGCCAGTGACTTCGATATAAACAGAGATGTAATTGTTGTGATTTCAATTTAATAGAATCCCTTCCAATTCCAAAAAAAAAGAAAAATTTAAAAATACTATGCTGTCTTTTTAATCTTTAAATTACAGTCCGTTTAATTTCTTCTTGACATGGGAATGTTCGGTAGTAAAAGCAAGAAATGTTGCGTGTCCCTTAACGGGAATATTCAATAGAGATAGCATATAACATAGGTAAACTGGTAAAATGACTAACTATAGTAAGCAGCAATGTTTTTTTTTTGAAAAATAACATTATGCTATAACTAAATTATATTTATCACATGGATCGAATCAGATCACACATTATCATCACTTGAAGTCGATGAGAGATTATAAATTGATAGAATAACAAAGTCTTATGTTAGACAATATCTAGTCCTAATATTAATCAAGCATTTCAGAAAGAAAATCTTTTAGTCAAGTCACCTAGAATTTTTTTTTAGCTTCTTAATTTTGACCGCACTAGGAATAGAATAAGAACATCTCTGTTGCACACGAACAGAAAGTGAGAATTAGCATTGGGGATCACATATATAATACTAACGCATTGACATTTTAGTGAGAAAGTTGCTTTGAAAAGTCAATATAGGACTTCCATTTCACTTGTCCCATTCTCCCAAATCTTTCTATGCTTTTCAGGAATTGGTGTCCTAATTTATTTGTGCAGCAGCACTGAAGCGCTAAATTTTGTACGGAAGTTAGTCCACTTATTGTGGTATGGTACACTAGCTTTTCTTGTGCTCAACTACTTTCCCAATACCATGCATAATATATGATTTTATTATCAGTTAGGTATCCTTATAGTCAGTGACACTATATATAACCCAGCTACAGCTTATTATTGCCTGCAACATGCATATACAAAGCTAAGGTGGTTTGAGTAATTTTTGTTACTAAATTCTATTTTTAACATTGAGAAACAAGATCAATCAACTGAAATAATAGTTTGATTTCATCAGTATCTAGTGCAAGATACTTGAAAATTTATTTATGACAGTTTATTTTACTATTTCTTCATGAGGTACGAGTATATTTGTTCACTTTTCATCTGTTTCTACTTCAATTTTTTGTTTTTTGGGCATCAAATTGAAAAAAAACTTCTACATATATTATTCATCTAATCTCTTGATATATATTCATCACTAATAAGGCAGTACATATTGGAACATATTGGGGGCATTTGGTTGCCTGCATGAGGCCTCAGCCAGGCTCTGGCGGTGCATAAACAGGCATTTATTTGGTTCGTGTATCGGCTCAGCCTGGCTCTGTGCATGCAAGATTCCCTCCGCAGCCAGGCTTTGGAGGAACGTAGAAATCAGCCGTTTCTGTTGGGCCAGGCTCGCATGGTGCAGTAATTAACCATCCAAGCACATTATTAGAACGTACTGAATGATATTAACATATTTTGATTAATATTAAGAAGTAACAAGATAAATTAAGAGCTATAAGATTATAATTGCCCATAATAAATGTCATGATAATGATAATTTATATATTTTTATCTCATGTAACCCATCCTCGTACAAGCAACCAAACACGATCTTGGGATAGCCTGGCTCGTGCAAGCAGGCAACCAAACGCCACACCTTGTATGCATTGGGCCTGGCTACCAGGAGCCAGGCTCCTCCCATGCGAGCCAGGCTGAGTTGATACGCCAACCAAACAAGCTCTCTTACTGTTTGTTAGGTCCGTTTGTGCCCTTCCTTCGGTATGTATAAACAGAGACATGTATGTGCACTTTGATAAAAAGAATAGTTTCATACTATAGTCTAAAAATATCATTCTTCCTAATTTAATTATATTCTACAATGATGAGCTAGTTTTTGTTGACATAATAATCCAATTAATAGGGACAAAAGATATTGAAGAGAAGAAATTTTTTAATCTACTTATTGTTTTCCATGTAGTTTAATTTAGCTTGGACAAACAGTGGTAAATTTTTACATTAATTATGAGAATCAGTGTTTTTCCCATAATTTGGTTTCAATCCGTTCACTTCATATAGAAACCCACTTAATCTGAGAGCAGTGTCCCATGCAAGCATATATTAACCTTCCCTCAATGCAAGGGTGGGTCAAGGAATTTTATTAGTTATTATTATCATCGTTAAATATTTATTATTGAAGGTGTGACACACTATCGTTTGTCCCTTCCTTTCGATTTGTATATGTCATAGCCATAGCTAAGCTGGGATTAGTGATGATGATCATTATATTAGCTTCTCCCTTTTCAGATATGATTTTATATAAGTTTTATACGACATCTATGTGGGTTCAAGCATTCGATCTAGCTTCCATGCATGCCAGCCTTAAAGGCAAATATAGGGTACTTAGTTAGTCAAGCGTGCACTTGCCAAATCATATACTTTTTCCAAGTTGGTAATAAGCATTCTTCATCATGAGATCCATCATTGAGATGCATCATTGTGCTTGTACTTGTTGAAGGGTAACTACAAGAGGAAAGGCGGTCATGAAAGGGATGTGAAGAGAGAGGCACATCCACTAAACCAAATCTATCTCCAAAACAATGCCAACACCTCTTGTCTCTAGAGCATCTCTTCTTGTTTCTTCTCATCATCTTTATAAGATCATGCTAACAGAGTACAAAGCAAAACTGATAACTTGGCTAGCTATATTAATATGAACAGCATGAAATCATTTGTTGGGATGGTTACACACTTAGGTACATTACATTGGCGGTGTGAATACATCCAGTGATGTGATGTAATGCTTGATGAATTGTCTCATTATTCATAATATTAAGTATGGTTCATTTTTGTTTGCAGGTGCTTCATTAAAATAAAAAATAAAAAAGCTCTATTTCTAAAAGACAATTTAAGGTGATATAAAAAAAGTGTACGGTTAAGATGGCGGACTAGAGGGGGGAGGGGTGAATAGTCTATTTTTAAAACTAATCGCTCCGGCTAACCGATATGAGTGCGGAATTAAACTAAACGGTCTAGCCAAGACTTCACCCCACTAACTATAAGTCTAGATGCACCTTGTAAAAGATCCTAAACAAGAAAACAAGATGTCAATCTAGCTAGTGCTCACCTATACAATTCTAGTTTGCAAGGTCACACAAACATAAGCAACTAGTACTTTATCAAACACGAGAGCACCTACACAATTCTAATGAGCAAAAGCATAAAGCCAATCCTAAGCTCACTAGATGCTCAAGGACAAGGCTGCACAAGCCGAACCCGAGAGCTCAAATTACTTAGCTACACAAACTAAGCAATGCAAGGGATATACTTCTAGCTACACAAGGAAGAAGGCAATTAGAGAAATACACAAGCTATCTAAACACAAGAGCAACTACACAAGCTATATATATGATAAAATGTAAATACAAGCTTGTGAAGAGTTGGATGCCTTGCATAAGCTCTTCCACCCCCTTCTTGTTTTCTTCTTCTTCATCTTCAAGTCATCAACTTTATCTTCATGGTTGATCTTGACTTGATCTTGGGGCTTCTTTTCTTATTCAACTTGTGGCTTTTCTTCATTTGGGAAAGCATTCACAAGATGTCCTGTTTCATGGCATAGATAGCACATGAAATGAGATAACTTCTCTTTTTCTTGCCTCTTTATCTTCATTGCCAATTTTCTTGCTCCTTTGGTTAACTTTTTCTTTTTGTAACCAAGTCTACTATTGTCATTGAGGCTTCTTGGATTCTTCAACAATTTCCTAAAGAGGACCTTGGAGTTGTTGCACCTCTCTAACTTGTTGCTCAACTTCTTTACTTTGGTTTTGAGCTCACTGTTCTCCTTCAATAGGTTAATCTCACAAGACATAGAAGTAGAACAAGCATCTAAATATGAAGAACATGGCATATCCAATAAATCATCACAAGAGGTGGATACATGCTTCTTGCCTACATCACAAGGGTTAGCAATAATATGTGATTGCTCAATTGACCCATGTGATGAGCTCTCACTAGTTTTAGTTTCTTCATTGGAAATCTTCTTAGCGAGAAAAGCATGTTGTTGCAACAAGTTATCATGAGCATATCATGAGTAACACTAAGTTCCTCATGATCCAATTTTAGCACATCATGTGAATAAGTCTTAACATAAAGTAGATGCTTTTGTTGTTCACATGTTGTCTTTAGAAATGAGTTTTCATTTTGCAATTTTATTGTTTTAGTTTTCTCATTTTCTAAAGACATGGTCATGCTAGCAAGTCTACTAACAAGCTCATCATATGAAGCATGATCAATCACATTGTAACTTGATACATTTGTGTCACCTTGTGATATGAAGCAATATGATGTAGTAGAGCTTGTTGTAGCATTATCATTTGAGCATGAACCATCATCATCACCATCAAGTGTGCTTCGCATAGGATCATTTCTTGCATCACTTGAAGAATCATCATCCATCTTGTCAAGTGAACTTGTGGTAGATCGATCGCAATCTTCCACAACAACCTTGTTGTGGTCATGCTCTACATCCTCATGAGCCACCACCTTGGTCTCATCCTCCTTGTACTTGCCATCATCTCATGTGGAGGCATCACCATAGGTGTGTTTATGTCCTCCCACAACGCATGTGCGAAACAACCTATCGTTCACCTTCTCAAACACATCAAAGCTCAAAGATTTGATTAGATACAAGAGAGCACTTGAATCAAGTTCAAATAGAGCCCTTTGAACTTTGGTGAGATTCTTATGGTCCATCATGAAGGTGAGACCACTTGTGACAACCCACCAAGCCTTAGGTCCCGTGGCACGAAAATGATCAAGCATATGGTGTTTCCATCGTGCATAGTGTGTGCCATCAAAAATATGTGTGTCACAAGTACACTCAACATCTATCCCACTAGTTGCCATCCTCTTGAGCTGGTGAAGACCACTAAAATGAGAGACCTTTCTCTTATACCACTTGTAAGGTTGAGATGGCAAACTAGAGGGGGGTGAATAGTCCTTTTTAAAACTAATCGCTCTGCCTAACCGATATAAGTATAGAATTAAACTAAATGGTCTAGCCAAGACTTCAACCCTCTAACTATAAGTCTAGATGCACCTTGTAAAAGATCCTAAACATAAACATGAAAACAAAGTGCCAATATAGCTAGTGCTCACCTAAATAATTCTAGTTTGCAAGGTCACACAAACCTAAGCAGCTAGTACTTTATCAAACATGAGAGAACCTACACAATTCTAATGAGCAAAAGCACAGAGCTAATCCTAAGCTCACTAGATGCTCAAAGACATGGTTACACAAACCGAGCCCAAGAGCTCAAATTACTTAGCTACACAAACTAAGCAATACAATGGATATACTTCTAGCTACACAAGCAAGAAGGCAATCAGAGAACTACACAAGCTATCTAAACACAAGAGCAACTACACAAGCTATATATATGATGAAATGTAAATACAAGCTTGTGAAGAGAATTTCAAACCACCGCGATTAGTGGATACAGGATGACACGATGATTTTTCACCAGGTTCACTTGGTTGCCACCAAGCTACGTCCTGTTGTGTCGACCAAAACCCTTGTGGTTCCTCTGGTTCTTGACTCGCAAGTCAAGGCCTTGCAAGGCAAGCTCTCACAAGAGCAACGCGAGTGAACCCACACACAAGTGGTTCTCTGGTTTAACCCGCAAGCCAATTTGTCCCTCAAGACAAGCTCTCACAAGAGCACCGCAAGACATCGCTATGTTGAATGAGGTAACTCAATGACACAAGCAATCCAATATAGCTACTCTTTGTGATCCTCGTGAGGTGAGTACAAAACCTCTCACAAGTCGACCTTTGGAGCACCGCACAATCTTCGTCGCGTGCCTCATGAAGTCTCTAGCCATCAAGCCATCTAGGAGGTGGCAACCTCCAAGAGTAACAAGCTCGCAAGCTTGCAACACGATCACCTAGTGCCACACAATGCAATCTCTCAATGCAATCGCACTAGAATCACTCTCTCACACTATCGAATGATCACTATCAAGCATATGTGAGTTAGAGGGCTCCCAAGCACCACAACACAAGCCACCAAGGCCCTTGTGTGCTCAGCAACCGGCCATGCCTGGCCACACCACGTATTTATAGCCCCAAGGGCTCAACTAGCCGTTATAGCAGCGATCATAGGTTTTCGGGACCGTCGGACGCGTCCAACGCCCTACATCGGACGCGTCCAATGCTTTCATTTTCATCGCGCTCAAAACGGCAGTTCAAAAACTATTCGTTATACCTCTGTCGGATGCTGAGCCTGGCATTCGACGCTCACTATCGAACACGGCTCCACGACGTCCGCCGCTCAGCACAAAACGCCGACAGTTCTGAGTAGCGTCCAGCAGTCGTCGGACGCGTCCGACGTCCCGGCCTACTCAGCACGGACGCACACAAGATTTTCCCACGCAGAGCGACAGATCAAATGAGCCACCTCCGGATGCTGACGCCAACGTTCGACGCTCAGCGTCGGACGCCGACTGCCAAATGCACGACGCGTCAGACGCTCAGCCTCAGCGTCTGAAGGTTAATCCTCCAGGTTCTGACGCTTGTTAAAAATCACATTTTCAACCCGCCGTTGACGTGATCTTCGCCACCATGCTACCCAACAAGTATACCAACTTGTGCTCGAGAGTTAACATGATTTCACCAACAATTTGCATCCGGCGCAATAGAAAATATGCATCTCATTCTCCCAAAAGTGTCGAATCTCAAACCCCTCTGAACCCTGTAAACTCCATCACCTTTGCAAAATATACCAACACCACCAAGTGTACATCATCATGTGCTTATGTGTTAGCATTTTCATAATCATTTTTTAAAGGATTTTCACTTGTTCTCACAACGTCACTCGATCCTAGTAGCATCACAATATTAGATCGCTCAAGTGGCACTAGATGACCAATATGCAAACAAGTTTTCCCCGCTTGATAGTACGGCCTATCAATCCTACCTTTGCCTTGCATCTACATTTTCACCGTCACCTCTAACGTGTCAATGCAACACATGCATGACACGATTAACAAATGATATGATCCACTTCATATCATCACATGAATGTCTTGGTCCATCGATCTTGACCTCACTTGCTCTTTTTCGTTGCATCGATCCATCGGCACCAAGTCTTGCTCAAGCTTCACCATCGCATGGTCCTTTGCTTCAAAGCCTAGACTTTCCCTTCACACTTGCAACCGGTCCTTCGAGCCAAGCCTCATCTTGATCTTTACCATCTTGGTCACATGACTCCATGTCACTCATATATGCAATGAGCTCCTTCTCATCACATGTGTTGAGCCTCACAACATTTTGAAGTCATTTCCAACACATGACATATGTTGCTCATGCACATGTTCCTGTGGGCTAATCCTGTGTATCTCAACTATAAACACATTAGTCCACCTAAAGTGGTCACTCAATTATCAAAATCGACCAAGGGATCTTTCAAAAAGGCAAAATTGTTACAAAATGATCAACTTGAATACTTTAGAAGGGGATGATTGCATACGTCCATGGTCTGTAGTTAGCCTTTTGTGTGTAACTACCATTATCCTTTCGTGACCACTTGGGATTATCAACCAATAGTGTAGTACATACATAAATATGATGTGGCATGCTATTGTGCGTGTGCACGCGTGACTATGTCCTTAATCCATGTAAAGCTGAGGTTATCAAATACTCTGCTACGACCTTCAGTTCACATGCACGCGGGAAGACATTTATGACGATATATAGCTCAAGTAATTATTAATTATGGACTCATGTCATCTGAAATTTTGTAGCTCTCATTGTCTCAAAATATAGTTAAAATTTTATCACAAAATATAAGGACTTTTGAGAACAATATAATACACAAAGCCCAACCCCACGAGTTATTTAATGAGGGGCAATTAGCTAGGAGCTAGCCCAAATAAATCAAGTTAAGCCAACCAAAGAGCTGGCCGGGCTGTTTAATGAGTGTGATGGACTTTTTCCTTGTTTCTTAATCTGTTCTAAAATTTCTGTTAGTTCATAATTGTATTTGGGGCCACATCATGCACGATAAAAAAGGAAATGACATGTACTTATTAGGTATGGAAGTTAATTAACTAAAGCAGCTTAAACTCCTTTCAGCCGGTGGAAAGGAAGGAAAGAAAGGAGGAGCGGTGGATACATACCATGATGTGCCTTGTTCTCTCGGATCAAGATCAGCCCCACCCTTTCGTTGCATCTAAAAAACAGAGTTGATCTACATTAGTGATAGCTCATCACACTCGGCCACACCATTCATCTGTCCAAGCCTCCAAAAGAACAGCAATCATACAACAACCAGGTTTTTGGTAAGGCTGTTGTTTACCTGTTGATTGTTTGCAAAAGTCATCCACTTCTTCTCTACCATAGTTCACCATTTGTGGGGCATTATAAATGTCATCTAGTTGATTGTTAAGTGCGTGGAATTGCAGTATTAAAGAAAAACAGCTTATGCAAATATGAGGCTTAATTATAGGCAGGCTGTTAGGATAACTAATACTTTACATGGCAGGAAGCGGCATAACCACAAATTGGTAGAAGTAGAATTGAAATGGTTTGTTAAGGTCAGTCTCAATGGGAGTTTCATGACATGGTTATCAGGACAATGTGTTTCATATAAATGAAACTCTCTCTATATCTCTTCATAATTAACATATCAAGTCATCAATCAAACTATAACTATCTAAATTATCAAAATCCATTTGTGTTAACCATGTTAAAATATTAAAAGTTATATATTTTGTCTCATCGAGGAAGAAGGTACAATATAATATAGGAAATTGGCGCAATATTCAAAATATAATTGATCATTGGTCATTCGTTCAAAATTTGGTCAGAAATGAGACCTCATCAGTTCCTTATTCCGAGATGTACAGAAGGGGAGTACCAGTTACTTTTAACAGTAAGATTGGCAAAAAAATTATTGATAATTATTAAGTAGTCAAATTGCAGGTACATTTTATTTTTCTTATTGGAAGTGTTACCTTTACGAAAGATAGTTCAATCATATATGGCACATAGGCGAAAACAAAAGACTGATGATAATAAGAATTGAAGGATTCATGGTTCTGCTTCATTCCCCTTATCAATCACTCCAGATAACTCAATGGTTTTTCAAGAAAAAATATAAAGAGGAGAAAGAAGACGAGTGCTAGCTAGTTGCAGGTCAATCCATTCAACATGATCGAAAAGTAGGAGCACTCATGACTCAGCACTGAAACTAGATCTAGAGTGTAAAAAAAACGTAGCTTTTTTCTGTTGTCTCTAGCTAGTCCTGCAGTATTTCTTTCCAATTATGAGCATCACATCAATGTCAAACCATCTTATGTTCATCAGTAGTGAGAAAAGGCACAGCACTCATCTTTTGCATATTGCAATGATATAGTGGACCAAAACAGTGTATGTCTGTCATCCAATGTCAATGACTTTCATTTGACTCGTTGTCTTAAAAACTTAGTCCATAACTCCAGTTCTGGGACATCAGTGAATAATCGCGATAGTTCCATGTATCAGTATAGAAAGTGTCACCCTAGCTAGATCGTTAAATTTGTGCATATGTATTTTTTTCCAAACACGTTATTTTTTTAGATTGTCATCAAAAACCAAAATATAAATAATTTCTTCAAAATACTTTAGGACTAAGTACATGCCGACTTTGCGAGCTGTGTCAAACTAGTATTGGCAGAGAGCAGAACTTCTACTGCACAAAGATGCATGGTGGGATTAATGTTCGACGTTAGCTTCTTGTGGCCAAAGGTTTTATCCTGGGAATTTATTTAACCTGCTTCCTAGCTATATTATCTTATCATCTTCATGTGCATGGCATCTCCTTTTCAAAGTTGCATCCTTTGCAACTAAGCTTTCACAGAATAAACAGCCAATAGCTTATCATATTACCAAACTGACCACATAGATAGAGGATGTCTATGAAATCGACAGGAACCTATAGTTAACTTCTTTGACTGTTTGACACAGCTTAGCAACAAGTTTACTTTACGTTTTTTATGCTTCGGATACATCAAATCGATTTAATAAGAGAAGGAAACAAGGGGTACAGGACAAGTGTGTACCATGTATCCACATATCACTGTCACATCCTTAGACCACAACACTGCAATGGATGATTCAATCAACAGTGGCATAGCAAGTTGAACTAAAAGCAAACAATTCAAAGGCTCACCATGTGTCTGGAAGGGTCACCTCCTCGAACCAATGTGCCCCCTTTTCGCAAGCATGCTATGCGGAGAACATGCGTTTTATTTGGTTACAAACACCAAAGCTGGGCTGACCAAGTACAATTGTTTCTATCATCCAGTACATGAAAAAAGGTCAATGGTGATGGTCGATGATCATCCATACTTGTTTGGTCTTGTAGCCTGTTTATACACCTTTGAAATGCTACATAGTGGGTATACCATTTCTGTTTTATTCAGCCACTTATCTTGTTTAAATGGTTGTTCCAAAAGTTTAAATAACTATTTAGCCCGAATAAAGACTAGATGATTGATGATTTAGTGTAATGTTTAGGAAAATACAGCCATCAGTAGTGACGAGTGTCGCACCCATTGTGAGCTTCTAAGCCCCTCATGTAAGTGGTTTTGATGGTTAATGACTGCTTTGGTGACTAACGTGTGCATTTCAGAGAAATAGGTTGGTGAGCTTGAAGATGGATAAGTGACCTCAAGTATTGATGAAGCAAGTTGAGGACAACTTGGCATGTGTGGCTAGCATATGATTCTGAAAAACAAGTGTTAATGTTAGACCCACAATGCAGGGAGAGTTCGTTTTTTTAGAGAAGGGGATATATTAATATATCATCTTCTGCATCAATCAATGCATCTGGTTGTGCAGGGAGAGTTAATACATCCCTAAGATTGGATGGCAAGACAATCAAGAACTCAAGATTGAAGATGAAGAGCAATTAAGAGTCAAAACAAAGCATTCAAGGACTCAAGATCAAGTGGACCATGGATGAGTCAAGTTGTTCAAGTGAAGACTCAAGGTTGAAAGACCTTTCAAGAGAGTTAGGATCACAAAGAACAGAATTTTGGGTACGCAAAAACTCAACCAAGTTTTCATTGTTCATGGTGGTGCAAACTTGAAGAACAAATGGTCTAGAGATCTTGGTTGTGCAGCAAGGATCCAAAATATCAAGTTTCACCTCGATTGGAGCTAATATGAATAAGTTAGAGGTGAAACCAGGAGAAAATGCAAGCAACCGACCATCTTTTGTGAAACCTTGGTACAATTTTTGAGTACATATATTTCCCTAGCTTTTGTTCATCACATACTGATACAAGAAATGTACAGAAAATTGTCCATGATGGTGTAAATCCTTTGTGAATTTATCCTTCTCGCTCATTAGTTGAAAACAACAATTTAAGCTGGGATATTAATATCAATCAATCAACTTCTCCCAACTAATGTTCCATGAAAAGATATGATCAATGGTACATGATTCAAAACATTTGCCACTATAACGACATGGGGTAGCTGACTACATTATTATAAAGGTTATGAAATTGTGCACCGTGTACCTTTCATTTCAAGAGCGACAACTTGAATACACGACCTAGCCTGGCTAAACACTAAAATCCAGGGTTTAGTACGTCTATCATCTCTGTTCAAAAACTGAGTGCGTTCAGAGACTATTTGAATAGCAGCGTACATCTTTCGCTCACTCTAATTAACTCCAATCTTTTGCAATACTCTCATCATGTGCTTGTTCCTTTCTTTCTCATGGCCTCTCTCTTTTCTGTTATTCGTTGCCCATTTCGCCACCTGATGTGCTCCATGGACCCTGGTCAACCAACTTGCACAGAATGCACTGCTTTTTGGTGTCAGCTAGTGGTTGTGATTCTCTAACCACGGCATTAGCCACAAGAGCCATAGCATTTTGAAGCCTATCATGGTAGCTCATGATAAATTCCCTAAAAGACCAATAGACTGGTCACTGATGGAATACGCTTTGGCTTTGTCCATCAAGAATAATAACTTACCCATCCTAGAATGCAGGATAATGCAATGCAGCTTGATTCTCATATCTCAGCTTTTTCAAGATTAGTCTTTGTTGAGAGGACATTGTGCCAATCTGAGAGCGAGAGCTAAATTTTGGCCTCATTGAGATTTTTTTTGAATTTTAATCTTTATTTAATCAATATTTCTAAAATAACTGCACTCAAAAAATATTTACACCTCATATCCCTTTTGGTCGCGCCAAGTCCTATGACGCTACCAAACCATATTATCGCGCCACATGCATTGGTGCGACAAGATATGACATTCTGGTCACCGTTTCCGACATAGAAAAGTGGCGCGACAAGACTGAATTTTCCAAAAATCATAACTCCTCAATACTATGTCGGATGAAGATGGTTTCTATATGAAAATTGTAGCTCTCGATGAGATCTACAACTCTCTAGTTTTAAATTTTTTCATTTGAAAAAGTTAAAAGGTTCAAAAAATTATATAAAGTTTCAATACCAAAATGATCATGTATTAGTGCTTGTCACATTATAAAAGTAATATCTTTTTTATATGGATTTAAATAAAAATACTTTTTATATCAAGATTGTAGCTCTAAATGAGATATAATTTTTTTAGTTTTGAGGTTTTAGATTTAAAGTCGTTAATTTAGAGCATTTTAACGACTTCAAATCTAAAACCTCAAAACTAAAAAATTATATCTCATTTAGAGCTACAATCTTGGTATAAAAAGTATTTTTATTTAAATCCATATAAAAAAGATATTATTTTTATGATGTGACAAGCACTAATATACGATTATTTTGGTACTGAAACTTTACATAATTTTTTTGAACCTTTTAACTTCTTCAAATGAAAAAAAAAACTTAAAACTAGAGAGTTGTAGATCTCGTCGAGAGCTACAGTTTTCATATAGAAACCATCTTTATCCGACATAGTATCGAGAAGTTATGATTTTTAGAAAATTCATTCTTGTCGCGCTAAATAATTTAGCGCGATAAGACTTTTCCACGTCGAAAATGACGACCAGAATGTCGTATCTTGCCGCGACAATATGGTTTATTCGCTCCATAGGACTTGGCGCGATCAAAAGGGATATGAGATGCAAATATTTTTTGAGTACGGTTATTTTTGAAATGTTGATTACATGAGGATTAAAATTAGAAGAAAAAAAACCCCATAGATTGACCTTTAGCAATTTCGGTCCTTAGTATTCATCTTGACGTCTGTATGCCTTTATTTCCAGCGAGCAGTTCTATAGACTAGAGGCAAACTAAGCCCACGGTACATTCGTTCCAACAGAATTGAACCATTTCCTGATTCCAAACAATGTACAAAGGGGGCCGTATAATAAGCCTTTTCATGCATAACCATAATCACCACTAGAGAAGTTTAAGAAAGAACATGACTTTCGGCGCACCTTGACAAAAGGAAGCAAGTTCATAATGGGAAACCATTATGCCCAATAGGACAAAACAAACTTTCCGTGGCACCAAAAGAGCATGGGCAAAGAACAAAATTATGGTACTTTTTGGTCTTTTGGGATGGAATATCTAGGATGAAGAGACTAAACAGAGCCTCAGATAAAGAGAACATAATGGTGGACCGTCAAGTGAAACTATGCAGCAATTGCACAGCAGATCACAGAAGTTGTGTGGAGATACGAGAAAGAGTATAGAACAATTGACCATACCATTTTGTTTGGGAATAAAGACGATTTGTGCTGTCTGGCTGGCATCAAATGTATGTGCAACACCGTAAGTAGTACAGAGCTTCCAATACCTCGCCCTGCATGATCAGAGTACAAAACTCCCAAAAATGTAATGATCATATCACAGAACATGAAACAAAAATGTAATGATCACATTACAGAACATGGAACAGAAACCGTGAAGACAATTCCTTCCAATTACCCAGGTAATAGATGAACTGTAGTTCAATGAAGCAGGCAGGTAGTCAAAAAGTGTTCAATTAACTTAAGGTTGCACAAAAATTTTAATCCAGAAAGAAAGAGGAATTGGTTAATAAATTATGAGGTGCATCGAGATGACAAGTTCTGGAAGATGAATGTTGATACTTCCATGGTGAAAATATTGTTGCAGTTACAATCACTAAACTGATCTGATAGGCAAGGTTCGGAACGCAATTGCAATTTACAAATGTGACGCATAACAGAATGAGAACATGATGCATGCTAAGGAGAAAATGAGAAAATTAGCATATCATTATAAAAAAAATGGACCAACAATAATGCAAAACAAAGATTTTACAATTGGAAAAAAAGAGAAGAGAAAAAGCACAAACTAGTTACAAATGAGATATAACTGCTATATCTAGCTCCATGGGTCATCCCAGCCTTTGGGCCCCTCCCTCTTGACAAAATCTACAATGGCCCGAACTGCTTCTTGCACTCTATTGGACAGAGCATGGTTTCCCCATTCTATCTCAACTTTTTCTGCACCTCCCAGCGCTCTACATAGTCTGTGCAGATATGATGTGAGTTCAATATAATATGATATCGCATTAGTACTCATTATATTTAGGTTCTGTCGTTTACCTGTCTACAAGAGCCTCCTTATCAACATATTCAGGTACATATTCATCGCCCATTGAAAAAATAACCTAAACAGCACTTAAAGCTATTAAACCCAAGAGTCAATGCATGATCGGAATCGATTTAATATTGTCGTCTTACACTGTAGAAGGGAAAAAAGTATAACTGAAATGTACACAATGCTTGAGTTTCAACAAATTGCATACAATTCACCATCATATGATAAAATAAGAACGAAGCCTGTTTAGTCGCAAGCAAGTTGATGGGGTAGACTAGAGTTGAAACCCAACATGAGCCGCCAACAAAAAAGGAAAAAGGGAAAAAGAACATATTTAATGAAAAATTATTCTCTACATCCATGCAAAATTTCATGATCAAACTCAGATTTGGTTTGTGAGAAAAAATTGCAATGGCACAAAAAGGACCACAAAAAATCACTGTTCAGACTACTAGACCAGAAACTTGTCTTTTTTCCCTCTAGCCAACAAGATTGAATGTGATCATAAAATTTTGCATGGATCTAAAACATAATCCCACCTATAACTGAGATCTTTTTTAGAATTTATAGCAATTCTACATATTCTAGTTGTTTGATTGTCCATTTGCACCAGAGTAGCACCCCACGAGAATACGAGTACTATCAAATTAGACCTTTCCATGGCTTGTGCAAGGTTTTTTGCAACAGTAGAACTATCCTGGACAACAAAGCCACACATAGGAGTAGAACAACATCACATACCTGGCACTGTGTGGTTGACATATGACCAAGTCTCTGCCTCAGCTGATCTTCACTTAGATCTGAGCTGAACATGTCATCATCACCCATATATGAACATAGAGAGTGGTACCTACATATTTACTTGTATGCATTAGAACGCCACAGATCAGGAAACATTTTTAGTCCCTTACTGCTAGTTTTGCCATCATAACTTCTTTGAATGATTATTAGGACACATGCTGGAAATCTTGAACCTAGTTCCAAAAAAAGGGTTGACGAATAAGTCTGTTTTAACAACTTCTAAGACATTGCAATAAAACAACACAGGCTTAAGCAATTCCTCTCAATATACTCCCTCAGTTCCAAGATGTAGATTGTATTAGTTTGTCCTAAGTCAAACTTTTCTAACTATGAACAAGTTCATAGAAAATTAACCAACATCTACATCAATTTAGTTTCTTTAAATCCACCATGAAATGTCTTGATAGCGATGTACGATATTATAGATGATTTTCTATAAACTTGTCAAAGTTAAAGACATTTTGACATAGGACAAAACTAAAAGGGCATACATTTTAGAATGGAGGAAATGGTAGATTTATGCCGCATTGTTCATTGCTTTGTGGGTCCAAACTGTATTAGATGGTCAGTTGGCCACAGAAACTGGGGAAATGGCATAGTCAATGCTGTTGGCAGTCGTGTTGGTTTCGATGATTACCATGGGTCCATGTCCATGGCTTCCCATTACCTATAGAGAAGCCACCCCACTACTAACTAAAGTAGGCATGCTACTATGCCCCTGGTTCAGAAAGGCACTTAAGTTCCAATGCCAATCAATTATACAAAGAAATCCATGTCAGATCTATCAATTTTCGGATCTTTCATCACTCAAAATATGGTTGTCTCATAACATCCACTAATACCAATTCTTATATGAGCAGATTCCACAGCTCGACATGGATAATTGCAAAAACATTAAAACACCGGAGCTTGACAGATCAGACACTTCAGCCTATCGATAATACAGTGACATGTATGGTCAATGATGCCACTAATGGACACAGCTGACTAGTAAGCACTATCTCTTTTGCAAAAAGGAATAAACAAACTGCTTACATCATTTGAGTCAATTCGTGGTTGATGTATCGTGGCATCTGGTTAATTAGGGGAACCTTCACTAGTTCAAGTAGGATTTTGGTAATACAAATACGCGTTCGACAAACAATTGCATCCATACCTTTTCTGAACCAGGCATGCCCATTTTCCATTCAAGAAACAGAAACAACTGCCTTAAAGAAGCAGGAAAAGCACCCAAAAAGCATACTATGCTGAATCAGAAACATCTAAGTGCTTTTGAGAAGCTACCAACAATGCCAACAAAACCTTAGTACAATCTCTAAATTCTGCGACACATAATCATAAACATTTTACCTGTAGGCAGTAATAGGAGCATCTGGGTTTGCTTTTCTAGGCATCAAATCCATTCTACGGCCCTCACTAATCATTTTGGCTGCCAGGTCTATCATTTCAGCTGTTTCTGGAAGAGTTGCTCTATACTCCCTATCACTTACTGGAGCCTGAAGAGTGAAGAATAGAATAGGGTAGAAGTTACAAGAGATATCATTAAAATATAAGTTAGTTCCAGCAAATACAATCCATTCTTATTAACAGGTTGCAAAGTTGATCAGTAAGCTTTGCATTCAGAGAGAGATTTAGCACACAACAACAACAACAACTGAGATTTAGCACACATAAAATTTAAATAACTTTTAGTCATCTACCTGTGCTTTCAGAACATGAGCATGGATGAGGAGAATACCTGTAATATGACCCCAGAAACCGCTTTGGAACAAGCAAAGTTTGTGCGCATATAATGCACAATATCCTGGCACCCACAGAAGAGTCAGTGCTATTACTTCATGACTGTACAGTAGTACTCGGTAGCAGTTATTAGTAACAGTATACCTGACATCCAGTACTATGACCAAGCAAAATTACTCCTTCAGAATTTTCCTTATTTATTAGGTAACTGATGAGTTGTTCTAGTTCCAACGCATCCTGTAACAAGACAACACAAATGAGCAATACAGAGACCAAGAAAATGGAAGAAGTTAAAAGCGAAGGCAAAGGAAAAACTAGTAAAGCTGAAAATTTAATAAAACAAGAGCCAAAAATCAGTGATATAATTATTGGCATATTACTATATCCAAAAGCACAGCATAGAGCAAAGGTAAATCTACAGGTTATGCGAAAAACACACTATCACTGACACTAACTAACTTCACATGGTTAAAGAAAGCTTCCATAGCATAGAAGGGGAATGACAATATAATGAGAGAAATCATGCAATCCTAGGATTTATCTAATCTAATGAAAAGAAAGAAGGGTGCCAATGCAAATCCTCTCTAGATCTACAAAATAAATGTTTCTAAGAGAACCCTATTAGTCTGGTAAGAATACAGAAGCAACATACTTGTAGGATTTAGATTTTGTACTGTGTCCTAAAGAAGTACTTATAAATATGTTCTTATCACCTAACATTTTAAAACTGCATGTCACAACTAATTGAACTCAAAGAAACATATCGACGTCAAATGCTATGCTATAGCCAGTTATTTAAATATTCATTGATTCTATTTATTTTAATGACAGTGTTTCTAACCTTCAAGAACTTTGATATCTAAAATATCCTGTACAGTATTGAAGGGACCTTAATCTCAACAGTTTAGGTAACAGGAAGCAAGAGAAGGAAATTCAGAGAGCTTTCCATAGCTAAGAAACATTCACCCAGAATATTAAAAATTTGAATCATGTAGAGTATCAACTAAACTGATGCATCAAATTTCAAAACATTAATCAGTTCTTAAGCATGATAAATCCTCTTTCATCATGCCATCATAACATGAGCACACCAAAGATATTGATATAGAGCATGTTTTATTGTAAAATCCCTCTTCTAATCGGTACAAGAATAAAAGCTGATTTTAATTCCAAACTAAGGATCATACTTGCTCTAAGCTGGAAATTCCATATCCAGTGTATGATGAAGAAAGCAATGGCTGTACCAAGGACCATTTCTCAACCTCCAGTGCAAGTGACAATGGTTCCAAGTAACTGTAGATTTTCAGAAATCAATTAGCTATAGTGAAATGAATTAAATATTAATTAACAACAAAAAAATAAGGTATGCATTAAAAGTATATTTACAGAAGTGCAATAAGATATATTGGCTTTGAAGTTATTATTACATCTTAATATTTTGATTTAATTTCTCCATTAACATTTTTACCAAATGTTGACAAGTACCATTATGTGCTTAATGAAGCCCAGAGTGATGCTGAAAATTTGCAGCACTTTGAGCATATGCTGCATCCAGAAGAGTCATAGCTAAATTTTTGAAGAATTAATCTATTTGGTATTCACAAGGCATGATATTCAAATTAGGCCAGTTTTGCAAGGTAATCCACCAAGCACCTGGCCTTAGATGAATAGATTCAAAAGTTACATTTACTTCTCTCTCAGAAAAAAAAAAATCTTTGTTACAAGAACTATTTAAGTTCTAGAAGTGATGGACAGCACTTAGTCAAAAGATCATATTAGCCATACCAATTGAAGACAGGTGGGAATGTTGGAATACAAGAATATAAAACTTTACAAGAATCACATTTTTAACTATAAGGTAGTGTCATCACTTAGATGAATAAAGCTGTCACTCGTGTGTGTGCATGGTACCAATGCTATTAACCTAGATTCCATAACTTTTGAACATGATTTGGTACTATTGTGAAGTTCACTGTAAGACCCAAGAACCAGCAAAGGATGCAAGAATAAATCTTTGTCCATTTCATATTTACCTTATTTATGAAATTAAGCCATGGTGTAACATAGTTAGATCATGACAGCCTTTATTTCCAAATTCAATACATGTTAAATTAAAATATTATGACCAAATTTAGTGCAATATTTACCAGGAGGGAGGGGTGCAGTGAAAAGTACTAAGACTTACTCAGTAGCTAAAAGCCCATCTGTGAGGCCACCAATGAAGATCACCTGATGGTTAAAATCACCAGTCCTGAATGCCACCTGAAAGAGGGAAAGTAATCGTACAAAGCCATTAACAATGCAGCACTGGCAAAATGTATCCAAAAAGAAGTTAGTCTGTTCTATATTTTTCAAAAATTGATACTAAAGAACCACTAGCACTCAAAAGAACCAAACATAGAGGCATGCGTACCATAACTTTCAAGGGTTGCAACTGTACCCATATCAAAATAAAGAAAAAAAGAAAAAAAAACGAGGTATTTCCCTGTAGAATAAGCTTCCCAAGAATACAGCAGTCTGACTAGTGGGTATGATTGTCATGCTTATATGCTCTAAAAGCTAAGAACCCATTGATCTTATTGGAGCTGCAAATGGCATTACAGGTTTCCCAAGTCCCAAAGTAGCAAAAATTGCTAGAGGCTTGTGCCAGGTGACCTTAGTATAGACTGTAACAACAAATAAACAACTAAAATACAGTCTTCTAGCAGACAATAGACGCTCATAATGGCAAGCCAGAATCTGCTGGAAAGTGAAAGTTAAGCATGGTTACAAATTTCATGGTGAAAAAAAAGAGGACTAATATAGGAAGAAAGCAAATTAACCACAAGAATAATCATGGTGCACAAGGACCACGACTCACCTGTCACTGCCTATAGGGTCAACAACTAAAAGTTGCATACCAATAGCTGGCTGAATAATGTTTGGCGAAACATCGTGCACGAGCCAGTTTCATTGTAGTGTCGAATCGTGTCAGAATCGAGTCTGTCTATATATAACTTGTGTGATCTGGCCCATTTGATGACACATGTGATTTGAGGGGTCAAATCACACAATCATTGCCAAACACAACAACTAAAAGTTGCATACCAAGTAGGCTTTCCTCGTCAGCTGGCAATGTTACAGAAACTAAGAGACAAGCAGCATAAGGGCCATAGTCATGTAACATTACGGTATCCCTAAACGCAAAATCGCCACCTTTTTTCGAGTTGTTGAACATCATAGAATCTTCCATATTCTGTAGGAATCTAAACACACACCGAGGCACGCTTTAGACATGTGTGAAGAAACGTAGAAAGCCCCACTCGCTAAAAAAGCAGAGTTCCGCAACTGAAAAGTGAGATCCAACATCTGGAATGTCGCAAAAGATCCCCCTCATTCCAGAGGCCGTGGCAGCACGCGGAGGCCTTCCGGAAGCTTCCAGAACATTCCATCCCACCCACGGAATTTTCCAGTCTAGCAGATTTTCTAGACTACTAGCCGAAAGCAACCGCGAAATGCTGTGACGGGCAAAAACCTCGCCTACAAACTGGCTAAATCCAGGCATCGAACCAACGATCTCCAGCTCGTAGCGGCGGCGCGAGGGGGGTGGGTGGAGGGGAGAGGTGGGGGACGTCTCACGCCCGTACCTGCGCGGATTTGGGCCCGTACTTGAACAGCGCCCCGCGGAGCTGGTTCCGCTTGCCTCCTCCGGGCCCGGCGCCGACCAACTTGCTGTGCGCGTCGGGGAAGGACGCGGAGGCGGAGGTAGGGCCGGAGGCGGGGGCGGAGGCGACGCCGCCGGCCATGGTGGAGGAGGAGGCGCGCGCGAGGCCGGAGGAGAACCAGGAGGTGGGAGGGGCCGGCGAGGTCATAGCAACGGCTGCGGCTGCGGTGGCGGCGGCGCGCCTCACGGGCTCACGGCGTGGGCATCGCGTTGCGGATGCGGGTGGGGCCGGGTTGGGTGGTTGGCGGCTGCGACTTTTCTGGGCTTCTTGTTGTTGGATCGATCCAGCTGTTGTCATTCAAGACAAGCATGGAAATGGATTCATTTTTTTAATAGACTAGACAGAAAAAAATTTAATATTTCTTCTTTTTTAAATTATAAGTCATTTTAACTTTTTTTTATATAGATAGTCCATAGCAAAGTGAGTGCATAAAAAAAGTCAAAATATTTGGCTGCATCCTGCATGATTGGCACTGATGTCCTGTCCTTTGCGTGGCAAGTTTGGCAGCCATCTTCCTGTTTATTTGCAATTGCTGGCTTGGATTTTCTTACTCTGATGAAAATTTCAATCCAACTCAAGTTTGATTAATAAATTTATAATACATAGTATTACTATTTATTTATGTCTCAAATAAGTCTGTGAGAAAAAATATATTTATAACTAATATAATGATACTTGATTTTATGATAAATGCTAATACGTTTTTACAAGATTTGGTCAAAGTTTCATTTGTCGGACTTCTTGAAAAAAAAGAGAATTCAAATCTTCAATAGATTGTATTAAAAAATACAAATTCTGGTCAGGTATATTTTGGAGCGGCCATTTTGTTAGTCATACTTTTTGAGTTTACAGTAAATTTTGTGGCTGCTATCGAATTCAACTGAGGCCCTGGTTTGTGTTTGTCTAGGCCTACCCATAAATTTAGGCCTCCCTTCGATTCTAGCCCAGTGTTTTGCAAGCTCCAACTGACTGCATGAGTTAGCTAGGAAAAAAAATAGCTGGCGTGGATCAAAACATGTCAGCTAATACAGCTGCTAGCTATTAATTAAGTTCAATCCATTATCTAACCAAGCACAGCTAACGTTTTATCAATATGGACAGCATCAGATTCTCTGTATATTACTAGTCTAATAATCATCACCATATTTAAACGCTGAATTAGAAACAAGGACAGTAAGCAAAGCAACCGAATTCCTTGTACTGCTGCAAGATATCATCAGGATTTGAACATATGAAAGCTCATGAAATTTGAAACAAAATCGTAATCTCTTTTCCAACATTATACACACATTCTATACCCTACATTGTGCATTTACAACAGCCATAGCTCTAAAAGAACAATACGCAGCCATCTTCTCACCTTTTGCACAACTACAACTCAAAAGTGGCATACTAAAAAAACACATCCAGCTATCAACATTCAACATGTACATACAAAAGTCACCAAAACACCCAGAGAACTCAATCATCTAGCTGGTCATTTGTTTGCGCGATCGACCACAAGCCCTTGAAATAACCCGCAGACTGAAGGGAGAATTCGGACACAGCTCGGAACAGCTCCGGCAGGTTTGACCGGAGAAGATTGAGGGATTTATCCCTTACTACCTTACATTGGGTCTTATAACTATCTTCCATGTCCTTCAGTGCATTCTCCAGCCTATCCACCACGGCTTTCCTTTCAGCTGCGGGGTCAGCGCGTGCGGGATTGTCGCCATCAGGAATACTTGCTCCTCTGTCCCAATTTTTCTGTGCCCAATCATCGAACTGCCTTCTCTTCTTCTCAAAGTCCCTCCTAGTCTCGTCAATTTTCATCCTCAACTTCAGTTCTTCATCCTGGTGAACTAGGATTGTGTGCACCACTTCTGCAAAGGTGTGTATAGCCTTTTTCGTTTCATTAACAGGGAGCTTCTCAAGGATATCATGCCAAGCATGCAGCAACCTCTTGATTGGAGGTGTGGTCTCATGTGGCTGTGACGAGTTAGGCTTCAGGTTCGTATCAATAGGGATCACATTTAGCTTGATCCAGCTGTAGAGGCTTCCTACGTACTCCTTCTGATATGTCATGAACCTGTCAAACTGCACATGCCACTCCTGAACAATGTTCCACAACTGCACAGTTCGCTCATAGTGTTGGTCACTTGTTGCCCGATCAGAAACCTTGATATCAGACGATTTGAGCTCTGTAATGATCCTGAGCTGCGATTTGTGGTGAGTGTACATGATGTCCCACATGTGTGACAACCTGTCAGTGTGAAACAAAATAATTTGTTACTTGACATATGCAAAAGAGTAACATTCACTTGGTAATCTGGTTCTTCCATTAGGTTTAGAAAAATCCCAAAAATGTCAGAGGTGCAGGCATAGTTGGCATGGTTCCCATAGTACATACTAGAGTGTTAGACTAATGTTGGGCGGCCGAAGTCCTACTTTTCAGTGTCACAACTAGCAGAATATTACCGTAACTGAAATCATGCAGAGAAAATATGTGGAAGGAACACTATGAAGGATGTATAGCACTTCTTCAGATGCTCCCTCCATTTCAAATTGCAAGGCTTAATTTGCTTTGTTAGGGCAAGCCTTTCACCAACAATATTCATATAAATTTTTGAGACACAAAAATGATGTTCTTAGATTTGTAATAAAAAACATTTATGGCTATAATTTTTGCATCACATGAATGAAGTACTAATAGTTGTCAATCAAAGCCTTGTTCTAACAAAATATAACATGCCTGGTGAAAAAAAATGGAAGGAATAGTGATTTATGTAAAAGAACATCTTTCTATAATAATAACAATAAAAGATAACAATGTCATTTGATGATATAGATCGCGCTAGCAGGGAATCAGTTATTGTAATCGACTAACAATGAAAAAAGAAATGCAGGTCCTACATGTAATAACTAACAATAAGATGATAGCTACAAGGAAACCATATAATAAATGGAACAATAGAGGTTGGTGGTTGGTACTTAAAAGTTGAAAGACATTACCCCTTCACTAGTTCAAGGAGTTTTGGATAAAGCTGTTGATCTCTTAGGCGGTCAATTTCTGCAACTGTTGACTCCATTGTTTGTAAATCAACTATATATTTTGTGTGCAAGTGACTAACAATGGACTTGGTCTTCTCGATTGATGAAGAACTAACACCACGTTGCTTCTTTTTGTTTAGAACAGCTAGCTTTCGTTGATATGTCACTTTGATAACCTCAAACTCCTGTGCCAACGGTAAATATGTACCATCAAATGTATGAACAAAACAGGTTAAAGCAATGAAGTATAATGATGAGGCCTGGCACATGAATAGGAAATAATCATGGAGTAGTACAAGGGTCCCTGACTTAACAATAATATGGCTACAAATGTCCCTGGACCAGTTGAGGAGTATAATGATGAGAAGGTGACAGACAATTATCAGAAGTAAAATAACTGAGACATTACTGACACCTTCATCATTTTTTTGCGAAAATGAAATAACATGTATGCATGGTTCTTGATATCAACACAAACGGAAGAGAAAATGTATGAGAAACCAATAAATAACAACATGAATCACTTTTATTTTGTGGTGGGAGAGAACACATTGAAAAATGTGTGCTTCTAAGAGAGAATGATTGAAACAGTTCTGAACTAACGAATAAGATTTACATATTTTACCTTCACTTCATGGCATAGTTTTTTCTCCCACGCAAGCAACTTCTCGAGTACGGTAGCATGTGTTTCCCATTCATCATCATCCTCATTCTTCACATTTTCTGGTTGAGGGATGCCTTTAAATGAGCGATTCCAAGTGATGACTTGCATGACTCTTGCAGAATGATCCACAAATCCTAATAAGACAAAAGACATATGCCATTATTTGAAGTAACTTAAATAGATATGTCATTCCTATAGACTATTCCACACTTCTATGCCAACTTTAGTTGTACCCTTCAAATACAACCAAGATACAGACTGCTCAAGTGAGGTTTAAAAGAAATCATAGAGCGAAGATAATCACCGCCTAAGTGTAGCCCCAACCCCATCTCAGTCGCCAAGAAAACCATACTTAATAAACATTCCCCTATGCCTCACTGAACCACATTCCATTAAAAACACAACATCCACCTCAACAAAGACATAATAGAGCCAGAACACTATCCCATTTATATAATTAACAATGCAATCGAGTAAGGCACTCAAAATATTAGACTAAACATGTGGAACAGTTGAACTCCTCCAATAAATATGAAGCAAACCATATGCTATCTATCTTGCACATCTCCCAAGAATCTTGTGTGCCATGTTCTGAAGTTTATTATGGCTCTATGATGTTTGTACGAGTGTTGTTATGCAATGTTTGTTGAGCATCTTCATCCAGGAAAGATTTTTTTCATAATAAAGAAAATTAAAAAGGATTCGTCTTTTCCTGTAATCCAGTCGATCTCCAGGACAGAGGATGGGAGCAGAGCAGGCATGGAAGGTACCTCGCGTCTCGGCGAAGTTTGAGTGGTAGTGCATCCTCGCTGCCTCCAACAACTTGGACACCTCGTGCGCGCCCTGGGACGCCTTGAGGAAGTGATCGTCGAGCCTGCGCAGGATGTCGCCCAGCCTTGCCGTCTGCGGCGTCACCATGGCGAGCCTGCTCTTCTTGCCCTCCGGCTTCCTAGCAACCTTCTGCGTCGCAGCCCGGCGCGTGACGAGCTGATCCGCCGCCGCGGGCTTCTTCCCCTCGGCGATCTCCTCGGCGGAGGGCCCCACCAGCTGCGGGGGCTGCTTCGGAGGCGGTTGGTCGGATTCGGTCGGCGGCGGCGGAGGTGGCGCGGGCATCCTCCGCTCGGCCGCCCACGACGACTCGGCGGCGGCCGCGGCGCTCGGGTCCAGCGTGGGCAGCGGCGCGGGCATCGCGTCGGGGGACCCGAAGATGTAGTCGTTCCACGAATCCCCATCGGTTGGCGCACGCTCGCGGCCCGTCGCCTCCTTGGTCGGGACCGGCGGCGGGGAGCGCGAGGGCGGGGGGACGCTCGCGGGCGGCGGGGGCGGAGGAGGAGGAGGAGGAGGAGGGTCGTCGTCCTCCCGGCGCAGCGGCAGCCCCGCGTCGTCGCCCTCGCCCTCCCCCTCCTCCTCCTCCACGATGGTCGGCGCCTCCCCGGACCGGCCCTTGCGGATGTGCGGCTGGAGCTGGATGTCCGGCGCGCTCATGGACCTCTGCAGCGGCGCTGCAGGCCCGCCGTCATCGTCGCCGTCGGCGCTGGAGCCGGCCGGGGGCGGCGGCGGCGGCGGCGGGAGCACGGCGTCGTGCGCGGACGACGGCAGCGCCTTGACCACGGTGGCCGCCGCGGGGCCCTGCCCCGCGGTGAGTGCGGCGGCGGCGGACGCGGAGCGCGGCACGACGACGGCGTCGTGGCGGTCGGTCTCGCCCGCGGCGTAGTCGGAGAGCGCGGCGCCGACGTTCTTGAGCGCCGCGGCGTGCCCCGCGTGCGCGCCCGCCAGCGCGTGCCGCGCCTGCACGGCGGCCCCCAGCAGGTGCTTCCGCTCCCGGCACCGCGACGCGGCGCCGCCCTCCGCGTCCCCCTCCTTGGACGGCCCGCACCCCATCGGCGGCCGCGGCGCCTCCTGCCCTGCTCCTCCTGTCACTCACTCTCTCGCCAGTGGCCCAGTCGCGGCGTGGACGGACGCTTCGTTCTTGGCTATCCGGGAGAGCTTGTGCCTGCGGTTTGGTCTGGTCGTGGCCCGGCACCGGCCGCCGGGAGGTTCCTTGGCGCCGGGGGTTTGCGAGGTCGGTCGTGCGTGCGTTCGTGCGGGCGATTGGATGGATGATGGGGAAATATGGTTTTGATTTGGTTTGGACGGGACTGGACTTTCGTGGGTGCTCGGGAGGATGCTTTCGCGCTTCGGAATAAAGCAGGGGGGCGCCAAAAGGAAAAAGACCCCCGTCCGCCGTGTCGCCGTCGCCGTCGCCCAGCCGGCCGGGCCACCACCGGCGGGCCGGATCGGATCTGTTTTGGTGTCCACGCCGACAGTCGTCAGACCGGCATTGCTGCTCTATGCTTTCTGGATGGATGGATTGAAATTGACTTAGGGCCTTGTTTACATCACAAATTCACTGTCCAGAATTTTTATTTCTCGTCATATTAAAATACCGGTACATACGTAGAGTACTAAATATAGATGAAATGAAAAATTAATTGCATAGTTTTGTTGTATTTTGCGAGACGAACATTTTGAGCCTAATTAGTCAAAGTTTGGATAATTTTTACTAAATACAAACGAAATGTCACAGTGCGCTGATTTGATGTGACACTATGCAGAATGCCAATTCGACAAAGAACTAAACAAGGCCTTGATCTAGAAACTTGTGAGATTTGAATTTGATTTTTTCCAAAAATAAACGAGAGATGCTAATAATTTGGACCTTGTTTAGATCGGAGCAAAATTCTAAATTTTTTTACTCTCTCTCCATCACATCAATCTTTAGACCAATGCATGAAGCAATAAATATAGATAAAAAACTAACTAATTGCACAGTATTCAAATTATAAAAATTTATAATCTAAACAAGGCCTTGAGATAAGGAAGAAGACGGTGGCTGATAAGTTCAAGCGAGGAGAGCGTATGATAAAGAGGAAGGCTTAGACTAAAGCATAGATCAAATATTCTTATATTAACTAATTTAATGATTTTATCACTGATGCTCCGAGGAACCAGTACCTATGTGTAAGCAACACATGAAGATAAAGCAGGCGGATGGAAGTCGAACTCAGATTAACTATAATTCCTACCGGTAATTACTAGGAGACATGGAGATAAAGGAGATAGATCAAAGTGGAAAACCATAATTTAATTTATTTATATTAGGGATATGGATGAATGGCTCCGTGTTGATGCACCTTGGTTGCGAAGCGCCAAGAGATGGATGCTAGCTAACAACCGGATAAAATTTTACAACCTCGGTACATATTTGTGCTGTGTGATATAGAACCGCTAGGATGTGGATAAGATTTTACAATCCGGAAAAAGAATCCGAATCTAATCCAAACGGAAGGGCTTTTAGGGGATTTTGATATGTCTTTGACAAATCCAAAGCTACAATAGTGAGATAAGTAGATTGATGAGCAAAATAGCTTGAAGTTGAACCTCGTAGAAACTTTCGTTTATGTCTACCCATTTGAATGAAATTTCTGAATTTCCTTGTGTTGCATCCAACAATTATAATGGAAAATTTCCTTTACTTTCAATCTATGTAGGATTCCTGCGTCTTTTCTATTTCCGTGTTCTTAGAGTTATGCGTTCTAAAGAGACAATTAGAGATATGATAATGACATGGCCAAAGCTTTTGATTATGGCTTAAGTTTTCACTATCTAACAACAACCCTGTGGTGAACTATGGCAAGTGAAAAAGGCACATGTAGAGGTAGGCCATGAGAGCATCTAGTGCAAAAAGAATGTGACATTATATTAGTATGTATAAAGCTTCTAATCCTATCTTTACCTATCGAAACGCGGGTCCAAGCTCGGGCACCAGGTAGAGCCACGTCGCCCGTTAGTCCTCAACCGTCCGATTGAGCAAGTGAGCGATGTTATCCGTTCGATCGCGGACGTTCGTTAAGCTGGAGAACCGGACGTTCGTGAAGGTTCGTGAGGCCAGGACCGACGGCTTTGCCGCTCCATGCCGCCTCCTACGGCTTCCTCTCCCGCGCGCAACCCGTACACGCGCCGCCGCAACGGGCTGGGCCACCAGACAGCACGCCGACGCGAGCGGGGCCCGTAGGTCGCCGGCCCGTCCCTGGCGCGGCGGCGCAGCCGCGTGGCCAGGACGAGCACAGCCCGCGGCGCCGGTCACGCGCCACCGTGCCCCCACCCCCTCCCCCCGCGGGTGACGCACGCCGGCGCGCCGCATCAGCCGCGGCGCGAAGGCGCAGTCGCAGCAGGCCAGCAGCGGGGTCGCGAGGCGGCCTGACCATGCGCGGCGGCGTTGGCGCATCTACGCGGCCAAGGCAGAGCGGCGCAGCCATGGACGCCGGCGGCGTGGTGTGAACACAGCCGAGGTGGAGTCTGATGCGGTTCCGACGGCATAGCAGGTGGAAGTGGAAGGAATCGCAGGTGGCGGCCCATGGTGTTTTCTTTACCCATCGCGTTGGACATGTCTCCGCAGGCATCGCCAACGTCCATCGCTGCATTGCCGAGCGGGCGCCCTCGCCTTCGCAGACGCGGCTCTAGGCGACCGTCACGGCTATGAGGAGGAGAGGACCAGCGGCCTTCAAAGCTGCGAGGAGGAGACCAGCTACCGCGTGCCGGATCGAGCTAAAAGCACCGCGCCCGAGGACGTAGTCGCGGATGGGCCCGGGAGCTTGCGGCGCGTCTGATCGGTGCCCGGACCCGGAGGAACGAAACGGACGTTCTACTCGGCGCTCGCGATGAAGGGAGGAGGCAGCGGAGAGGAGCTCGTGCGACGCAGCAGGATGACAAGCGTTGCAGAGATGACGACCTCTCGCGAAGAGTCCATGTGGATGGTGCCCAGCTGCTACTCGACGAAATGCCCTCGTGTGCACTGAACCTAGCTAGCATCTTTCGGGAGTTGTATGCCTGTGCGTTCTCCTTCGTTCTGTACGTGTCCAATTTTTTCTACCAGAAAATCATTCCTTTGCCAGAACATGCAGGTAAGGCACTCCCTTAATTTAAATGTTCAGACCTAAATCTCCTATGACATGTACTATAATAAAATTTATTATTGTACTGATGATTTAAGTTACAAATCACTGTCACATCTAAAAATCCTGGACTGGTCCTCGACGGAGGGCGCGGCTTTGCCGCGCCAGGCTTTCTAGTTGGTATACTGATTCTCGCGACCAAAGTAAATTATTCCTCAGCTTCGAGTCACTAGACAATTCTGGAATAGCACGTAGACATGCCCTCGGCAGACAACGGGAGGCTGGTAGAACGGAAACCTACAAGGAAGACAAAAGAGATTTGCTAGCAGGTGCCCAAGGGCACTGCAGGTGCCTGCCGATTTGCATGGAGCCATCAGCCATGCAAATGCAGTGTCCTCTTTCCTTTCTCTTTTTTTTCGTCCGTTTCTCAAGGACAAAGTAATTAACACGTCCCCACTCTGCCTAACAAGCTACAGAGGTGACTGATGAAACGTGTTTCTCTGGCGTTGTGGGTCCAGTGCTGTCTGTGCTCGCTCGGATATGTTGCAAAGGTCTGGATAATTGTTTTTTGCGTGCTTCTTTAGATTTGTATTAAAATCCACTTAAGAGCTCGTTTGAAAACCACGGATTCTACTATCTCAATAAAAAGGGTCAACATAGCTTCCAAACTAAAGCCGGACGAGAAGCTCGTAGCTCGGTAGCTCGCTCGACTCGGCTCATTAGTGGCTCGGCTTGGCTCGGCTCGGCTCGTTTATATTTTTCAGCGAGCCGAATCAGCATTTTAACTCGTAAAGGTAACGAGCCAGCTCGCGAGCCTAACGAGCCAAAGATATTGATCTTTATAATTGGTTGATGACTGTCATAGACTATATAAACATAAGATCAATATGATTATTACTTTACTTTTAATGGATGTATGGATAATTAGTAATAGATTATGGATACATTATGTATGGTAAGAAGTATGAAACATAGATATATGGTATAATATTATATTAGTGTTAACTTGTATATATTTAACACATATTAATTTTTTTATTAATTTAATGCTTACGAACGTGTTACTTTTGTATTATTAATATTCTAAGGCTTTAAATAAATAAATATATTATATTTTTATGTATTTTTAGACCTGGCTCGCGAGCTAAACAAGCCAGCTCGAACCAGCAAACGAGTCGAGCCGAGCAGGCCTTCTGACTCGTTAGGTTAACGAGCCGAGCCGAGCTGGCTCGTTACCTTAACGAGCTAGACCGAGCTGAGCCGAGCTGGCTCGTTAGTCCAGCTTTATTCCAAACATAATGGATAATGCCAGGATACAAAAAGCAGTCTGAAACAAAGGTTGTAACAATCCTCCCTTCCAGCGCATGAAAAGACTGTTTTGCCCCAACTTGTCCTCTTTCTTTGGTCATATTTGTGCTGTGTGCTACAGAATCGCCAGGATCTGGATAATATTTTACAATACACTGATTCTAACACCAATAATCCCTATAGCTAGAATCTCCAAACATCATAGGTATATTTATGTCACCTAAAATCTTGATTACCGAAATCCTACAAAGAATCAAAATTCCTATAATCTCTAGGGAATTTAAATAGGACATTAGGTACGCAAAAAAAATGATGTTCCATATATATATTTCAATCATGTCAATGCGAGGAACACAATGGTTAAGTTTATTTTACAATTTGTTCAAGTTGAAAAGCAGGTCTAGGCTGATTTGGAAACCGGTCTAGACTATTTTTTTCTGATTGAAGTGTAATCTTCCCCAAAATTGCATTTCCTTCGTTTGAACTCCAAATTAGACATTTTATATATGATTCTACGTCATTTTTACAAGAAAACGCAAAATTAGACTTCATTATGCATTTAATGAACTTAGAAAACTAATCTGGATACTGGTCCTAGCAGATAAGCCTGTTGTTTGTGTTTTTGCAAAGTGTGCATGCCGCACACAAATGTACCAGGGCTAGGTACGGTGCGCTTACAAGAGGAGCACCCAGTAGGTATGCCTGAACCGTATTTCTAATTTTTTTGAAAAGTTTAATTGTTATAACAGAGATGCTCTGAGATCGAAGATTGATGGACGCACGTCCAATTTAGATGCAATGGTCACAATGATCAGGCGCCTTAATTGGCCTATTTTTTTTTCTCTCCTTGCTCCTTTATCACCCTTCTGTTTGTTACCGACGTGTACCCTGTCCTGGTGGCGCCAGGCCGCCATGCCATCATCGGCCGACGTGGCTCTCTCTAGCTCTGTTCCTCACGCGTGAAAACCACACAATCTGTTAAGAGCAAGCCCAGTAAACTTGTCTATTAGACAAGATCACGTAGTCTTGAGATACCACTAGAGAGTATATAGACAACTAATACAACAGCACATCTAAACTTGGTGATGAACACTAAACACATCTCTTTTTTAGAATAACACTAAACGCATCTGTAGCTACTTATGTTGCTGGTTGCAAGGAAAAAATTGCACAACTAATATTTATTATCTGCTTTCGACATTCAGGTCAATGGACATTCTCACGAATAAATCAAATAAGGTGTCAACGAGTTGAAGCAAATAAACAATAATATTGTTCACATAGCATCAATCTAGATAGATAAGTACAAACACAAACTTAAAAGCTTATAAGAAATAAAAATGGTCTGCAGTGCAACTAGATCCACAAGAGAAGGCGGGCCAGAGATAAGCCGACTCGAACCGCTGACATCCGCCACGACGGGTTCTACAATAGAGGACAACGATAGGCAATAACCTCCCCCATGCTCTCCAAAGAGTAACTCTTTTCAAAATCCCAAAACAAAAGGTGCTGAGTTGGGCTATTACCCTAGTGACTTTTAAAATAAATCTAGCATCCACGATAATGTAGTATCAGTTTAGGCCTTGTTTAGATACCAAAATTGGTATCCTAATTCTGCATAGTGAATGTCCCGTCACACTGTAGCAATTTTATTTTTATTTAGTAATAATTGTCTAAATATTGATTAATTAGGCTTAAAATATTCGTCTCGTAAAGTACAACAAAACTGTGCAATTAGTTTTTTATTTCATCTATATTTAATACTTCATACATGTGCCGGCATTTTGATGTGACGGAGAATAGGAATTCTACGTAGTAAATTTTAGATACCAATTTTGGTATCTAAACAAGGCCTTATTTATCCATATCTCCTTATGACCAGCAGTCCTCGATGATACTTAGGTCTCGAGGAAGAACGTGTAAGAAATTGACCAGTAATTGATAATCCACCATGCTTCGATAGGAAATTTCACAGTGTAGAGTATGACACAAGCTTCCGTTATCGTCCCAACACTCTTCCTTTTTGCACAGTGCGATGGACGATCCCCAATCCTGCGTCCACCGCTCGTCACTCCCCACCCACCCATCTCTCCTCCCCCGCCACCCCGCCAGCGATGGCCTTGTGCGCCGCCGCGGCGTCCATGGCCACAGCCTTCGCGTCCTCGAGCCGTCTCTCGCCTGCGGCCACCACCGCGCGGCCGCAGGGCCGATCGTCGACGTCGCTGCCGTCGTCCTTCGGCGGCGCGGTGCCGTGTGCGGTCTCCGCGAGGAGGAGGAAGCGCGCGGCGCCGGCCCGGCGGGCGGGCGTCACGGTGCGCGCGGAGGCGGTAAAGAAGAGCGTGCTGATCGTGAACACCAACAGCGGCGGGCACGCCGTCATCGGGTTCTACTTCGCCAAGGAGCTGGTCGCCGCCGGGCACGCCGTCACCGTGCTCACCGTCGGCGACGAGGGGTCCGATAAGATGAAGAAGCCCCCGTTCTCTCACTTCTCGGTAACCTTACGTGACCCCTGCCGCCGTGTCGGTGTCGTGCTCTGCTGCGTTGGTGGTTTCTTGGTGGAGCTTTCCATGGACTGATTTACTGTTTTGTGCATACCGCGCGCAGGAGCTGACGAGCGCCGGCGGGAAGACCGTGTGGGGTGACCCGGCGGACGTCGGCGCGGCCGTGGGTGGCGCGTCGTTCGACGTCGTCCTCGACAACAACGGCAAGGACCTCGACGCCGTCAAGTACATACGTACCTCTGCTTTTTGCTTCGCCATACGCAGACATGACAGCGAGGAATGAATGAATGTCCATGGTGACCGCGGGTGCGTTCGCAGGCCGGTGGCGGACTGGGCGAAGTCGGCCGGCGTGGGGCAGTTCCTGTTCATCAGCAGCGCCGGCATCTACAAGCCCACCGAGGAGCCGCCGCACGTCGAGGGAGACGCCGTGAAGGAGAGCGCCGGCCACGTCGCCGTGGAGAAGTACCTCGCGGCGCAGTTCGTCGGCAGCTGGGCGTCGTTCCGGCCGCAGTACATGATCGGCTCCAGCAACAACAAGGACTGCGAGGAGTGGTTCTTCGACAGTAATGCCCATCATTGGATTCTCTTGATGTCTTCGATTCTCTTGTCTTATCCGACGACGCCGACGATCTCCAATTGCATTCCAGGGATCGTGCGGAACCGGCCGGTGCCGATCCCGGGGAACGGGATGCAGCTCACCAACATCGCGCACGTCCGGGACCTGTCGCGCATGCTTTCCCTCGCCGTGGAGAAGCCCGGCGCGGCGTCGGGCAAGGTCTTCAACTGCGTCTCCGACCGCGCCGTGAGGCTGAGCGGCATGGCCAAGCTGTGCGCGGCGGCCGCGGGCGTCCCCGCCGTGGACATCGTCCTCTACGACCCCGCCGCCGCCGGCGTCGACGCCAAGAAGGCCTTCCCGTTCCGCAACATGGTAGGGTAACAAGCGATTGATGGATTCTATTTGTTTTGTTACTGCTGCTGACTGAACTGTATTGCGCGCGCCGCCGGCAGCATTTCTACTCGGAGCCCCGGGCGGCGAAGACTGCGCTGGGGTGGACGAGCAGCACCAACCTGCCGGAGGACCTCAAGGAGCGGTACACCGAGTACGCTGCCAGCGGCCGCGGGGAGAAGGCCATGACGTTCGACCTAGACGACAAGATCCTCGCCGCCGTCGGGAAGGCGCCGGCGAGCGTCGTCGTGTAATACAAGCCCCGGCGCGCACCGGCACCTAGCGCGGCACACGCCCACACCATCATCGTCGTCGTGTATAAAGAGTCCAAATTTTGTGGATACGCTAACAGCAGCTCATTCTTGGCATGCACGTCGCAAACGGACGCTACAAAATACGACAAATATTTTGTGATTGGCTTTGTACAAGAATGAAGAGAGGAAATATGTTTGAGGGTTTGTCATTGTCCATGCCTGTTTGTTTGTGGAATGTGGATGGTTATTTGTCTCACTATAGATAGCTTCCCGTGGGAGTCTGTACAACAGCTGGTGGTGGCGCAGTTGGCTAGCGCGTAGGTCTCATAGCTGAAATGCGAGTGATCCTGAGGTCGAGAGTTCGAGCCTCTCACCCCAGAGCGATGACAGAATCCTGCGCTGAGCGAAATAAAAAATACACCGGCTCGTTAAGCACTAGTCACAAGTATCACTTTGAATACAAATCTAAACAGTAGCTCCAGAAAATTCACACGTTCTCTCTTGGTTCAGCTTCAAATTCAATCCATTCGACATAAAATGCTTGGCGGAATACATCCATCCAAAGGGCAATGAATAAAAATCCCCAAACAGACCTTTCAACAGTGGAATTCTCAAATTTCAAATCTTAACATTTCCGTCTCCTGTGTTCTTGCACATGGCAGGCTCCCAAGAACATATTTCCGAGGGGTAAAGAAGAGAGTTGTAATTGATCAACAAGTGCACTTCGAATGTTGTCATTACAAACAACGAAACACACTCCAATAGTAAGGCAACACGACATATAGGATGGACAATGCTTCGTGTGTCACGACTCAATACAAGAGCTAAATAGCTGGCGACCGCGAGAATCAGCAACTTACAATTCCAACAATCCTCGGGTCAGTTGAAGACACAGATTAGATTGTTATCCTGAGGATGGGTGAAGGAACAAAGTCAACAAACTACTGAGCATCAGTGAGCCCTCATGTATTGTCAGGTTCTGGAAATTTAGTCCAAGCAAGATACAAAGGGAACAACAAGGAATAGCAGATGCCCCCCTGATGCTCAATGTGGTGTCATCTTTCACTTTGATCCATGCGGCCACTACCATTTCTCCAGTTCTCCAGCCAGGCAGAGAAGCCTGTCACAAGGGCTTCTTGCATCCATGGGTAACGACTCTGCTCTGCCGCCTCATGAACAGTGAGCCAGCTCCTCAGCCGGGTGTTCTGTTCTGGCCAGGAGGCTAGCTCTTCCTTCACATGCAGGGCAAATATTGCAGCTCTGCACATAGCTTCGGGTTGCTTGCTCTTGAAATCATAGAAGCCCAACAGTTGCTTATGCACAGAACAAGTAGCTCAATCAGTAAAATGTGATATCAGGACATATGAAAGCAAATAAGAGCTCTTTAGCAAGAGCATAAAAACATTGCTCAGAAAGTCAAAAGTCAAACAAAACATCTATAGAAGTCCAGTTATATCTTCAGGGAATATGTAATACCAGATAGAGACACGACGTTTGCCTAGAGCCTTAGACTTGCTAGGACTGGATGCAAACACATAAATGAAGGAAAGTGGCTTTACAAATGCAAAACTACAATTTTAAACTTATCTTGCATTTCTACAAAAAACTGGTCATGAAGGTTCACCGGTGATCCAAGTTCCAAAATGTCAAACAAATTCATCTGCAGCATACTTTATTTGATATTATTCATGTTTCATTGGTTGGAGTGTGTTTGTGTACAATAACTGCAAATTATTATCAGCACCAACATATGGAAGTAACATAACTAGATAGAGAAATAAGCACTGATATTGTATTAGGCAATAGAACATGATATGTAAACATAGTTCAGGTCTACAATATGTTAACTACAACAAAATCCTCCCTTAAACCACTAGTCAACTCCCACAATTTATGGCAACCGAAGTGCAATAATGCTATTACCTCTAGCCTTAATCGATGTCATTCTACAATGTCTATTGTCTGAAGGTACACTTAAAAACCTTAATCATTGCTACACATCAAAGTATTCAGATTTCATACGAGAATGATATTAGCTGAATCATTATTGAAAGGTATATACATATCAATATAACTCTACAAAATTTAGTGGCCTACTACTCCCTCCCTTCAAAATTGTAAGTAGTATGTCCAAATAAATAGTAAAGGCTATGTATGTAGAAAAGCCAAAACGACTTACAATTTGGAACTGAGGGAGTAAACAACAAATGAAATCAAGAGGACTTCATATGCTAAGCTAATAAGCTCAACTATCCTTGGCACTTTGTCCTTAAAAATCAATGGTCCTGATTTGAAAGTATTGAATTGCCAGCTAAAGAACAAGTGGGGACTAGCATCATCAATATCAACAAATGGGAGAGGCATATACCAAAGTGGACACATACCAGCTGCCCGTTGAAAATTCATAGAGTTAAGGTTTGAGATCAATTCTTAACCATTATTAGAATGCTAGTACTGTAGTATCAGTAAAATTTTGTTGTGTACGACGAAGAAATTGTAACAGATTCATAGCCATTAGAGGTGAAAGTTTAAGACTCAAGACTAAGTTCTAGACACCAGACTATTTGAAGGATTCCAAACTAAACAGTTCTCAAAAGATAGACAATGGATCTGATTCTCCACAAAGTTTCTCCTGCATGTATTTTGTTGCATAAAAAGGCAGTATGCCATATCAATCAAAAAGGTATGTCATTTATTTCTTGAAGAGGACAGAAGGATACACTTACACCCTACCCATCCCCACACACTTTTTTCTGTTTCCTTTATTTTTGGGGGTGGAGGGGGGACTAATGTTGTATCAAATAAAACATAGAAACAATGTCTCACCACTAAATCTCCTCGAACTCCAGCTTCTTCGATAGCTTCCCTTGCAGCAGCCTCTTCAACAGTTTCATCATTCTCCCAGCCTCCCTGCATTAACAAATTATAAATGTATATTAACTTAAATAGGCACGATCATGGTGATAAGAGAAGTGCGTGCAGCATGTGCAACAAATGGGTAAATGTAGAGGTTGAAGTGCAAGAGCATCATAAGGTTGGCACTTGGATATCTTCCAGTGATACTTGAATGAATTAAGTGACCGCTACACCTGTCTTCTTAGTATCTAATTAATCACAGTAATATGGGCATTATAAAAAAAAATCAACAGAACTGAAGAAAAATCTCTAAACCCTAACTAATTTAATATAAACTATTTTGTTAAGCTAAATCACAGAAAAAATATACTCAATTTCTGATTTTCACCATACTGTCACAATTACGTGAATGCCTTTATGATATATGTTAGTTGTTTATTTACATTAATTTTACCTTTGGGAACAGAAGGCCTGGTCCACTTTGGGAGCTGATCATGAGGACTTCAACAAGTTTCTTTTGTTCATCATCAGAAGCTTCATCATTGATATCTCTATATCTGAATGGTATGCACCTGTATATAAACAAGGAAGAAGCATGAGACAAGTAAAACACATTGCACCATTCACACTATAGCAAGAAACTGGGTCTACAACCATAAGGCTTGAGATTACAGAGAGACACACATTGCAGTCAACTAAAAGGTATTGGCAAGACCCCCAAGGTATATTTCTTGGTGCAGCGTACGCATAACCATTCGCTGAAGCAAAAACAGATGCTTTCTATATACTGTTGAAGATGGTGCCATTGATTACTTCATAGCAGTAGAAACCAGAAATTTAAGTCCTTTGTTTAAAGTGCTCAGTAAGTCAGTAGACTGCATATCAACTTATGTATCAAGGAGTAATTTTAGAGCAGAGTTCAACACAAACAGAATAAACTAAGTGATGGTTTTCCAGACACCTTGGTAAAATATTGGACTAGTGCTGCAAAATATTTGCACTCAAAGTCTATAGCCACTTGAAAGAATAAAAGTAGAAAACAACGAAGGCTCACATCACCAACATGAAACATTATTGTAACAAACAACAGCAACATTTTGCCGCCAGAAAACAATGAAGCAGCAAGAAGACAAATCAGCTGTTGTACCTGTTTCTATGCAACCTCTCATAAAAGTACCTAATTGTACTCATAGGAACAGGAATTCCCAACAAACCACAGGGACCTTTCCATGGTCTAACTGATCTCTGCTATTTGGCTCAAGTCGCACCTATCTATGTATTTTAACCTAGATAGCAATCAATCTATTTCTTTCAACACTGTTTCTACATCGCAAAATTAGAAAAAGAATGAGCTTCCTTCCAAAATTTACTGCAGAATTTTAAATAAAACCGACCTAGTACGACAGAACATGACATACTGAGCTCATGCCAAACATAAAACTAATCCAATTGTGCCAACCTAGTTAGAATAAGCATCCAGTACAAAGAACATATGCCTACGTTATCCAATGTCTAATTGACTCTTCAACTACTTCTGATAGGCCCATCAGTCCACAAGCGATTCCTTCTACAATATCACAATTTGGGACAAAACAAATGTCCCTAATGCTGACAGTACCTTGTGATGACATGAAATTTAGTAGTACACAAGTAGCTAAGAATAAAATGGTAAATAAGTGGGGAATGGGCCCCTATTACATGGTATAAGCTGGTATAACCAAGACACTAATGTACTAGTGAAACAAAAAACAGGCTACTATTCACCGATTATGACCAACCTATAGGACAATTAATCAGCCAGAGAGGTCGACCCTACCCTACTCCCACCAGAAGCAGCAGGACAACAGGGGACAATCCGAGCCCAACAAAGGCCACATGCATCCATTGCAGCTGCTAAACAGAAACGATCCAAGCAGAGCAAACCTCTAAGCTGCCCAGTAAGAAACAAAGCAGCGCAATCGGACTAACTAACCCAATCAGATCGAATCGAATCGAAGGCAGAGAAATGCTTCGCTTCTTGGGCGGGAACTTGGGATGCGAGAAGGTAGAGAGGGAGGAGAGGAGAGTTGCGGTGGGTGGGGGTAGGGAAGGGGACGGGGACGCACCCGGCCACAAGGCGACGGCCGTTCTCGTAGCGCTGCAGGTGCCGGCCCGTGCGGGCCACCAGATCGCACATGGTGCCCCGCCTCCTGGCCTCTTCCTCCGATCCCACGGCGGGACAAGCCCGGCCCCCAGCTTCCTAGAGCCTCTTCCGTCTCGCGTCAGGACGGGCGAGCCCCGGCCGGCGGCGCGCGGCAATGCGGCGGAGGCGGGTCCGGGCCGTGGGTGGCGGTGCGGAGGTGGGGAAGTTGTGTTATCGTGGGTGGGGCTCGCTGCGCCGTGGGGCTCTGGGGCGTCCGGCCGCTCGCTTCCCCCTCTCTCTCCCCTCTCTCTCTTCCTTTTTTTCCTTTGCTTTCTCCTTTATATATTTTTTTCTATTTTGTGTGGTGGTTCTTTTTGTTATTTTAATAATTTTAAACATTTCCTTTTTTATAGTTTTTAGTTACGATACAAATACATGAATATATATACACTGTCTTTATAAGTACAACTAAACAGTTGAACCGATAAAGTCAAGTTGAGAGTTTGGATAGATTTTGCCATAACGTTAAAGGGTAAAATTCTATCATCCCTTGTTTCAATGCTCGTCATTCTCACCCTTTCTAGTTCTATACTTGTGTTAATGACATTTTCTTTCATCTATCGGTCCATCAACTCTCAATCCCACACTTCTACCTTTCATTCTGGTCATGACCGACTATATCATTGTCTTATAAGGCATCCATAATCATGTCGCGGTTTAGCCGGCTAAGTCGTCTAAGCCTATGAACATCGTGGCTTAACATATACTCCCCTTATCCCACTTTTACCATTGTTGGGGCATGTGTAAACTTCTTCATTCATCGTCTCTTGAATGCACATGAAAAAAGGTAAGGCCTAGTTATGCAGCATCTTAGATGCACGGGGTTGTTAATGACCCTAAAAATAGGATAGAGGGAGTGCCATATGACTTGCCTTTTATCTTTCTTAACCTCACAAATAGTGAACACAATAGGCAACTTAATCTCTAATAAAATTTGCATGTAAGATTAATTCCTTATCGTTTCTAACAACAATAGCTACACTGACATTATTTACAATATTCTACACACCAACCCAGCGGCGGATCTGCCACTAAGGCCCCTAGGGCACAGGCCCTAGTCATGGCCCAATAATACTCAATACCCTCATGTAGGTTTGGCCCATCGAAATTATATAGGTCCATCATGGAATCAAGTAGGGCAGCCTACTGCCCAACCACGTCGTCAATCGTCATGTCGCATGCCCACACCCATACCGCACGGGAATCCCAGCTCTTCGACTCCCAATTCCGCTCGTTCGCTGCTCTCCACGACGCATTACTAGCTGCCAGACTGCTGTCCAGCGCATCGCGCCCATCGTGCCCTGGATGATTTTTGTGTTCTGCGACCAATGGGTAGGCTCGCCATCCAGCAGTGCCCCGATTTGCAGCATGTGGATGCCTTTTTTTCGGTACGATATATGTGGTTTAATCATCGTATCAATTAAAAAAAAGTATAGGTAGCCCTATCTAGAGAGGCCCTAGTCTTCAGCAAATTCTGGCTCCGCCACTGCGCCAACCCTTCTAAATCTCGCAACTACAAAGTTTTGACTTGCAACAATAAAATTAGGTTACGCACTGTCAAGCATTCCCACAATAGTATAAAAACATGGTCCCAAGTATTAAGACTCCATTTGACAACGTGAATGCACCCAATAAATTTTATTCAAATGGTTTGGAGTGGCTCTTGAAGGTGTTTTTAGTTATTTGAAATGTTCCTTATATTCGACCTCTGATAGACATTCTATTTAGCAACAACTGCTTTAAGTATCATCCACATTAGACAATAGCTTCTTTTCATGCATCCATTGGTTCTAATGGCTTACCCAATGCTCCATGGTGCACGTGGTGCCCTGCGCTTTATGTGTACCTCGAGCATCTATATCACCTCAGAGATGTTGCTCACCCACTTAATATGTTAGGGAGAAAAAATAATAGACCTTATCATATGTTTGTTGGAAATCACATCTATATCTATGTTATGTTAGAAACGTAAGGTTAGACTTTAAAGCCATAGGGAGAATGCTTAGTGCGTTACTCCGTATATGAGTTTGGAGAACATGAATAACAATGCGCATCACTATTCATCGCCACCGCCACCGCCACCGCCACCGCACCGCCCGTTGGCTTTCCACCGCTTTAAAGGCCCGAAGAATTTTAGAGGATCCAGACATGTTTTAATTACACGGAAAAATTGCCATCGCCACCGCACCGCCCGTTGGCTCGTTGCCGGCCCTCAGCGTGCGGCTTGTCGAGCTGGTCGCAGCATGTCCCGTGCGCCGCCCCAGCTCGCCAGTGTGCGGGACAGTCATGGAGGGGCGCCGCCCGTGCTCCCCTGGGTGCGGCCATGGAGGAGCCAGAAGAATCAGGTGAGTCCGAGTGGGAGGGAGAGGATAGCATATTGCGCACGCTACTGACGGCACACGGCAAATTTTGGTCACAACTGACAAGGCTCCAGCTGTACCCCAGAGAAGTCCTGTTCCACCGTTCGATCCCCCTCCGCTGCCCTCGCCGCCGTCGGCGGCGGCGGCGGCGAGAAAGAGAGAAACCCGCGCCTCTTCCTTCTGGACTCGACGACTCGATCCGCATCTCCGCAACCCGCTCGCCCTCCCAATCGAGCGGCCCAAGGCGATTCGCGCGTCCTTCCCGCCGCAGCGAAACAGGAGGCGCGGCCGTCGACCGTCGAAGCGATTCCTCTCTTGCGGGCGGGCGGGCGGGCGTCCTCGTCTCGTCCTCCTCGCCTCCTCGGTGCCGGTGGATCGGCGCGGGGAGGAGGGGTTCCGTCCGGGCTTAAATCGGTAACATCGGTTCGTTCTCCTCCTGAGGAACCCTAACCTGCTTGTCTATGGATTGATTTTTTTTCCCTCTATGCTGCGGCCCGTTAGAATCAAATCCAGAAGCTTAGTGAAATTTCCGAAGAATTTAAGTTTTCATGCCAATTGAAGTTAGGGGTTCAACTGGATCCCCGCGGCTACACATTCTTTGCTGTGCTCTTGATATATTTGTTGTTCTTGTGGTGCGGCAGGATCTTCATCTTATATTTATATGATAGACTTGCTCTATATGCGGACGTTACTCTTTTGGTACACAGTTAAAAGCCTGAAAGGCTCAGTTTATGGTTTACAGCAGAATGGGGATGGATTCTAGTTCATGCTAAGTGGAATGTGTGTAGTTGTCCATGACTGACCTATTTCGTGACAAGTCGCTTATTGATTCATCCATGCAAATTGACCTGTTTTGTGACAATTTGCTTATTATTCATCCATACAAATTGACCTATTTTGTGACAAATTGCTTTATTACATTGCTTGATCACAGGTCTTCTTTCATCACTACTATCACCACCAACATATTAGTTATTCCCCAAAATTAGTTATTCCACTTTGTTCCTGACATTCCACCACTTCCAAAGAAAAATCACAGATTTCAGGCAATCCTCCTCTTTCAGGGAAATCACCTCCATAGCCACATCCCATGCCGATTTTTTCAGTAACAGATTCTGGCGAACTGATTCAAGAGACAAGCTAGCCCAGCTTCGTTTAACAAGTTTACACTTGAGAAAACAGTGGCCCCCATCCTCATCAAACTGGTAGCACATGGGGCATATAGTGTTGAGCTTCATTCCTCTTCTTTGGATGTTCATTGCTAGTGCAAGGCTGTTACACGCAAATCACCACATAAAGTGTTTCACCTTTGGAGGGCAAGAGAGATTTGGTGAGTTGTATTGGATCTCATGTATGTTTGGATCGTGTGTAAAGCTATATTTGTGGTGTTCACGTTAGTACCTAGCCTGATAACCGACGTAGCTCACTCAAAACAACATTCTGTACCGTTCCTTGCAACCACTATTGCTGTGCCTGTGCATGGTCCAGATCTATGCATCAATCTTGTCACATCACTTTGGTGAATGAGGCTGTTTGAATCCTACACCCTCGCACGTAGATAATGGCTGTGAATGATATCCAATATACTTTTGCTTGATCTATGAAATCTTTGGGCTTTACATTATATAGTAAACGTTCTTTTATTGCACTAGCCATAATAATACCCCTATGGCTGAGCAAAATAATAGAGGTCGCCACATTGTTATCGATTATATGATGGAAATCTAGAATGTTAATGTCCCTTTATTTTTTCTGTAACAAACATTAGCAGAGTAGTATGACAAATTGTTTTTTTTATTGCTTTTGATGTTACCTTATTTTTTTAATTACCAAAGATTTCATTTCTGGATTGCCAGCTGTTGGACTTGGAGTTAGACAATGGATCTGGAGACAGAGAATCGTCTTGCTTCTTTACTACTTGAAGAGGCCCGGAGGTTACAATTAGAGGCTAACAGGGAAGGTGTTCATGCATGTCTGCGGAAACCTAATGTTAGGCATCGTCCAAACTCACGGTTCCTTACAGCCACAGTTCGTGGAGTTCAGCAAGGTTAGCATTTAGCAATGTGCAGTGAATCATTGTCCTCACTTGTCACTTGTCTTCTATATTTTCTATTTCTTTGAGTAGATTTTGTAGAACAAATCAACTTTGAAAAAACAGTAGTCATGTAATAATCCTGTGAACTTGGCTCTTGTGAGTATATTGATCTACACATTTGGGTAAAAAGTGTACTGGTCCCATGTCACTAATTTTTTAATGACATAGCTAATCAACATTAAGAAAACATGTGGAGCCATGTAACCCTTCTTGTGACTATTGACCTTACATTCTTGGGAAAAAAGGTATACTAGCCCTGTGTCACTAATTTTTTAATGACATCAAGTTGCACTTTTGTATTTTGTTCTGAGTTGAAATACACTGTTTGTCCTGCAGCAAATCGTGTTGTGGAGGTCGATGAAATGTGGCGTGCCAGGGAAAAGGAACTGGAGTTGGAGTCAAAAATGAAAGGCAGAAGTGGCACTAGTAAAGATCGTGATGATTTTAGGGGTGAGAAGTGTAAAAGTGATTTGAGAAACCATATCTCCAGCTCAAGGGTTGAACAAGAAGGGACCACTTATAATAATTCGTACTCAGACCAGGAGGATGGTCTCAGGGATGATGAAATTGAAAGATTTCTTCATTCAAGGTCAGTTAGAATCTTCATTTATTTTCTTTTATATGTGATAAATTGCCATTTCTTTCTTGTTGTACACCTGGCATATATAACTAAATAGTATTTTTACTCCTGTTCTTGTATGAAAAATCACATGATCTGTGTCTCTCTTGGATAGTACCACATTATCCTGTCGTTTAGTGCTGTTATCCTATGATATGGTATATTGAAATTTGTTTATGCTACAAACCTTTCCATTTGTTATCTATTTCTCTGGTGTTTAGGTATCAGCAATTGTTGCTAATATATTTATCTTGGCTGTTCTGTTAGGGCGAAGCGAGGACGTGGGGCCATTGGTTCTAGGATGGATGAGCCTGGTCCATACCTTGATTCTCTGTCCCGCCATCAGGACAATGGACCTAGTCCTGACATACGTTTGGAAGAAAAATGGGAACACAGAGTAAAAGGCCCAGAGAAGCCTTCATTTTTGGGATCTAAATCTCTTGATGGTCATTGGCACAAGGACATTTTGGATCAAAGGCCATCAAGCTCTGAACCACAGACCAAGAAAGAAAAGAAAAATAAGTCTGACAAAAGAGAGAAGATAGAGAAAAAGAAGGAAAAGGACAAGAAGAAATCCAAACATCGCCACCATCGCCATCACAGAAGCAGCAGGAGTGAATGAGTGATGTTTGCCTGTTAGCAGAACAGAAAATATACACACCTGTTCTACCCTGAGAGAAGCTAACTGACTGTTGCTGTAACTTGAAACCTGTATTGTATGGAAAACATGATATTGTGTAGAATGGGCTATGGTTCTTATAATACAGTGTTCTGATGTCACATCCTTCGTTGAAGTTTTGTCACTTTGAAGTAGCTTGATTAACATCTGCAACAGGTGCTGTTCTTTTTTCTTTTTTCCATCTAACATTGGGCATCTAATATTGGAGTTGGAAGTGCTCTTCAAGCAGGGCTTCGTAAAAGACGAATGAGTAGAACATCAAATAGCTTGTGTAGACATGAAATAGCTTGTGTAGACATGTTAGTGCACAATTTTTATGATCATTAGGCTAAGGAGTTACTTTTCAGGCTCCATCGAAATGAGCATTGATGACTGAGTTGAAATACAATTTGTGATATCTTATGAGCTGAAAGACAATTTGTGATATCTTACCTTGTAGTTCCGACCAAAATGGACCTAAAATGCACAGCATGGACATTCTCCATTGAATTTGAAGCTTGGAATCTATCTTTCAGAATTCATGTAGGTGTTTATATGCAGTGTGTTCTTTAGGAACAGCTCGGGGGAATCCAGAGCGTAGTGTGTTGGGCCAGTGTGGCGGCTTCCAGTAAAAAGATGTGCACATCAGTTGAAACTGAAGCGTCGTCAGATCATTTTCAAGAATAAAAAAGTATTAAATATACCAAAATTCAATCAATTTTGAAATTATTTTACCGGATTTTCTCTTGCCCCATGCCACTACAAATGCATCATATGTTTGTTCTTGTGTGATTGCACAAACACTTCCAACATTGCCACACAACTAAAAGAATCCTAGAAATAAAAGAAAGCCATCCTCTGCTTCTGAAGGCTCAAGCCACCAATCAATCTGTGGTCTCTGTACAGTATAATGCCGTGTATGAAATGTACTGGGACGGAAAATACACAGAAAATACACTATCTTGGAGGTAGGGAAGACCTGGGTTGACCAGACAGTTACATAGCCTATTTTCTTGCTTGGTTTCCATGTCTTCTTTTTTTCAAAAGGACGGCAAAAGCTTTGCCGCGATTTCTATTAGACGAATAAAGAAAAAAGAAGGCAAGCGTCCCGTCCAATTTTTTAAGTGAAAACTAGGCGAAAACCACATATACAATTGTGGAGGGTACCCTACTTCAACTGCACACCTAGGTATCAAGTCAACTCAACTTGCGCCACAAAGAACGCCAACTCAACTCTACTGAACTCCACGTTTGGTCGGACTGGGACATCGACACAAGCCTCTAACCACTAGAACTCGGTCGGATTAGGTCGTCGATGCGAGCCTCCTCTTTAAACCACTAGGAGCCCCACCACTGACGCAACAAACAACTAAAGGCTAGCAACAAAACCCTAAAAACTAAGCAACTAAAGACAAAGGAACACCTACTCCACCAGTAGCACCAACCACGAACACAATGGCGGAAACGACGAATTAGCACTGCGCAAGGCTGTCCGACCGAGTCAAAATCCACAACGACACCTTCAGAAAGGTTACGACGCACGAGCGCCGCCATCGTTCGTCCATGACAGGACTAGGTTTTCACCTGTGGAGAGTACTGGGGCACGATGCCCTCAACAGGGGTAACAACACCCGCAGGTGTCGCCATCGCAAGGCTTTCACCCAAAGAACCCCCAGCACGGACACCGGTCGGGATATCGGGTCCCCGCCAGACGCCAAGACGTCGCTGCCGGCCATCCAGAAGAAGCCTCACCAGGGTCGACGCGCCGGCCACGCGAGTAGCCGCAAAGCTGCGCCAGCATCCTACCACACCCCCTGCCGAACACCAGCCTTCTGCCACCGTGTACTTCCACCAACTGCCCACCGAAGCCATAGCCGCCGCCGGCCACCGCTGCCAGCCGAGCTCCCGTCGCAGGCACTGCCACCCCTAAAGGTACCAGAACTGGAGCAGAGCCCCGGACCAGCACCCCCGTGGATGCCATGGCCTTCGTCATCAAAACGACTGCCCCTCGACGGCAGTCGGAGGCATGGGGGAGGGACGGCATAGGCGAAGACCGCCACCCAACGCCAGCGCAACCCCAGCCACCGCCACGAAACGGCCACCATGAAGAGGAGGCGGGGGACGAGTAGAGGGGGAGGGAGCCCCTCCGCAGCCCCCACACCCGAAAGGGCAGTAGCCCCACGACGCCCTGCCGACGATCCCCACCGGAGAGGAGCAGCCACCACCATGCCCGGCCCGGTCAACAACACCGCCACGGCACCACAGACCTGCCAAAACCATAGCCGGCCACGTCACTGCGGCGCCGCCGAAAAACCGCTCCTCCCCCACCGAGCACCCCCACCCCAGAAGCCGACAGCTGCCAGCCAGCTGTGGCCGGCCAGCAGCCAGCATCGGCCCGCCATCCAGCTGTTGCCGGCAGCAGCCAACATCCAGGCAGCGGCCACCCAACAGCGGCTAGTTAGCAGGGGTGAAAAAAGAAAAAAAATTTCCCAGCTTTGCCGAGTGCCAGCGGCCAGACAGCAGGGGTGAAAACAGAAAAAAAGAAAAAAAATTCCCAGCTTTGCCGAGTGCGTGAAAACAGAAAAAAAGAAAAAAAATTCCCAGCTTTGCCGAGTGCCTGGCACTCGGCAAAGCTGGGCACAGGTGGCAACCGCACCAGCTTTGCCGAGTGCCAAACCAGGCACTCGGCAAAGGCTGGTTTTAAAAAAAATAACAGAAGCTCTTTGCTGAGTGCCGGCCGTGGCACTCGGCAAACACTTTTTGAAATAAAAAATAAAAAAATCTTTGCCGAGTGCCATGTTAGCACTCAACAAAGAAGCTGCCAGATGCCCGTGGCCGTTTTCTTTGCTGAGTGCTGGTTTGGCACTCGACAAAGTCTTCACCGAGTGCCTGTGACCTGGCACTCGACAAAAAATTTTTTGCCGAGCCTTTCTTTATCGACACGGCTTTGCCGAGTACCAGCGTAGCAGACACTCGATAAAGCCTTTGCCGAGTGTATATACGCCTTTGCCGAGTGCCTCTTGCACTCAGCAAAGACTGCGGATCCGGTAGCGATTAGTACATAACATCTCCAGTATAAATGTGAGGGTGCAATAGTGTTGCATTTGAAAGAGCCGTTGACAATCTGTACTTAGCTCAGAAAATGTAAACCTTATAAATCTTATGCAGTTATTGATGCTTTTGGCATATCATGAAGACTTGGTAAATGTGTGTCCGTCCACTAACTTCGTGCAATAATGCCCATAATGGATCAGGTTTTAGAAAGTGAGTCTTGGTTGTGAACTATATATGACATGATGCCCCAAAACAAGATTACAACATGGCCCCGGAAATTCCCTCCAAGCTGCTCGCATCAATTTCCCCCTAGTGTCATTTTTTTCTTTCTGTTCCTTCTCTTTCAGTTTAATTTACTAATGCACACAGAAGCAATAGACATGATGCCGGTCATGTATTCTATAAATATGTGAAAACATATTGTTGTTTGTGCTGAACGTGAACCTTGAATAAAACACAGGCAGGAAGTGAACTAGTTAGTCCTCTGTTTCTCCTTTGTTTTGAGAGTAAAATACTTTGCTTCTCTTGTTTTGATCCAAGCCCAAGCCTTGGAGTTAAAGAAAAGTTGCAACAGTTGGCTCCATTGGTTGCCCTGTACCTGTGCAGCAGGTGACAGATGTTGAGGGGCCTGTCAATCAGGAGCTACTCTTGTTAGCTAAGAATAACAGGCTTTGTTCAGATCCTTCTGACTAATCCTGCAATCTAACCAGGCATGATTGGATATAAGTTTCGTCAGAGTCTGAGATATTGTGAGCTCTTTGGTGGTAATGCCCAGTTGGTTCTTCTGTGGTAGGAGCAGTTACTAGAGGTTTCTTGAATCTTTAATCAATTATCTGGCAAAAAAACAACAATGTGAAAGTACGATGTATATTCCCCCCCACTCAGCGTCATCCACGCGCGAGCGGCGTCGGAGCGCAACCCTAGGCGGCGGCCGCCGCCAGCCCTACCGCGCCCACCCCCATCTCGCCGCCAGATCCGCCCGGCATGAAAGCTGCATCCAGCAAGATGTTGTTGCTTATTATATCATGATGGATTATCGGTGGGTTGCATTCATGGTGCAAGTAGTAGATAGCTTGAGCAATATCTCTTGCAATGGCTAGTCACTTCTGCCAGTCCAACTCTTTTGCAAAGTCTTCATTTTCTAAGATAACATAAAGGTTTCCTCTCTCAATATAATCATACACTAAAAATTTGAACCTTGGATGAGAGCAAAATCTATACAACTTGACAATGCTTCTGTGTCGTATCTTTGTCAGGACTTCAATTTCACTAAGGAATCTCTTCTCATCACTAATCTCTTCTTTAGTTTGGGTGAAGCTTTTTCACCGCAACTAATCTCCCTCCTTGAAGTTGTGCTTTGTATACTGTGCCAAACCCCCCTGATCCAATGATGTATCTATCACTGAAATTTTCTGTTACCCCAGTGATGTCCTCAAACACTAGCTTTCCATCAAAATTACATACCGAAAGAACATCCTTTGTATCTGTAACTATTGTCATTTGTGGTCTTTTCCTTGTGCGAAGGATCATAACTAACACAACAATTGAGAAAATAATCACTATGCACACTGGGATAGAAGCAACTAGGACCAAGTGGTGAATTCTACCTTTGTGGTATTCCTTTATTGGAGTTGAAGTGCATGTGGGCAGGTCTAAGATATCACCACAGAGACCTTTGTTATGGAGGAACCACTTTGCTGAAGCATTGTGGAATAGTTGTCCTGTTGGAAGAGGCCCTTCCAAGTTGTTGTGTGACACATCAAATGTTGACAGACTAGCCATGCTACCAATAGAGGAAGGAATGTTTCCACTGAATTGATTATGGGAAAGGTTTAGGACCTCCAACATCACCAACTTCCCGAGTTCTGTAGGTAGCTTGTCTGTGAGTTTATTGTTGCTTATATCCAACATCATCTGTAGCCCTCCTACATTACCAATAATCATTGGTAGAGGTCCACTCGTTGTCATTAATCGTTAAGGATATTAGCTTAGTACAACTTTCGAGCTCTTGTAGTATTGATCCACTCAACTTATTTGCAGATATATCGAGGTATTGTAAATTTTTCATCTGATCAAATTCAGGTGGTATATTACTTGAAAGTTTGTTTTGTGACAAGTTGAGCAAGTACAGGTTGGCAAGTTTTCTTAATTCTACTGGTATACTGCCAGTTAGGCTGTTGCCATTTACCATAAGTATCTCCAGTTTTTTAAGGGTTGAAATCTCAGGAGGCACACTTCCATTTAACATGTTTTCTTGCATAGAAAGAATGGTCAAATTGATGCTTGAAGCCCAAATTTTGGACAAATAACCAGAAAAGTTATTTCTGTCCACTTTTACTTGGACAAGTTGTGGGTATGGCCCCAAAGATGATATATCTTCTGTCATTTTGTTGGAACTAAGAACAAGAAACTGTAGGCTCCTACATGTTTCGAGGCTTCTAGGAATTGGGCCTATGAACATGTTGTTCCTAATGTTGAAGATTTGAAGATTTCTACCTTGGCATATGTTAGAGGGCAGTTCCCCTGATAGAGAATCGTATGCAAAAATGGTATTTGTTAAGTATGTGAAATTAGCCAATGCTCGTGGCAAATGACCTGATAGCTTGTTCATGTGAAGGTATAGGCTTCTAATGTTCGTGAGGTTCATGAAAATTGCTGGAATCGAGCCTAGGATAAAGACAAAGGAGATGCACTAAAGCACCAACCTTTACGGGGATGTATCCAACGAACTGGTTTTGATCGAGGAAAAGCATGTTTAGCATAGTGAGGTTCCCAATGCTAGGAGGAATAGATCCACTTAACATATTAGCATGCAAAGCTAGGAGGCTTAGACTAGAAAGCAAACAAATTTGATGTGGAATGGACCCTAACAGATTATTAATGAAAAGGTAGAGCAAGTTTAGTTTTGTCAAGTTGCCAAGGCTTTTAGGTATTTGACCACTTAAAAAGTTGTGGCCGAGGTCCAAAAATTTTAGATCGGGGATGTTCCCAAGCTCCACAGGGATTGGCCCGATGAGCAGATTTTCTCCGGTGGAGAAAGCAACAAGTGTCCTTAGGTTCCCAAGAGATGCAAGCACATGTCCTTTAAGGTTGTTGCGGCTGAGTCCGAGCTGGACAAGGCTTGTCATGTTGCCAAACTCAGATGGTATAATTCCATTCAGCCCGTTGCTGGCGAGGTCAAGGTAGGTGAGCTTAGGTAGGGAGTTGATGGCTAGCGGGATCTCTCCACGGAGGCTATTGAAGGTGAGGTCCATGTATGTGAGGAATGGGAGCACCGAGAAGTTGAGCTCACCAAGGTAACCGTCGAGGCCAGCTTCTGGTAGGGAGATCTCGGTCACCGCCAGAGGCGCACGGCGGCCATGGTGCACAGCGGCGCACGCCACACCCGTCCAGTTGCTGCTGCACGGGCTCGTCCCGTGCTGCCAGGAGTCCAGCACCGGCGACGAGTTCCGCAGGGTGGACTTCCACTGGAGGAGGGCCGCCATCTGGGACCCGAGATGCACGCCTCCATGATGGTGCCTTGCTGCGTCCGCGTGCAGGAAGAGGATGCTATGCAGATTACGTGAAGATGGCCAAAGTCGATATCTATCTAGCAAGTAATTGACATGCTATGCAGATTTCATCATCGCCGGTTCTAACATTCTATCACGGTCGACTTTGGCTCCTCGACAATAAAAATGGGCAGTGATAATCATATAGTCACCAACCGACGGTGATAGTCATTTCCAAAAATCCTAAAATCAAGTAAAAAGTAGCAAAAAAAAAACCTAGAGAGTCCCCACTAGGAAGTCTCATGGTCATGTGATTTTTTGCGCACTTGTTTCCAAAAAATCAAACTTATCACCTCAGGCCAAGCGAGAGTAAACAATAGCAAAAAAAAAAAAAAAGAAGGAAGCGACCAAGTTTCACGATCACATGATTTTTCATGCGCGTGCATTTGCCAAAAATCAAACTCATAACCTCTTTGTAACGGAGCCTCACACTTGTGATTGAATAGTGAATACTTTTCTTTTGTTTTAAGTGAATATCATCATAAATATTTGAGTCCCTAAATGAATTCAAATGAAAACCAATTTTAACTAGAAAGTTTTAGATCCCGTCAAGATCTACAACATTGCTTCTGATCACTTCTCCATCCAAAGTCATTTTAAAAATTTTATTTCAAAATATTAGAACTTAGAATAGAATTTTGGTCATAAATTATTTGCAGTGAAAAAGTTGTCAACTAGATATAGTTGTAGATCTCATTGTACCTTGGTTTGGATATTTGAAAAAAACTGACTTTTAAAATATGATCACTTGTTGTTTTGTCTAGTTCAATAATACGGCTTATCCAACAAGTGAGTTTTATGGGCCCACTGGCCTAGAAGCTTCGGCTCAAGCATTTACTTTTCTAGTTAGACACCAACGTCATGGAGCTACGGGTTTAGGTAAATATCTAATGCATTCCACAATGGGAGAGATTATTTTTGGAGGGGGAACTATGCGTTTTTGGACCTTCATGCTCCATGGTTAGAACCAATTTAAATGAAAACAAGCTCAATTACAAAGCTCTGATATAAATTTTATCTCTATATCAGACTTCACTTAAAAATTTGTTAATGTTACTATATTGGTCCATGGTTAGAATCACTGGTTCATAATACAAACGATTTACGAAAATTATATTCACCGCTGGTTCCTAATTCGAATCAGTTGTGAAAATAATATAGAGTTTTACAAGTCTAGAGCCAAAACTAGAGGCCTTGAAACAATACTAAAACACTACTCTAGCAAGGTTCCAAACATATTGTACTGATACGTTTAGTTGAGGTTGTTGAAAAATGGGGAACGAAACTTTGCCGGTAGAAGTTTACAAATATTTTGTTTGTTTTTTTTTTGCAGTGGGAGATCTGGTGCGAAAGAAATGGGAGTTTCGAGGGCTAACTCCTACTAATCAATTGTATGGGTAAGGGCGAAACTGGGAAGGAGGTCCTCACAATCCATTATGACTTCAATGAAAACTCCAAACCAAATAGAGGATACAAATTACTGCTCTTACTTTTGTTCACGAACCAAAAACAAGAGATCAAGGCTGAAAGTCAAATTGTCACCTTAATTAATTCTCTCCATTAACTTTCACCACTAATTTCCTTGTCCTTTCCGCATTGCATAATTACCAAACTCATCCTCCAGATACGTAACTATCATATCATCATGATCCTAATAAAAAACTTAGAAGTTCCTGGTTACTTTACCTATTTGTTTATTTCCATATATCCCGCTTTAGGCCGGACATCCACCCAGTCAGTAATAGTGGGCTGACGTGTGGTTTCCCAATTCGTTATTGGGTCAATTGGTCGTCCGCAACCAAGCGACGTATATGATTCTTACTTGGCCGTCAGGATCGTCCTCGTGCGTGCTCCTCATCATGCATGCTACAACAGCGTAGGGTGATTCTGTGAATCATTCACCGGAGGCTGATCAGAGTCGTCCACAAAACGTTGACAGACGACTGCAATGGCGAGAGCTTTACCTTTACCTTTACCTAATGGACTACACATGATTGGTCAGTCATCAGCACGATATTTGGAAAGCCCAGACCATAAACGACTTGACCATCTTACATGATGTTTTTTTTGAGTAATAGAGCTTTCATTAATTCATAGGAAGCTTACAATCAGCGGCTGCTAGATCAACTATCCAGCCTAGTACACCATCAATCCAGAAAAAACAGCGATCGGCGTCCGAAATCACGGAGGCACAAAAGTGCACCACCGAGTTCGCATCTCTACGTACCCATCTAATACTAAACTGACTGAAAACCTTGCCTACCTCTATTGTGTCGAAACATAAACCCCCGATGGAGGAAGTAACTGAGTGTGGACTGAGCAGCAGCTTTGAGAGCTCTTGGCAATTGACCTCAAGCAGGACCTGGTCTAGCCCCATCTCCACTGCCAGCTCGAGCCCCTGGGTGCATCATCTGCTTTGGTGCCGATAGGATTGGTGAACTCGCGTGTGAGCCCGCTGGACACTGGCGCCGAGAGTGGTGGAAGCAGCATGCTTGAAACCCTCAAGAAACAAAAGCGTGGTACAAAAATCAATGCAAGATCGGCGGCGGGTGCGGAGAGCAATCCCCACCGGGCACAATGAATATCCTAAGTGCAAACTGCTGGGGCTGTGGGTGGCCTGAGGTAGTTCAAGATCTCTACCAGCTGGTGGAGGAAAAGAGGCCCGCGGTGGTGTTTTTGATGGAGGCGAGGATGGGGGAGGAGAGAGCCCTAGGCTTGAAACGGGACCTTGGCTTCTAAAATGCCATTGTCTTCATGTCAGAAGGTTTAAGCGGTGGCTTAGTGCTGTAGTGGCGTAATGGTGTCATGATAGGAGATGAGCAAGTCAAGATCATACATTGATGTGATGCTTTCATGTGATCGCCTAAAAATCTCTCAGTGGCGGCTCACGGGATGTTACGGCGAGCCTAGATGGGAACGTCAGAGGGAGAGCTGATACTTGATGAGATTTCTCCGGGCACAATCGAGTGAGCCATGTCTATGCCTGGGGTTTTCAATGAAGTCTTGGCAGTGGAGGAGCAGATCAGAGGCAATGAGCGGGAATAATGGCTGGTCGCTACGTTCTAGGATGTTGTCAATGACTGTGGCTTTACTGATCTTGGATTCCATGGCCTACTGTTCACCAGGGAAAATCGCCAGGAGGCCGATCGGAATGTCAAGGTCAGGTTGGATTGTGCTCTTGGGGATAGCAAGTTCATTGAGAGGTTGGGGGGATCAGAAGTGTTCCATCTTCCACTTACGGAGTCGGAACATGCTGGTCTCTTGGTCGACATGAGACAACAGGATATATGTGGAAAACCCATGGAGAATACGCGGAGTTTGTGAACAGGTCTTGGGACCCGGGTCCTGGAACGGCGGATCTGTCCACAGTGGCAAGTGATCTTGCATGATTTTTTGAGAACATGGATTTTGGCCACTTTCAGTCCTACTTCCTATCCTTCTGGTCACAAGACATGTCCTTAAGTAGATAAGGAAAACATTTTACCGAATATTCAAAATACTAATATTGATAATTATTATTGCAAAATTTAATTATTCGAGACACATATAAAATTGTGTGAGTAGATTTGTATTCAGAATACTTAAAACATCCATTTAGAGCTGGATGGTTTAAATAATATATACACTCTTAAAGAAATCAGTGGCCAAGATAGCAAAATCAAATGTGTTTAAAGTATTTCTCTCTCAACACGTATAATGTAGTTGGGGATCCATTTTGTCCAAAAAGCATCCAAGCAAACTTGGGTACTACTACTACAGACATACTTTTCCGTGGCCGACATTTTGGATTAACCATGGCGGGCAAAGGCGTCCTCCACGGTTTAAAGGTCAAGGTAAATCCCAGGCAATGGTGTCGGGAACTTTTTCCATGCCGCGGTAAATGAACCAAGAAAAACAAAAAAAAGGCCTCACAGGACTGGATCTGGGCCTCACGCCGCTGCCATTGCTCCACTCACCAGAGATCCGCTGGTGGGACGTCCTCCTCGCGGAATGCGCTGTCAGGAACATCATCCTCGTTGGATCCGTGGTCGGAGGACTCCTTCTGGTCCGATCCACCGACAAATCCAGTCTACTACCGCAGCCCTCCACCTCGTCTCGCCAGCTCTGTTGCTGCAGGCCCGCATCGCTGAAGTCTAGCGCCGTTGCAGCCACCCATCATGGCCCCACGCAGCCGTAGCCGTGCACCGTCTCAGGTGAGGCACAACTCGCTCCGCATCTCCTCAGCCCGCTGTCGTGGCTGCGTGACACGCAACCCTGCATAGCTTGCTCCACGCTGTCTTGGCACCTCGTCATGGCCACATGTCAAGCAACCCCGTGCCACCACAGTCGTGTGCCGTGTGCCAAGAGAGAGAGTGCCGCCCTCGTTGGCGTCCGTCAGAAGGAGATTGGAAGAAGCGAGTGAGACAGCGTAAAGGGGCGATTTTGAGGGTGGAGGGAGAGGAGTGCTGCACAGGGCTACGCGAGACGGAGCGGACTCGCGTAGGTGAGGGCGTTGCAGGTGAGGAAAGGAGAGGGTGAGGCTTCTGGTGGAGTGTTGGAGAGAGAGAGGTGAAGCAAGGAAACACTAGCCCTAGTATATATAATCATGAGTGTCATATTGGGCCCAGATGGGCTGCCTGCTAGGCCTCGATTTATGGTGGTGGGTTTTAAAATTTTCTATCTGGGAAAATCGATTTACTGTGGCGGGCACCTTGAGAAGTCTCCCACAGTTAATAGGATATTTACTGCGGCGGGTATTTTAAGACGTCCGCCATAGTAAATCAATTTTCTGAGGTAGACAAAAAGGATGCCTTGGTAAATAAAAAAGATACGCCTCAGTTAATCGGTGCATTAACTGAGGTGGAGCAAACGTGGTGCCCGATTCAGT
>CM041631.1:53791331-53841352 GCA_023333625.1 Bothriochloa decipiens | reverse complement strand
ATTAACTGAGGTGGAGCAAACGTGGTGCCCGATTCAGTCATGCAAAGTGGGGTGTCTTGCAAAATCATTTCTGTGGTAGCGTATGTTGTTGAGAGCTGTTTCCATAATAGTAACAGAAGAGAGGCGGTTGGGTTACGACTAGCAGGAATACACGATTGGTTTGTAAGAGCAGCTTCGCTTGATCCCCTTTTTCCTTAAAACTATATCGGAGGTTTGGGCCAATCGTTTTCTACTGTTGACAAGTCGGCTGACGATGTTTTGTTGTTAAAAAAAATACTGTACCATGACTGATAAGTTCAAGCGAACGGGATAAGACTAGTGCTGCAATAGACGGAGAACACTCACCTTTTTTATTTTGGTCAGCAGTGATGGGCCGACAAGGACCATGTGTTATTATATGTAGTAAATGAGAAAGATTCCGAATTGTGAGTATAAATTTAATACTGGACCAACTATAAGAATACAATTTGGCTTTTCGCCAAAAAAGAATACAATTTGGCATTTGAAAATTTTTAACTAAAGATTGTGGCCATCTTAAAAATGGAGTTATTCTCAGAAAGGACCAATCATAGTATACCGAATTGGAATGGAAGTAAAACAAGTTGTTTTCTTTGTCGAAGTAAACCGAATTTCTCATGACGTGGAATTGTTGCTTTCATGTGATCGCCACAATTTCCAACGGAAGCGCGTACAGCCACATCCCAAGTTGTCTTGATCTGCCATACGAGTGGTGCGTACGTTTTTTTCTCCACGCTCTGCCGTACGAGTGTGTGCGTCCTGTGGATGTGCAAGAGATCGATGGTGACTGCAGCTTGTTTCATGTGGCCAGCGAGGAGCAGTAGGGCTAGAGTTGGAGTGCTGCTGCCGGCGCCGGAGGCCAGGGATGGTGGACAAAAACAACTAGTAACTGCTAGCACAGTCCACAAAAGAACCAACTGGAGATTGCCATCAGCTATCGGTTTCTACTTGTCGAATCTTCATCCAAGGATACGTGGCAAGATTGCACAGTTAGTCAGAAGGATTTTAACAAAGTCCTGTTGTTCTGAGCCAACAAGAATGGCTCCAGACTGGCAGGTCTAACATCTGTCACCAGCTGCACAGGAATGGGATCAAGTGTTGCAGCTTTTGTTTACCACCGAAGCTTGGGTTTGGATCAAACCAAGAGAAACAGAGCATTTTACTCTCAGAACAACAGAGAAACAGAGGACGAACAAGCTCACTAGCTGCCTGCAATTTATTCAAGGCTCAGCACATACAACAAGGTGTTCACATATTTACAGACTACAAACACTGGCACCATGCCTATTGCTTGGTGCGCATTGGTAAATTATAGTCAAAGGGAAGCAACAGAAAGAGAAAATGACACTGGGTGGAAATTGTTGACAGCGTCTCGCAAGGAATGTTTGGAGCCATGTCATTATCTTGACCTGGTCCATCATAGGTATTTTTGTGCTTATTGGGATATTGCACGAAGCAGGCGGAAGGAGGAACATTTACAGAGGCTTTTTGATATGCTGACAAAATCAAGAATAAATTGGATAGATTTATCAATTTTACAGTTCTAAGCTGATTAACGATTGTCAACACATTGAGATGTTTCACTAACCTCGCATTTATATGTGAGATATCATAATCTGAGATATCCTCCCATTGTAATAACATACAATACAGGTGCTTTTATATCTTCCACTCTACAGTACGTACACACATTGGAAGGCTTGACACAGCATGGATGAACTTACAATTATCCTTCGATTATTTCTTCACGTGTATGTGCATGAGAAGGCGAGACGGAAGGTGGTTTCCGGAGAGCTAATTTCTGATAGACGTCCTGCATTTCAGGCCTGAGCTGAGGAAAAGTTTGCAGGCAAGCAAACACTGCTTCGACAAACAACGAGATTTCTTTCTTCTCCACCATTGTTGGCGATGACAAGCGCTGGTCCAAAATATCCTCTATTGCCAATACATGATGTTGTTCCATGGAAGCAATGGACTGTAGCTCTCTTGGGTATCTCCCCATGAACGACACCAAAACTATAGACATCACATTTTATTGTCACCACTGATGTGTAAGAGAACTCTGCATCAAAATGAAGCACGTGAGTCAACAACCAAACGTAGTGACTTAGCAAAGTGAAATATTTCATATTTGCAAATGGTAACATGAATATATTTGCTATATGAAAGAAAAAGTTAACAGACCACATACCAGGTGCTATATAGCCATATGTTCCTGCTAGTTTGCTCCAATTGGATGAATCAGGTTTGAGCATCCTTGCTATTCCAAAATCTGAAACATAAGCCTTGAAAGCTGCATCTAGCAAGATGTTGTTGCTTGTTATATCACGATGGATTATCGGTGGGTTGCATTCATGGTGCAAGTAGTAGATAGCTTGAGCAACATCTCTTGCAATGGCAAGTCGCTTCTGCCAGTCTAATTCTTTAGCAAAGTCTTCATTTTCCAAGATAACGTGAAGGTTTCCTCTCTCAATGTAATCATACACTAAAAATTTGAATCTAGGATGAGAGCAAAATCCATACAACTTGACAATGCTTCTGTGTCGTATCTTTGTCAGGACTTCAATTTCACTAAGGAATCTCTTCTCATCACTAATCTCTTCTTCAGTTGGGTGAAGCTTTTTCACCGCAACTAATCTCCCTCCTTGAAGCTGTGCCTTGTAGACTATGCCAAACCCCCCTGATCCAACGATGTACCTATCACTAAAATTTTCTGTTACCCTAGTGATGTCCTCAAACACTAGTTTCCCATCAAAATTCCATACTGAGAGAACATCTCTTGTATCTATAACTTCTGTAATTTGTGGTCTTCTCCTTTTGTGAAGGATCATAACTAATGCAACAACTGAGAGGATAATAACTATGCACACCGGGATAGAAGCAACTAGCAACAACCGGTGAATTCGACCTTTGGGATGTTCCTTTATTGGAGTTGAAGAGCATGTTGGCAGGCCTAAGATATTACCGCAGAGACCTTTGTTGTGGAGGAACCATTTGGCTGAGGCGTTTTGGAACAGTCATCCTGTTGGAAGAGGCCCTTCCAAGTCATTGTATGACACATCAAGTGTTGACAGACTAACCATGCTACCAATGGAGGAAGGAATGCTTCCACTGAACTGATTATGGGAAAGGTTTAGAATCTCCAACATCACCAAGTTCCTGAGTTCTGCAGGTAGCTTGCCCATGAGTTTGTTGTTGCTAACATCTAACAACATCTGTAGCCCTCCTAGACTACCAATAGTTGTTGGTAGATGTCCATTCAAGTTGTTGTCCTTAATCAAGGATATTAACTTAGTACAAGTCCCAAGCTCTTGTGGAATTGAGCCACTCAACTTATTTGTAGATATATCGAGGTATTGTAAATTTTTCAACTGACCAAATTCAAGTGGTATATTTCCTAAAATTTTGTTCTGTGATAAGTTGAGCATGTATAGGTTGCCAAGATTGCTTAATTCTACTGGTATATTACCAGTTAGGTTGTTGGACTGTATTGTAAGTGACTCTAGTTTTTCAAGGTTTGAAAGCTCTGGAGGCAAACTTCCGGTTATCATATTTTCTTCCATAGCAAAAATGGTCAAATTGATGTTGTAAGCCCAGGTTTTGGACAAATACCCAGAAAAATTGTTTCTGCCTAATTTTGCTTTGACAAGTCGAGGGTATGGTCCAAAAGATGAAATATCTCTGGTCATTTTGTTGGAACTAAGGTCAAGAATCTCCAGGCTCCTACATGTTTCAATGCTTTCAGGAATTGGGCCGGTGAATATATTGTTTCTAATAGTGAACCATTGAAGATTCCCTCCTTTGCATATGTTAGAGGGCAGCTCCCCCGAGAGAGAGTTGTTTGCCAACATGATATCTATTAAGTATGTTAAATTAGCGAATTCTTGTGGCAAAGGACCTGATAGCTTGTTCAACTGAAGATGTAGGATACTTATGCTTGTGAGGTTCATGAAAGTTGCTGGAATCGAGCCTGAAATCTTGTTTTCAGATAAAGACATGGTGTGGAGATCCGCTAAAGCACCAATCTCAGAAGGAATGGATCCGACAAACAAGTTTTCACTGAGGCTAAGAAAGTTTAGCATAGTAAGGTTCCCCATGCACGGAGGAATGGGGCCGCTTAGCAGGTTAGACGGCAAATCTAGCAAACTTAGATTCGGAAGCAAACAAATCCCGTGTGGAACGGGCCCTGACAGATTGTTACCCAAAAGGTTGAGGATGTTTAGTTTGGTCAAGTTGCCAAGGATTTTAGGTATCCGACCGCTTAAAAAGTTGGTGTCTAGGGCCAAATCTTCTAGATCGGGAGATTCCCGAGCTCCTCGGGGATTGGCCCAGTAAACATGTTTTGTCCAGCAACAAGAACAATTAGTGTCGTTAGGTTTCCAAGGGATGCAGGGATATGGCCAGTGAGGTGGTTGCAGGAGAGTCCCAGCTGACTAAGGCTTGCCATGTTGCCAAAATCAGATGGTATGCTTCCATTCAGCCAGTTGACGCTGAGATCGAGGTAGGAGAGAGCAGGTAGGGAGGTGATGGCCAGTGGGATCTCTCCATGGAGGCTATTGTAGGTGAGATCGATGTGTATGAGGAATGGAAGCGCCGAGAAGTTGAGCTCACCAAGGTAGCCATAGAGGCCGGCGTTCGGCAGGGAGATCTCAGTCACCATCAGGGCGGCACGACGGCCATGGTGCACGACGCCGCACGCCACGCCCGTCCAGTTGCTGCCGCATGGGCTCGTCCCCTGCTGCCACGAGTCCAGCGCCGGCGGCGAGTTCCGAAGGGCGGCCTTCCACTGGAGGAGGGTCGCTATCTGGGACCCTAGATGCACGCCTCCATGGTGCCCTGCTGCGGCGTCCGTAGGCAGGAAGAGAAGGCAGCAACGTAGCAACACGAGTATTATCAGCTCTACCATCGCCATATGTGCGTGGTTTTTCTTCCTTTCTTTTGGGGCTATGGTGTGCTGCATGACCTGAATGTAGTAATTGGTGGAGGCTGATGTATATATAATGCTTGTCAGCGAAGCTATGTGTAGTGTCCTGGTCAATTATTTTGGTCGAAGTTATAGTCTTCAATGTGTCAAGATTACGTGTGGATGGCAAAACTGGATCTATCCAAGTAATTGACCATAAGTGGACTAACACACGGCGCATGTAAGATACTCCCACCATTTCAAAGTTATAAGAAATTTTATTTTTTTTAAAAAAGAAATCATATTTGCCATTCGACATTGGCATAAATCTAAATCCTGCAACCACCAGCTAAAAACTCTATTCGCCTATATGCAACAGACCTTTTTTTTTTTGAGCCGAAAGCATGGAGCAAAAGCTCCCCGGCATATATGCAACAAACCTTAACTTTAATCTATTCCATGTCACTAGTGCTCTTGCCTTCCAGGTCAATAATGGTGTGTTGATAGCTGATTGCGACGCCGCAGCGGCTCCGAAACCGGCGAGTTCTCAGGTTAGCTGATCCTTACGCATGCGCTGAGCTTAAGACTAAAAGCGTGTTTGGATTTTTTTAATCTAAACTTAGTCCATTGTGGAGGTTAATTAGGAGGAACAAACATGAGTTAATTATAAAACTGATTACATAAGCGGTGGTTAAATGTGAGATAAATTTATTAAGCCTAAACAATTTATGATTACCATATAGTATGTTACTCTAGCGTTACATGGGAAAACCATGAACAAATTAAACTTAGTGGATTTGTCCCATGAACTAGCCATTTGTGAAATTAGTTTTGTAATTAGTTTCATGGCACTAGTGCATCTGCCTGTCTTGCCAATAATGTTGTGCTGACAGTGACGACCAAAAGCGACGCCACAGTGGCACCAAAAAGCACACACAGACCAATTATACGACTATCGGCTGTTTACTCACTTCAATAGAGATGTAACCAAAGTGAAATAAAATTAAAATACACTTCTAATAATCTCCATTATCGACAATTTTTTTTTCATGAACACGACTTCACACGTAATGGCATACACAACGCAGCTATAGGCTCTTTGCAAATTACAGAACCACACAAGAAGTGGTTAGAAACCCAATGACAACATAACAGAAAGAAAGGCTAAGGAGAGGATCTCCACCATAGACTTAGTCGATACATTAATGGATGGCTGCCAATATAGGAAATAAGGTTGCGGTGACAAAGCATCAATCAAGAAGAGACGAGGCTGCATCAGCAAAGTAGTATGCGCCCAAAGCAAGAACCGTGTCAACGAAGGGCCAATGCGGCAAAGCATGCCCAAGTGATCGAGTGTGTATGTCACCACGTGGAAAACGATTTGTAAGAGCCATACCTCCGGTATTGCAGGGGCGGATTATGATTAAGCCGCTCCTACAGTGGGATGCGTGGACACCAGCAAACCAGCCGCCCTTACAGATAGCACCGTAAGAGCGGCTGGTGTTTTCAGCCACCCCTATAAATGAGGCTTATTTTTAGGGGCGGTGAACCAGCCGCCCCCCTATTGTGCCCATTTTAGGGGCGGCTCCATCACCAGCTGCCCCTATAATTGACGAGAGTATAAGTGCTACATCCAGCTTTTTTCACCTCGAGCCACTCACTTTTCCACACATAAAAAAGATTGGGAGGCTTTGGGCTCCTCCCAAAAATTGGTCTACTAACGAGTGAGGTTTTCTTCTGAAATCCTTTGGTGGAGAGCTCGTAGAAGGTAAGAAAATGACATTTTAACCCTTTAATTGAAGTTTTTACGGTTAGTTAGTGAGTAATTTGAGTTTTTCTTTTCTCTCTCTTCATTGGTACTTGAGCTTTGTATGAAGCAAATTAGACCCTACATTTGAAGCTATTAGTGTAAATTAGTTAGAGAAATGGGCTTGCACTCTATAAAGGTTGATTTTGCTTGATTTTATTGTAAATTTGAACCTAGTTTAATGTATGTTTCATATAGTTCTAGATCTAGGGTTTCTTTTATTTGTTCCACAAAATTGAAATGGGGTTGGCATGAAAGGTTGTTGCTAAATTGATTATTGTTTCTAGCTGTCTATGAAATTATATATTTTAATTTATATATATTTTTGAATATTTATATGTATTATTAGGCAATTAATTAATTATCCTCTTGTAATTATTCTTTGTTGTTTTGTTTTTAAAAGATGTAGTACAGGAACTCATGGATGTATGGCTGCTCAAGGATTGATGCTGGTTTCCATGACAAGGTGGAAAAATTTATTGAGGCCGCACAGAAGCATGCATCAACGTTGACATATAATAAGGATACAATTATTTGCCCCTGCAAAGATTGCAAGAAATTGATAGCATTTGAGGATGTGGATACCATCAAAGGTCATCTGATTATGCGAGGATTTGTTCCAAACTACACAGTGTGGATTCATCATGGTGAAACAACGGTTGTTGATGAAGAACAAGACGCCGAAACCTTAAGGATTCTTCAACAACGCACAAGGGATGTTGATGAACAAATGGGTTATGACTATGGCAATGAACTAGGTGGTCACTTTGGCAATGCCCAAGGTGCCGATGATGCTGGTGGTGTGGGCACTGATGGCGAAGCACGTGAGGGGGATGAAGACGACGGTGACAATTTGGAGGACATGATTCGGGCCATTGGACCAGAAATATTATTGTAAAAGAAAGGTTTAGAAAACCTGGAGAGGGTGAAGACAACATCGAAGGAGACTGTGTATGGTGTCGAGAAGGGTTGTCCAACACACTGGACAATGTTTCATTTTGTGCTTGAGCTACTAATCCGAAAGGCTAAGTATGACTGGTCTGACTACAATTTTGATGTTCTGTTGAGTCTCCTATCATGGGTGCTGCCACATCCAAACTTAGTTCCTTTCAACACATACCATGCAAAGAAGGTTGTAAGTCCATTGACAATGGGTGTAGAGAAAATTCATGCATGCCCAAACCATTGTATTCTTTATTGTGGTGAGACGTTCGGACCTCTAGACAGATGTCCTCGTTGTGGGGTCAGCCGATACAAGAACAATGAGCTTTACAGTGGTGGAGAAGCGTCCACCGGGAACAAGAGGAGTAAGAAGGGTGCAAAAAAGGCGGTACAAGAACCTCAACCCCTAGAGGACACTCCATTAGGCCATGATGCAAAGAAGAGGAAGGTTCCTACCTTGGTAATGTGGTATCTCCCAGTGACTGACCGCTTGAGGCGTATCTTCTTGAACCCCAAGGAAGCTGCCTTTATGACATGGTGGGAAGATGAGCGCAAGGTAGATGTTGATAAGGTTGCACACCCGGCTGATGGTAGTCAATGGAAAGCCTTCGATGAGAACCATAAAGACTTCTGCCAAGACCCAAGGAATGTACGGTTTGCCTTGAGCACCGATGGAATGAATCCCTTCAATGAGAGGACGAGCGATCACGGTACTTAGCTAGTGATCATGACCATCTACAACCTCCCGACGCACTTGTGTCAGAAGAGAAAGTACCTTTTCTTGACTGTTCTTGTTTCTGGCCCTCAACAACTAGGCACTGATATGGACGTGTTCCTTGAGCCTGTGATGGAAGAATTTGAGAAACTATGGAGGAAAGGTGTGCCAATGTACGATGCGTTCTGACAGGAGGACTTCACATTAAGGGCAATAATATTTGTGACTATCAATGATCACCCAGCATTGTTTGCTTTGTCCGGATAGATCAAAGGCAAGAGTGGATGCTTAGTATGTTTGGATGATACTAAATGTTAGTTCCTAGATGGATCCAAGAAGATTGTTTACCTAAGGAACTAGTGCTTTTAAAGGAAGGTCACAGGTACCACAAAAAAGTGTACCAAAGATACTATGGCAACATCCCAGAGGATGAACCTACTCTAGAGAGACGTCATGATGGACAACATGTGTTCAAAATGGTGAAAAACATATGCATCATGTACGACAAGAGGAAACTCGATGGAATGATCAGAGATAGAAGCATACCTCCTGTCGAAGGTGTACCTTTCAAGAAGCAATCCATCTTCTTTCAGTATCTAGAATATTGGCTAGAACTAGAGGTCCCCCATGCCATTGATGCTATGCATGTGCAGAAGAATGCCTTCGAGAGTCTCACCGCACCTTGATGGACACACCCAAGTCAAAGGATGGTCTAAAAGCACAAAACGATATGGTGCATCTCAAAGTGATGCCAGAACTTCACCCAGTACGTCATGAGAATGGAAAATACACTCTGCCCCCAGCTTGCTACAACCTAGTCCTAGAGGAGAGGAGAGGTATACTAACATTCGTGAGGGAGCTCAAAGTGCCAACTGGGTTTTTCATGAACCCAAAGAAGCTAGTGTCGATGAAGGACCTATCATTTAACTACTGCAAGGCTCATGATTGTCATATGATGCTGACAGTGTATCTACCAATTGCAATCAGAGCTATAAAGCTAGAGTTCCTGAAGATGGCCATCACCCAAATGTGCTACTTCTTTTCCAAGATCTCATAGAAGATGTTTCATAGGGACGAGCTAAGGGACCTACATGATTTCATGGTCGAGACCCAGAACCAACTAGAGATGTGTTTTCCTCCTGCTTTTTTCGATATAATGGAACATCTCATGATTCACATTGTTCATCAGATAGAGGTGCTGGGCTCTTCATACTTGCATAAAATGTGGTCCTACGAGCGGTACATGTCAGTCCTAAGCCGATACGTGCATAATCGAGCATACCCAGAGGGCTCCAAGATAGAGGGTTAGACTACCGAAGAAGTCATTGAATGCTGTCAAGAGTACCTAAAAGTACCCAGAGGGATTGGCATATCCGATGCTTGTCACAAGGGTAGGCTGAGTGGGAAGGGCATCGCTGGTAGAAAAACGTTCATTGACAGTGAATACAGAGAATTCAGTCGTGCGTATTACTGTGTCTTGTAGAGCACAGAACTGATGCAAAGATACATTGATGAACACATGGGTATCATTATGGAGGAGAGGAACGGTCGTTCAGATTATTGGGTCATGAAACAACACAAGCAACACTTAACTTCATGGTTGAAGGACCAAAACATACCGCCTGGCAAAACCTTAGATTTTATTACAATCAGTAGGTTCGCGAGGGGGCCATCGAGACAAGTGACATCTTGGGATGCTTATGACATCAATGGGTACACATTCTGTACCCGCGCCAAGGATAGTAAAAGTGTGAACCAAAACAACAGTGTTAGAATAGAGGCTATCAACAGTGTGGGGCGAAAGGTCCTGTTCTTTGGCATAATTGAAGATATATGGGAGCTTAACTATGGAAGGGATATAAAGGTGCCCCTGTTTCAATGCCGCTGGATCAAGTAACATCATGTCAATGAGATCGGATTGAGAATCATGGACCTTCATAATCTAGGATACCAAGATGACCCTTGGGTGCTCGTGGAACGTGTCGCACAAGTTCTCTATATGCCCGACCCGCAAAGTAATCTACCACCCAAAAAGAATACTAAGCATGTGGTTGTCCCCGGGAAACAACACATTATCAGAGTTGATGGAGTCGACGACGTTGAAGCTCACATGACTACAAAGAGATGATGCTATTCACTGACTTTAGTATGAAAATCAGTGTTGTGTAAAAGAACATACCCAAAGACATACTGCCATGGCAACAGAAAAATGGCAAGGCAAGAGTTGTGACAGCGGAAAAATGAGCTAATTTATGTATGTGTGTGAGACTATTTATGTCTGTGTGAGACTACATTTATGTATGTGTGTGAGACTTTATTTATGTATGTGTGTGAACTACATTTATGTATGTGCGTGAGACTACATTTATGAAATGAGCGCTAGATTTAATTGCCCCTATAGATTCTGAGCACAACATAATTCATAATTAAAATTTGAGCACAACATATAGGAAACAAGCACAAGAGCATCAACAAGTCCAATCCGACATTTTATAATTCATTATAAACCATACTAGTTTAGGTCCAATCCATCATTATATAATCCATTATTACAAACCATACTAATTTACGAAAGGATGCCACTTTGGCGAAGATATTGAGACCATTTTATCATCCAGTCAGAAAAGTGAGTTTCATTGATTTCATAGCCTCTAATGTCATAGATGTACACAAATGTATTTACCAACACACTCTCTGTTGCTTCACAAATTTGTTCACAAGGCCTACCACAACAATCAGCTCTGTTTCAGAATGTAGCCTTTTCACTCAAATTTTATCCTGCCATCCTTCTGTAGTGAGAATAGCCCCATCATAACTCCATTCGTAACCACCCAGTTTTGAAAGACTTGGTGTAAAAGGGTTTCAAAGCTATAGCCTACATATGTGTTTTCTGTCATCTCCACCTAAAAGTGTTGAGAAAAAGTGGTTATTAGAACCGTACATGTATATATATAGACATAATGATGAATTGGGAAATAAGTATAGAGACTGACCACATCATCCATGTTCTACTCTGAAAGTCGTGCACAAAAGAGAACAACTCTGTCATAGAGGCCCGCCTCAAAAGCTGAATCCTTATAGAAGAGAATGAAGGAATAGTGTACCCAACAAGAACAAGTGCATCCAGACATGCTTGCATGACGGGAAACATATAAGTAAGGCTTAGCTTTGCCCGTCCTAGAGATTAGTACAATCTGACCTGCTGTGCTACCCATCCTAGCAAGAATAGTGAAATAAATTCGACATTCAATTTAATCATTCTCAATTGGATATGTTTGAACTCGCACGTCATCAACCCCAAAATTTACAAGTGTGTCTTTCAACCATGGAATATCATTAATTGTCTACATTAAACATTTACATGTATTAGAACAAAATAAGTATAGAGAGAGATTGGTCTGTAAAACATGTTTCTTACTATGCCTGGATATGGTGGGAATCGTTGCACATTCAAAGCTGGTTGGAAGCCCAAGTTATGAACATTGAAGTTCGGCTGGTCTGGCACAGGAAGGTCATCGCCTCTGTCCATCTAGAGCATAGAGAAATTCAAGCATAACATCAAGCATTTCAAGCATCACATCGAGCTGAACATTGAGCAATTCAAGCATGACATCAAGGCTGGGAAAGAAGGAGAAGGGGTTGGCTTACCTGCACAAGCACTAGGGCACAGGATGGGCACGGAGGGGGCGGAGGAGGCGGAGGCCGCAGCACGGGCACGGAGGAGGCGGGGGAGGGCGGCGTCGACGGCGGAGGAGGGCGCGTAGGGCTCCGCGAGGCGCCTGTCGCGTCGGCGAGCTAGCGGATTTTGTAGGGTGAGGGAGGAGTAGGCGGCGGAGGCTGGTTTGGGTGGGGTTAGGGGTGAGTGGGGGACGCAGTGGAGGGGGAGCGGGTGTGGTGGGGGGACGGGGGACGCGGAGGAGGTATTCATTTCTTTTCCATTTGGCACAATTTATGGTTTCAAAAACTGGATTTTAGTTGAAATTCTGACAAAATTCAAAATTTAATTGTTAAAACTTTTCAAATGAAAAGTTCACCCAAATAACCTAAGTACATCTTGATGAGTTTAACAAACTCCGTATTCATGAGTTTTCCATTTCACACCATTTAGGCTTTCAAATACTAGATTTTAATTATTTTTTTAAAATTCAAAATATGAATTGTTCAAACTTTTCAAATGAAAAGTTGACCATAGTTACCCATGTACATATTGATGAGTTTAACAAACTCAGTATTCGACTTTTCCATTTGACACCATTTAGGGTTTTAAAATGATTTTTTATGGATCAAATATTTGAAATTCAAAAATTTGGCCTTCAAAGAAAAGTCAAATGACATGATGGCCATACGTAGTTTGTTACATCATGATTTCTTACACAAATGTTGTTTTAAAATCATTTTCATTTAACATCATTTACTGCCTTAAAAATATTTAACAAGATATAGTTTTTATTTTCTAAATATAAAAAATCTGAAAATCATTTGTAGGGGCGACTCACTCACCAGCCACCCCTACAAATTGGCCCCAGGTATATATCGGGCGCGCTGGGGAAGCGAAAATTTCGCTAAGTTGTGGGCGCGATTTTTCCTCTTCGACGCTGTCAGGCTGCCAAATTTCGCTGTTGCCACTGACTGCTCCCTCCATCGCCCTCCGCCGCTGCCTCCTCCTCCTCCACGCTCACCCCTCCACCCACCGCATCCCCTACTCACCCCTCACCCTGCCAAAATCCGCCTCCCCCAGCCGCCTCCTCCTCCGTGAACCCTAGCGTGGAAAACCCGCTGCCTGCTCCTCGCAGAGCCCTCCACCGCGGCCTCCTCTGCCACTGATGCTGACCACCACTGATTCCTCCGCCACCGACGCTGCCTACTCCCTCGTGAAGCCCTATGCCGCGGCCTCACCGATGCTGCCCTCCACCGCTGTGGGCTCCTGCTCCTTGTGGAGCTCTCTGCCGTGGCCTCCTCTGCCACCTACCTCGCTGCTCCTCCGCGTCCTAGACCACCACACCCGCTCACCCCTCCACCAGGTCCCCTACTCACCCCTAACCCACCTCCACCTCCTGCTCCTCCCTCACCCCTACCAAATCTGGCTCACCGATGCGATAGGCGCCTTGCAGAGCCCCTACACCACGGCCTCCTCCGCCTCCTCCCTCGCACCTCCTCCGCGTTCCCCTATCTCACTCCCCTCCTCCGTGCCCGTGCTGCGCCTGGGTGCTCTTCCCTCAACTCTAACAAATCTGCCTCCTCCTTGTGGAGCCCGTCGTCACTGCCTCCTCCTCCCCCTCCTTCACTCCTCCTTCACGTCCCTAGTACCCTCACCGGTGCTCCTCGACGTCCATTGGTGGTGCATTGCGGCCTGTGTGCTCTGGCTGCTAGCGTGGTCTGGCCCCCTCTCCAGCCAGGGCCGTCACTAGTGGTGCATTGCGGCCAAGTGCTCTAGCTGCCGACCTGATTGCGTGCTATTTTTTGGGAATATGACCTTGAGGTAATCATAGAGATGATGATATTCCGATTGTATCTATGACATGCATTAAGTGTTGATTGAATATCCATTATAGATAACTTGTGTTGATTGGCAATTATGTGAATTATTTGTGGAACTCAATTACTTGAATGATTATTCTAATGTTGTCCTGGTCGACGTTCTTGTGAGAACGTACTTGAATATTAGACCAGCACATGTATTAGTTGATGGCTATGTTTTACAAGTCATGGACATGGAGATGTCGAACTAATAATGTGGGCACATGTGAGACATGTAGGCTGGACTGACCCAACATGAGATTGTCTCTATTCACATCATGTATGTTATGTCCTTAGACCTGAGATTGTGGTATGTACTCAAGATGTGAAACGGACTACTTAGGGATTATCAAACATTGGTCCGTAACTAGGTAGTTATAAAGGTGGTCTTCGGGTGGTCGGGAAGCATGCTATGAGACATAGACAGTCAAGATGGAATTTGCCTCTCTCTGTATGAGAGAGATATCACTAGATCGCTCAAGTAATTGGATCAATAAATGCATGGCCGTGCTTGGGTTAAGTGTTAACCCACGAGTTGAACCATATATCAGTGGCAAAGGGAATAACTTGTATATGGTCATAGTGGTTCATCTGATATGATCTTTGCATATGCATAGGAGTTGTCACGCCTTGCTAGAGTCCGCTGTCAACTATTGGGTGAGTAGGAGTACTCGGTTGATGTCTATGTGTACGTGAACCCATAGGTTCACACGCTTAAGGGTTGGAAGCCTAATTCGGGTTGGACCCAAATTAGACAAGGCTTAGGGTTCCTGATGGGCCTCTAGGTCAGGGTCGCGTAGGGACGCCTATATAAGCAAGGGGTAGGGGTGAGGCAAAGGTGATACGGTTGATCGATTGAGCTGCCGTTGCCCACCCACGCTCACGCCTTTTGCTCCTCATGGACCTAGCAGTCCGGTTGTGCATTGCTTCTTCCCTCATGTGTGTGATACCTCGGAGGTGCTGCATCTGTGGCACAAGGACGGACTTGGTTGATCACGGTGGTCGGCAACTGGTCATGACTAGTTGGACTGGTCAGCAACTAACTAGACTAGTCAGCAACGTGCTCGGACAATCCGCAAGCGAAGGGTGTATTTGACGGACGACCATGCAACTGCACGGCACTGCTGCAATGCATTCGACTACATCAAGTCTTCCGCTGCACCTGCGTGTCTAGTGGTAATCCCGTGACCTATATCTGGTAGTAGATCTTGGTTTATGAGGTAGAAAAGTTTTGTTTTCTGGCTAGCGTAGCAGCCTCATAACCCTACAGTTTTTACCGGCCACCACCACGACAGCTGGTATATCTCTCTGGTAGTGCTTCAGCTGGTAAGCCCAGCCCTTCTCCACCTTTCCCAGTTTTGTGCTTGCAGAAATGAATGAAGCTCTAAACCTATGATGTTCTATGCTCCTTGTGATGCTCTATAAACCTGTGATGCTATATGCCCCTATGATGCTTTATGCCCCTGTGATGCTATTTTATGCTACTCTAAACTTGAGACATAAGGCATGTGCAATGATGTCTTTTTTATGCTACTCTAAACCTGAGGCTCATGGCATGTGCAATGATTTTTTTATGCTACTCTGAACCTGAGGCAATATGCCTGTGCAATGATGCTTTATTTTTATGCTACTCTAAACCTGAGGCACCTGAAAATATGATTGATTATTGATGCTACATTGGAACTAGTTTCATTTTCATGGCTCGGGTTACTATATCTGAACTAGTTTCATTTTCTTGTGTTTACTGTATCTGAACTGGGAGCTTGGGTTAATTCTGATGCCTTGTGCCAATGATGATTTTTTTAAAAAAATAACTAAGCTCATGCCTTTTGCCAATGATGAGGGTTTTTAAAGTCGAGCTCATCCCTTCTGTCAATGATGAGTGTTTTTTTATACTGAGCACATGCCTTATGCCAATGATGATGTTTTTGTAAAACTGAGCTCATCCCTTTGGCCTATGATGAGGGTTTTTTTCTACTGAGCACATGCCTTATGCCAATGATGATGTTTTTTAAAACTGAGCTCATCCCTTAGGCAAATGATGATGGTTTTTTATACTGAGCACATGCCTTAAATCAATGATGATCTGCTATTAGTATGTCTCAAACTGAATTGTACTACTACTAGTCTATATATATGTTACTCTTTATCTGTATATATGCAGCACTACTCTATGACAAAACTTTGTTCTTTCTATCATTCACACTGTCACCCACTGCTATTTGTCAACTGTTATTGTGAATTGAACACATCATTATTTTAAATTGATGCATGCCTCCTTACATTTGAGATATCTAGATCAAAAGTAGCACTGCTACTACTACTATACTATCTTCTCTCTACCACTACTACTGCCGATGATGAAATTGTCCAAGTCCATACATTATATGGACTGTGAGCTGATGATGATGAACTTGTGAGGAACTTGGCATCGTTACCAGCTGCCCCTACATCACCTTCTCCTCTCTACTCTGTTATGATTCCTTTATGCTCCAAGTTCATGATCAAATGATGAGTCACATCTTACTGAGATACATCTTTTTTTCTTTCATCTTTAATAACAAATTGATTTCCTATACTTTCTTGCGTATCTGAAGCACACTTTATTTCTTTCATCTATATAACAACAAAGCATGAAATGTCAGGGATAGGAGATAGTGCTCCACGCGGCCCTGGAAATCATGATGCAGCAACCCATGAGAAGTAAGAGCTAGAGGAGCAGCTTACTCAGGAGCACTTCGATGATGAGATAGACGAAGATGTAGTAGTGTTGCTTACTCAGGAGGAAAATAGGGGAGCAGATGGAAGAGAAGGCAAAGAAGAAGAGGATGAAGAAGAGAGCTCTTCCTCGGGATATGAAAGTCCCGAGGATCCTCACCCACAAGAACCAAGATGGAGGCCAACAGAGGAAGAGTTGGACAAGGATTTTGACCTGAACGACGAGGTACAAATGAAGCCTTAGTAGCTTCTGAATTGTGCAAGCGCATTGGCTATGTTACCTCTACTAATGCTTTGACCTATCGCATATGCAGGTCCCTCCTAGAACCCCAAAAAGACGACATCGGTGTCCGACATGTTATGCCGGACAAGAGAAAGCAGGGGAAAGGAGGGCAGAGGGATGTGCCACAGAGGCAGATATTGACACCTCTGCTCCACAACCTCGAGGCTCAAACACGGCCTCAACTACCGAAGCAAAGAGGAAATGAGGGGACAGAAAGGAGAACCAATATCCAGCCATGGGGGTACGATTTGTGATAATGAAAGTCAGGCCAGATGGGGAGATCCTTAAGCCAGAAGCATACATAGCCAAATTTTGTAATTGCATAGAGATAAAAGTACAAGATCTACTAAACCCGGCAATAAAAAATGGGAATGATGTCCATGAGAACAGTAAGAAAGAGATATGGGATGAATGGCTAATGAAGACTTTTAGGTTTCCAGAGATGAAGGAGGAACTGATAAAAGAAAATGCTTATAAGATTATGGGCAATTGCTTTCGACGTTGGAGGTCGGACCTAAACACAAAGTTTATCCAGCTGGGTAAAACTCCCTTCCACAAGTATGGCAACCTAACTCAGAATCAATGGGACCAACTCATGGCTGAGAAGACTTCAGCAACAACATTGGCCCTCAATGCCCGTAATAGCGAGCAAGCGAAGAAGAACAAACACTACCCTAAACTAGGCCCTATAGGCTACTAGGGCAAGAAAGACCTATTTAGGAAGTTGGACGAAGCAGCCGAAGCTTCCTAGGATCCCAAAAAAAAAAGAAAGTGAAGAATTTGAGGCCACGTTTGAAGCAGTGGATATATGCGAGGAATGATAGTAAATCTGACCTCATTTTTAATAAGCCAAAAACCCGATAGTGTCAAGGATATTGCAACTAACTGAAGACACAGAGAAGTGCATATTCACTCCTTCTAGAGAGAGGGACGAGCTGAGCATTGGCTTGGGAAACCTTGAGCACACAGGCCGTACCAAGGGGCTAGGGAAACGAAAGGCCTGGAAGAATGGATTCCAAGATGACATGCAAATGTACATGAAACATGGCAGAGACCAAGAGGCTAATCTTGAGGTCAAAGTGATGGCTATAGTTGTGAAGGTGCTTTTGGGGAAAGGTATGTTTATGGAGCCGAGGACTCTAATGGGGCCGCCGGGAGAACTGGCCATAGTGGGTAGCCCTCCGAATGTTCCCAGTAGCCAAGGTTCCACTTCAAACACAACTGCCGTTGATCTAATACGGGTGCCAACTAATTGCTCCCTGGTGGTGGTGTTTCTCATGGGCAGGAAAAATAGGTCGATTGAGGTGGCAACGGGTGTGGCACATCCTTCGGGTGGCAATTGGCATGGTAATCCAGTCTCACAAGACTACACTAGGGTCGAGGTGCATACCATGAAGCCCGAGTTCATGATGTGGGAGATAGAATACCCAACTCCCGAGGGGCTCTATCATCTTGGAGAAGTCATGAAGCAGTTCCTCCTCTGGCACAAAAAAGACATTGTATTGAATGTTTCTTCGCCAACTACGAGTCATATACATCTGGAGGGAGCTATTGAGGATGGGGAGGTATACTCTCAAAATGATGATGACCACGGGCTTGAGATGCCACATTCTTCCCTGACTCCTAGCGACAACAGGATTGACAAGGCACATACTTCTCCACCTCGTTCGACCAAGCAAGGGAATGACGAGTTGCCACAATGTTCTCCAGCTCGTCATACTGTGCAAGGGCATGATGAGATGCCACAACATTCTTCAGCTAGTCATACCAAACAAGGGCATGGTGAGATGGTACAACCCTGTCCCACTCCTCCTATTGATCTAGGGCATGAAAAAGAAGATGATCGCATCCTTGAATGCAAGTCACAAAGAATCTGCCCTTCCATCATACAAGGCCAGCTTATATTGGGATAAGAGACGTCTCGTTGCTTGACAAGTGGCATGCTGGTGACAAGGACAAGCTTGAGAACCAAGTGACAAAAGTCTATGCAGATGCCTTTGAGCTGCCCAACACTAGCAGACTCCACCAGCCATTAAAGTGGTATCCAAATATTGAGGAGATCAAGTGGTTAAAGAAGTGCCCCGCATAATATGAAACGGGCAAACCATTCCTACAAACCCGATACATGCAGCGTATGCCGTGTGGAATGAAAAGATTCCATGATTGGTACTTTCAAGCTGCTATGACTGACCTATTGTCCATACAAGCATCCTTCCCTAAAGGCACATTTGGAGGCCTAGAAGGGTTTGTATCTTTCGAATTGGATGATGCAGAGATGCTTTCACCTTGGAATGATGGAAATCAATCTAGTTCGGGTGTGGTGCCTGTAAGTCCTTGCCCTCTACATATGATATTAATGAAATAAAGTCTTTGAATTTTGTTGTAACTAACCCAAGTCGTGATCTGTAGCATGCAAACACAATTTGTGAAGAAAGTGCCAAGTCTAAAAGCAGTTATTGTTGGTATTTGTTACACACACGAAAGATAAGAGAATTAATCCACAAGTGCATGGATATCGGTGAGCACTTCACCCAGGAGATAATTATAGAGTATCATATTTGTTTACTGCAAGGAGAAAGCGTGCGAGACTAACTAAGTCTAGACTTAACCCTTGAGCTGCAATCAAGGTAATGTGATATAAGAGATATAGAGAAGACTACGTATGGCACCCTGGTTCTAACCTGTGGCAAGCGATGCGACTACTGCTATATTAGGGATGTACCAAAGGAAAAGAGACATCACAGAGGATGCTTAACCTCAGGCTTTTAATCCTACTAGTCCTTCTAACGGGAGGAGGCTCCAACGGTAACAATGGGACTGTCACTTCTCACGCTAGTACCAACCGATCCGGCTAGACAGGGGATATCTACAAGTATCCTAGCCCAAGCACCATGCTTACGCTACAGATGATTACCGCACCCTCAATGCAAAGAGAATAAAGTAAACTCATAAACCATTGAACAGTAATGACAAGAACTTACTAGTATTTAGAAGTTGAATCACCAAAGAATCTCAGAAACAAGCTCCGGGTTAGGGAGACTTGATCCCACAGGTACAAGCTAGAGAGGAGACACTGACAGGCTGGGCTTCCTCCAACTCTCCCTCCACTCTATCTCTCTCAATCTAGAAGAAGAACTCTAATCTCACATAGAGACTACAAAGCTAGTCTCTCTTGAATGCTAGGCTCTGGAGAGGAGATCCATTCAAGGGACCCCTCTCAGTTGATCCTCTCTAGAAATAATAAATTAGGGTTTCTAGGGATTGCTCCTCTAGGGGCCAGGGGCCTTGCTTATATAGCCCCCTAGGATGCACGACAACCCTTGGATGCAACCGACCTTAATGAACGGTGATTATTGATCCCCAAAGGTGGTGGAGGCAGGATCTGCAAGCTCGCTCCTGATTGGTCTAGGAGTAGGGCGGGCACCCTAGAGGTCAGGGCGGGCACCTTCTTGTGTCTTATAGAGTCTTCTAGAGTCTTCCTTCTCATGCATGGGTCGTTTCTCTCTATTAAATATGACATGTGGGCCTTCCTTGGTTCTTTTCAGCTGACACCCTGCAGAAACAAACATTCACCAAAACTCGTGAAATTCTATTATTGAACCCCCTATATGTACCTGATATTTGCTTTTAAGTCCTTTTCCAAGCTTTGTTGATGGTTAAAAATGACACTTATCTACCATCAACAACTCCCCCAAGCTTACCCTTTGCTCGTCTCTGAGCAAGATAAACTCAGTGATGGATCAGGAGTTGCTACAATGCTTTCACGCCTCAAAAGTACACATGTGTTCAAACAAGAATTCATCTCTGGATTAGAGTGGACTATTTTGACTTTCAAACTCACCCATATTACCTTCCACCATGGGGCTTCTAGCCTTCACTTGGGTCTTGGGCAGTTGAAAGACAGAATGGTTAAGTCAAGCACCATGTTTCTAGCTCTTTGATCTATAGATTTTTTGCAGATTTTCAAATAAAACTCAGAGATTCTTTTGTAGGACCCTCTCAAGTCTCTCATTTGTGGTATTTGTGGATTCTCACCAAGGCAACAATGGTGTTTTGCCTTCTCTCTCAGAATATGTGGTATTTTTGGATTAAGGCAAAGTAACATTGTGCCTTCTCTCTCTCACCCTATAACTGATAGGATTATGTGGAGTTTATAGGAGGGAAAGAAATAGCTCATACATACTTGCAATACATATGTTGCCTAATCCAACCATGGATCCAGAGGAACTCATCATATAATCAAATCAAGATGTGCATGTGTGGTTGCAATGAGTAGTGAATAGTCAATATGGAAAAGAATATTTGTGGAAGTGTTGGTGGTCCTTAGAGACTACTTTTAACCTCCAATATGTTACTAAAATTAACAGTAGGTAGGGCTTCTATCTAACATTTCTAGAAGTTTTGGTGTATATGTGACTTTCAGGTCTGACACGTGGAAATGCACAAAAACCACAAAGAAAGCGTATTCGAGAAATCGTATTTAGAAAAGGCACAACCAAAAGAAGAAGAGAAGCCCACCTTCGTTCCAAACCTGGGCCTGATTGTAACCATAGGGGAGGTCTAGGCCCAGAGATGAAGCGACCACGTGAAGGTGGTGGCCAGAAGGGCCCACCAGGGGACCGACCGCCCCTGGGACTGGCCGCCCCCTGGCTTGCCCATCTCGCCCCCAGCTTCGACAGGCGGTTTGTAGGCGGTTCCCCCACATCAGTTTCACCTGCTTCCATATTTACCCATGCGAAAACCAACCATGTTGGGCTATAAAAGAGAGCGAGAGCTCCCCTCCAACACACACACCATCATTTGGAGCCACTCACCTCACATTCCTCGCTTGTTGTCTTTAGATTAGTTTTAGTAGTAGAGCAAGGCAAGAGCTAGCAAGGAGAGCTTATCTCCTTGGAAGAAGAAGGAACACCTTGGTATGAATACTATGCATTTCTCTTCCAAGTTCAAGTTCTTATCTTATTTATATAGCAATGCTTATGAACTAGAGTATGGTGTTGTTCATGTTATGATCATGATATATGAACTAGCATATAGTTTGTGTGTTATGTTCTTGACATGTTCGTCGTTGTTCTTCATCATTCATCGAATGAGTATGAATAGAGGAAGAACTAGGGATGAGGTGACGGTTCATCGTGCCTTCTTGGTTGCTCGTAACCTAGCCTGTCACTCCGACGGGGTGGGGTCCATGGGGGTTAGGAGTTGTTTCCAATTACACGGACATGGTGCCCGGGTATGCGGAGATCGGCGGATATGTCGGTGCCCCAAGGGCAGAGGGGTAGGTGGGCAGGTGGTGACAGCTCTGTCCAACCCAAGCACTCCCCCACGTTCGGATATTGAGTAGGAGTTCATAAAGTCTCTATCAGCTCACAGACCAGCTGCGGGGATCTCCCTATCATCCCAGTCTTAGTCCTGATGCTAGACATTCTAGTTAGATGTTTACTAATAGTTCTTTGCATAGCTGTATAAGACCAATGCCTGCTTAGTTAGATATATTCTTTTATTCTTTATTTCTTTTTTATCCTTGAGGTTGGCTCAGATCTGTGTCCACTATCTTTGAACTATGATTTACCCCTGCCTATGCTATGTCTACCTATGCACTCAATAAGCAATCATGTTTATACCAAGATAGATGCATTCATCTTGCCCTCCTATAGGAAATTATAAATACTACACCCTTGAATACTCAGGGGTTGAAATGCTACAATGATAGTTCCATGCGCTTGTGGATTTATTGCAAATTCATACTGAGCTATCATGATTGGCGTACCTAAGTACCATTACCTAAGGACTGTAAATCTTGTGCACCCCAAGGCGCCATGCTACAGGATTGCATCCTCGTAAGTAATGATGATTAGGAAGGCCAATCTGGCACTTCTAACTATTATTACCAGAACTGCAATACCTTGGCCGGTGCCGTTAAGGCTGAGAGTTACTCTTCTGAAGTGATGATGGTTAGATATGCCAGCATACATTTCTAGCGCTGTTACTAGGAATGAACTTTTAGTCTATCTTTTGTGACGATGCTAAGAAACACCAACAAGAAGGTAGAAGGGGTGAAGGCCTAATTCTACAATGCTCCTTTATAAAGAGTAACTTGTCTCAATTTGGAACTTTGAAGGATTTAAAAAACTGGGGCTTTTGCTCTAACTTCTTTTTTCTCTTCCTTTTTTTATAACACTTTTTTCACTCACTTTTTTTCACTTTTTTTTCAAATAGCCCACTCTCTAATACAACGGAATTTTTGAGACAAAAGATGATAACAACTTGGAGCATTTATTTTGGAACTTGGGTAGCAGACAAGTAAAATCTATGGGGGAAATATTTTTGGTGTTCACTTGTAGTGTAGGAGTAGAACATTTTTGAGTGGATCTAATTGGGAGAATATAGTGGTGCGTACTTCCAGGGTAGAAGTAGCAGGGGTGCAAGGTGTGTGTGAAATCTTGATTTTAACCGTATGAAAAGCTCCTAAGGGTCGGCACAGCTGGATCAAACTCAATGCACACAAGGAGTAGATAAATATGGAAGTTTTCCTATTCTAGCAAGCATGCATATATGGCTGTGGTAGGAATTCAAGCTCTCGTCATACAGGAACTCATCATGTGGCATTTTATGTTTTCAAAAGATAAATTCTCCAGAACTCTAGCATCTCTAGGAACAAGATAAACAACAGCTCAGACCTTCCCATATCATATCTGCTAACTACCTAGACTTAGATCAAGCATTCGCTACCCACAAGTTTTAGGTTCAGGGCAAATCTTAGATTAAATAGTTATGTCCAAAACTCGAGAGAGTTCAAGGTTGAAAACTAGGTACTTGAAAGGAATTACGATAGAGCAACTATTCATCATTTCCATGCAAGAGATTATTGAGAGATTCCTCTATTGTTAACAACTTCTTTAAGAACAAAAACAAGCAAACTAAACACACCCTTTTTATTTTGCTTTAATTACTCATAAAGAAAAAGGTAAAACTAAGGGAATAAAATACTTAGATGGATACATGGGGGTGCTTCTTCCAAGCTGGATGTTGACATAGTCTTGATTGATGCAGCAGACAGACAGTAGAGGTGTACTTCCTCTCTTGGAGTGTTGATGATGATGACTGTTGAGATAGCACTCCGACAGAGGACATATCATCCTCCTGTCTGCTAGCTTCATTTGATCCTTCGAATTCTGTGAAACTCAAATAGACAATAAAACTTGTGGAACTGATTAAGTGTTAGCCATAAATCTCTAAGCCTCGAGCATACTGAGCCTCCTTTAATAAAACTTTTTGTTTAGTAGGATCTTTCTATTTTTATATTTTCACATTTATAATATGCAAGAAACTTTAAATATGATGAATACATATTTATTTTATTTTTGTGCCACCACAGCAAATATACCTATGGGTGTTATGCCACGGATTTATTCGCATGGGGCTTAGGAATTGTATGAATGCAATGCAAGATATTTTTATTTTCTTTTCTATGACAACATTAACAAAGTAAACATACATCTAACTATGCATTTTAAGGAAAAGTAAATATGTTAGAAAATATAAATATGGATAACTACCAATTTTACCTTCCGGTAAGGGTTCAGCATTTTAGGTCCAGCGAACAGGACCGCTTACCATGTTCATTATGTAGGTGCATCATCTGCTCCCAAGATAGAGACCTTCATTTGCACTCTTGATATCATGTCACCCATGTTCGTTGTTATTCTAGCAGTTTGAAGTGAACTACTAGTTGTGGAAGCTGGCATTATCTTGCTCAGTATGCATGTTGTAAGTTTAGGTTCTTCACTTGTAGGAATTGAGGAGTTTTGACAACTCCTTCATGTTTTGTTCAAAGTGTGTCCTATTCATAAAGACAAAGCAGAGGTCAAGTGCATGGGCTCTGTTGGTGGAAAAACACCAACAGAACCAAAAATTTATTCCTCTCTAACTTTAGGCATATTGAGCAAGAAGGTAACTTTGATGTTTATGTGTTTTGCTCGAATCATGGGTGATACGATAGACAGCGAGTATGAATGCAACATTAAGACATTTGGCAGATCAGATTACTCATCCTTATGGAAGGATAGGCTATCTATGCATGATGTATTTATTTTACATGACTATCATCTTCTACAGGTTGGATGTGCAACTTTTTAGCTCATATGGTTAAGACAAAGAGAATAAGAAAATTGTGATAGGAACAGAGATTAAAGAACTAATTAGGTTGGATCAAATGAGGTTGCAACTCAAAAACATGTTTGGTTCTCTGTTTATGTGTATATCAGAATCAAGGAAAAGCTTTAAAGTGAGGATTACTTATCTTGGGGATGTTACATTAAATGTTGGAGTGTGTTGACATCGTAACACCTTGTGGAAGCTTTCCTTGGTCTTCTTCATTCATGTGCCAATTGTCTTCTCTATGGCACTTCTTCTTTCTTGCCTTTAGTCGTGCCATCCTTTGCTCTCTCTTTAGATTTGTGTTTGGACCTTTTTGCTTCTTCTTTTTATTCCTGCAATCATTAGTTGTCATGCCTAAACTTTTGCATTATTTCCAAATAGTCAAATTGATTTATTTATGCAATCGTTGATGCATTCATGCTGCTGCGTAAGTTTTGGTTGACTTGTTTGAGCATTTTGCCTAATCTTTGTTTTGCTTTCTAGTTACTAACATGCTCTAACCTGTCCCTAGTAGGCCTTGGCCATCCCTAGCCCCTACTGGCCAAGTATGGCCAGCCCTAGCCGATCATGGCCAGCACTGGCCAGCCATGGCCAAGGCAGCGGCAGCAGCAACCGGCCACAACGGCCAGCTCTGGCCACCAGCGGCACAGCAGCCAGGCCAAGCTAAGCAATCAGCCTAGCCGCAGCGGGCCGCAAGCAGCGTGGCCTAGCCAGCCTGCAACAGCGGCCGCGCGCGCTTGCCTTCTTCTTGGGTCGAGCGGCTGCGGCCCAGCAAGCCCTCTACAGCATCGCCGCGCGCCTCTCCTCCTCCCGTGTCGCTGACCAGCGGGGCCCACCACGGTGGGGCCCATGCTACAGGGTCATCCCTTTCGGGGTGACGACGAGTCGAGCTCGGTTCGGCCCTACGTGCCGCGCGCATGACCCGAGGTCCGCCGCCGCCTATAAAGGGGTTGCCCTAGTGCGCCTTATCCCTTCAAAAACTTAGCTCGAGCCGCCGCCACCCGGTGCCTAGCTCCCGCGTCATGAAACCCTAGCTGCTGTGTCGCCGAGCTCGTCGCCGTCGACTTTGCCTCTGCCTCTGTTCGCCACCAAGGTGAGCACGCGTCGAGCTCAGCTTGACCGCAAGGGTCATGTAGATGCCCTCCGTGGCCGCTGTTGCCCTCTCTATGCATCGCCATAGGAGCGCCAGCCATCAGCAATGGCACCGTCGTCACTCGGTCCCACTTCCGGCCACCCGCCGCCGCCACGAACCCCATATTTGGGTCCATGAGGTCGCACCACACCTCCCCATCCCCTCCGTGTAGCCCGCCGTGCACCGTGGGCATCGCGCCGTTGCTCGCTGGTGTACTGTCTCCTAATAGCTCTTTGTTTGCTTTGTGTATGTGTGCCCGGTTGGTTTGCTTGGTGCTGCTTGTTAATGTTAATCGAGTTCAGACGGTGAGGGATTCGTTGAGGATCAAGGACATTTTGAAGATCAGCAGGATCAGCGGGGATATTTTGAGAACCAAGCCAAGTATAGCTAAGGACCATCCTTGATGCCTATGCACTATAAACACTGAAATCATATGCATCTGTCTTTTTGCTATCCTGTTAGGATTACTTATTTTTGAATACTTTTACCTTGTTAACCTTGGGATATATGCATTTGGGTAGTATGTTGCTAGTGTAAATCTTTAACCTTGATCATGTACACTGGAGTAATGAATAAGTGATAACCATATAAGATGAATGTAATCCTTTAGCAAAAGCTGGGACTTTTCATACAACTGTGAGGGCTACATGACTCTGGTTTTATCTCAGTACGAGAACCTTTTCTAGCTTGTTAGAGGTTGCCGAGTTGGGTATAGGACAACCTCTATCCTTATGAGTATAGCCAGGAAGGAATGTGCCATATTGGAAGGGGGTTCCTACATCTGATGATATGGCAGTTCTAATTAGTTAGACGAACCTTTGAAAGGCTTCATAGTGAACCCTGCCGGTCTTTCTTGGTAGTGGGCTAAGAGGCTGATCACCTCGGGCGAAAGGGTAAATCTTGGCTCACAGTGAAAGTGTACACCTTTGATCAGAGTTTAAATCAATATATTATTCATGCCCACGGTTATGGGTGGCCTGAAAACTGAGGGAATTTGTTATGTTTATTTAATGGTTTATGTGCAGTTCGTTTATTCATCTATATTTTATGATCATGTGGTTATTTGATGAAACTACCTTGTTGATGCTAATTGCCAAACTTGTTAAATAACTAAAAGCTAAATGTAGTTAACCATATCAGATATTTGTGCCTCATGAACCCTTGGTTATACTTGCTGAGTACGGTTGTGTACTTACGCTTGCTTTACTTTCAATTTTGGAACATCCCGGATGGGTAACAGATCAAGGCTGGAATGAGGACTACCGTAATGAGTATTAGGCTTGATGTTCACCAGTCAACTTCATCCCTGTGGTTGAAGCTTCTGCGGGTGTGCTAGTTATATTATATTTATCACACTTTTATATTTGAGACTATGTAATGGATGCCTGTTTGCTATGTAATAAACATCGAGATGGTATTGTTTATTGATTTGTCGACTTATGTGTGTGACTTCCAGGGGCGCACATAAGGCTTATTTATATCCCATTTTGTCCTTAAAATTGGGGTGTGACAAGTTTATACCAGCTCCATATTGACTATAGGACACAAGCCTAGTTAGTAACGGTCGATTTGCAAAGCTTATTTTGCTAATAAACTATTTTTCTAGCTCCTTGGTCATTGATTTGCTATTTCTCATCCTTGTCTTATTGTCTCCTCCTTGATAGCTTCCTTTGAGCTAATACTTCTTTAATCTTCTTGATTTATGGTTTTTGTTGATTTACTAAAGATTTCTGATCTCATCTTATTTAAATTCATGTTGGCCTTCTCATCATCCACGATCCACTCCTTAGGATGTCCACCACTGTTACAAATGCGCTTGTAGTGTCGTGTGGTGTGAACTATTGGCGTGCTAGTTGAATTATTATTGTGATAATGTGTGATTTGGATCTTTGTAATGAGTGATGGGGCTTGTGGACATGTTCACAATGTTCCCTATTTAAAGATATTAGAATTTTTGGGTCTTTAATAAAGAGTAGTTTGTTCAATCTCGAATCTGTCTTGTGCTGAAATTCTGGAGCAGCCTACAATATTTCTGTTATATCTTGAGTTTGGCTACTTCAAATCTGGTGGAATTTCATTGGAAATAACTAGACTTCAGTACCTTTCCAACCCCATAAGAATCACCTTTATATCTGTTCTGAGTTGCGAGTTATAACCTTTCAAAGTCAATGTTTCTACACAGTATTGGGTCTAAAACAGTTTCTGTTTTGTGTTGATTTGGACCACCATAGTTTCCGAATCTGGGAACTTGATCTGAAGAGGAGTTGTAGAGAATTTCATAAGCTCTCCAACCGTATATAGAATGCTTCTTTTTGATATATGCATCTTGATATATGACCGATTTTCTATATTGTAGAAATTAAAACTTGTCTAGAAATTTTTAGATTTGCAATCCTTATTTTTATATAAGTGATTTGTACCCTGAATCTCTCTAAGCTTTGATTTTTGTGTTGCATTATAGATGGCTGCTCATGGAAGCAGAGGCAGAGGTAGAGGCAGAGGCCATGGACCCATAACTCCAGAGGATTTAATGGACCAACAGTTCCAGATGATGCAAGCTATGATAGTTCATGCAGACAATGCAAATTGGAGGTCTACCACATGCACAACTACCAAGAGACAAATGCAGGGAGTTCATGCATGGTCATCCTCTGGTGTTTTATCATGCTATAGATCCTATGGAAGCTGATGATTGGCTTCATGTGATGGAGAAGCAACTGGACCTTACATAGTGCAATAACCAAGAGAAGGTGTTGTATGCTTCTGGGCAACTTCAGGGGGCTGCTCAGGTATGGTGGGAGACATATCAAGCTGCTCATCCTGTCAATGCTCTTGCTCTCACCTAGGAGAAGTTCAAAGAAGATTTCATATCTCGCCACATCCCTAAAGGTTTAAAAGAGCAGAAGGCAGAAGAGTTCAGGAAGCTCAGGATGGGCAATATGTTTATGAGCGAGTACCATGCTCAGTTTGAGAATCTGGCATGGTATGCTCCTAATGAGGTCCACACAGATGCTAATAAACATCATCATTTCCTTAATGGGATCTATTATGACCTCAGGCTGCAATTGAAGGGAAACAAATATAATTCCTTTAAAGAGTTGGTGAATAGTGCCATTGTACTGGACAATGAGCGTCTGTCATAGGACAAGAAGAGGAAGTGGAATAGTGGATAGGGCTCTGGAAGTAACTCCCATTTTCGTTCCAACTCTCAGTGTGGTTTCCAACAGAAGTACCAGGGTCCAGTCAGCCAGGGGAATCGAGGTCAGTACTCCCAGTGTCAGAATTAGAACCAGTATCAAAGTGGCAATCAGCGCTCGCCGTAGCAATTTGGGAATCAAACTCCACGTCTCACCCCACCCAACAACATTCCTGTGAAGAGTGGGTCTCCAAGCACTCCTCAGTTGTGCTACCACTGTGGTGAACCAGGGCATTATGTTAATCATTGTCCCAAGAGGCAAAATTAGCAGACCCCTCAGAGGCAGAGCAACAACCACAAGCCAAGTGGTAATCATTGGAGATTTAACCATGTTCTACTGAGACTGTGTAGGAGGGTCCTGAAGTTATGCTGGGTACATTTGAACTCAACTCCATCTCTGCTATAGTTCTTTTTGATTCTGGAGCATCACATACTTTTATTTCACATGCATTTGTTAGAAATCATAGCATCTCAGTAATTGCCATGAACAGTCAAATGTTAGTAAATTCCCTGTTGTATTCTAGCATCTTATTTCTGCCCCAGAGCAAAACTTACTTTAAGGGGGGTAGATATCATATTCAGTCCTATTGTGTTGAGGTCCTCTGGCATTGATGTGATATTGGGATTGGATTGGATGAAGCAACACAAAGCAGTGATACAGTGTAAGGAGAAAGTTGTGGTTCTGACATCACCTAAGGGAGGCCGAATTAGTGTTGAGGTAGCATTGAAAGCACCACTAGCCGCCATAATCAATCTGCTTAGAGCCGTGTTGTGGAGGAATTTTTAGATGTGTTTCCAGATGACTTGCCAGGTATGCCGCCTGACCGAGACATTGAATTTATCATTGAGTTATTACCTAGTACTACACCTATAGCTATTAATGAATTAGAAGAACTTAAGAAACAGTTAAAAGAGTTGGAGGATAAGGGTTTCATTCGTCCTAGTGCTTTGCCTTGGGGTGCTCCTGTGATCTTTGTTGATAAGAAGGATAGAGCTCAGTGAATGTGTGTTGATTATCGTTCTTTGAATGAGGTTACCATTAGGAACAAGTATCCATTGCCTAGGATTGATGAATTGTTTGACCAGTTGAGAGGTGCTTGTGTGTTCACTAAAATAGACCTGCATTCTGGTTATCATCAGTTGAAGATTAGAAATTCAAATATACCAAAGACAGCCTTCATTACCAGGTATGGGTTGTATGAATATACTGTCATGTCTTTTGGTTTGACAAATGCACTTTCCTAATTTATGTACATGATGAACAAGGTGTTCATGGAGTATCTGGATAAGTTTGTGTTGGTGTTTATTGATGATATACTAGTGTTCTCCAAGATAGAAAAGAACATGCTAAACACTTGAGGTTAGTTCTGCAGAAGCTCAGAGAGCACAAGCTGTATGCCAAGTGAGGTAAGTGTGAGTTCTGTTTGAAGGAGGTCTCTTTTCTGGGGCACGTTGTCTCTTATGGTGGAATATCAGTGGATCTTGGCAAGGTGAAGGATGTTCTGAATTGGAAGCAACCTGCAAATGTAAGTGAGATTCATAGTTTTCTCGGTCTGGCTGGTTATTACAGGAGGTTTATTGAGGGTTCCTCCAAGCTTGCTAAACTAATGAAAGCTTTGTTAGAGAAGAATGCAAAATTTGTGTGGTCTGATAAGTGTCAAGCTAACTGTGAGGAGTTAAAGAAGAGACTCACTACAGCTCTAGTGTTGGTATTGCCAGATTGGAGTAATAAGTTCTCTATTTACTGCGATGCATCTCATTTTGGTTTGGGATGTGTTCTCATGTAGGAAGGTAGAGTTGTTGCATATGCATCTAGATAGTTGAGAAAGCATGAGTTGAATTATCCTACTCATGATTTGGACTTAGCAGTTATTGTTTATGCTTTGAAGATCTGGAGGAATTATCTGATTGGGCACAAGACTAATATCTTCACTGACCACAAGAGCTTGAAGTACATCTTTTCCCAGTCTGACTTGAACCTGAGACAACATCGTTGGTTGGAACTATTAAATGACTATGATTTTGATATGTATTACCATCCTAGGAAAGAAAACATCATGGCTGATGCACTTAGTAGAAAGAGGTATGCTAATGCACTTCAGATGACATCTGAATCTGATCAGTTGTGTGCAGAGTTTGCACATTGATAAGGATCTAAACTATATAACAAAGAAGTTGTTGGAAGGAAAGGCACTCGATTTCCGCATTGATGAAGAGGGTACTTTATGGTGTGGCAATAGGATCTATGTGCCTGAGGTGAAGGCCCTTCATCAGGCAATTCTACGAGAGGCCCATGACTCAGCTTACTCTATTCATCCTAGAAGTACAAAGATGTATCTGGTTCTGAAGGAGAAGTATTGGTGGATTGGTATAAAGAAGGATGTGGCCAAGTATGTGTCTATGTGTGATACATGTCAGCATGTGAAACTGAACATCAGAGACCAGCTGGATTGCTACAACCAATGAAGATACCTGAATGGAAGTGGGAAGAAGTAGGCATGGATTTTATAGTGGGTCTACCTCATACTCAAAAAGGTTATGATTCAATTTGGGTGATCGTAGATCGGTTGACTAAGGTTGCTCACTTCTTGTTGGTCAAGACCACTGATTCAGGGACCAAATTAGCAGAGTTTTACATGGAGAGGATAGTGTGTTTGGATGGGGTTCCTAAGAAGATTGTCTCTGACCAAGGTAGTCAGTTCACATCAAAGTTTTGGCAGAAGGTACATGATTCTTTGGGAACTAGGTTGAATTTTAGTACTTCTTACCACCCTTAGACAGATTGGCAGACTGAAAGGATCAGCCAGATTTTGGAGGATATGTTGAGGGCCTATCCATTGCAATATGGTACTAGTTGGGATAAGAGTTTTCCCTATGAAGAATTCTCTTACAATAACAGCTATCAACAGAGTATCAAGATGGCACTGTTTGAGGCTTTGTATGGACGTAAGTGTAAAACACCCTTGTTGTAGAATCAAACTGGTGAGACTCAAGTGTTTGGGCCAGATGTGCTTAGAGATGCTGAGGAGCAAGTGAGAGTGATTAGGGAGAATCTTAGAGTGGCTCAATCTCGCCAGAAGAGCTATGCAGACACTCGGAGAAGGGAATTGGCCTTCAATGTAGGAGATTATGTCTATTTGAATGTGTCCCCAATGAGAATTATGAAAAGATTCAATATGAAGGCAAAGTTAGCACCGAGGTATGTGGGTCCTTTCAAAATCCTAGAGAGGCGAGGTCAAGTGGCTTATCAATTGGAATTGCCTCAGAGTTTGTCTGGTGTGGACGATGTGTTCCATGTGTCTCAACTTAAGAAGTGCTTACGTGTACCTGAGAAGGAACATTTACCTCTAGATGAGCTCACTATGAAAGTGGATCTCACTTATGAAGAGTTTTCAGTAAGGATCTTGGATACATCAGAGAAGGTAACTAGAAGTAGGGCTATCAAGATGTGCAAAGTGCAATAGAATCGGTGTTCAGAGGCTGAGGCAACTTGGGAAAGAGAGGATGCTTTGAGGGCAGCGTTGTCTCACTTATGAAGAGTTTGAGTAAGCTCAGCTCGATCTCACTTATGAAGAGTTTGAGTAAGCTCAGCTCAATCTCAAGGATGAGATTCTTTTAAGGGGGGTAGAGTTGTCATGCCCAAAATTTTGCATTGTTTTCAAATAGTCAAATTGATTTATTTATGCAATCGTTGATGCATTCATGCTGCTGCATAAGTTTTGGTTGACTTGTTTGAGCTTGTTGCCTAACCTTTGTTTTGCTTTCTAGTTACTAACATGCTCTAACCTGTCCCTAGTAGGCCCTGGCCAACCCCAGCCCCTAATGGCCAAGTATGGCCAGCCCTAGCCGGCCATGGCCAGCACTGGCTAGCCATGGCTAAGGCAGCGACAACAGTAGCCGGCCACAGCGGCCAGCTCTAGCCACCAGCGGCCACAGCAGCCAGGCCAAGCTAAGCAATCAGCCCAGCCGTAGCGGACCATAAGCAGCGCGGCCAGCCAGCCCGCAACAGCGGCCGCACGCCTGCCTTCTTCTTGGGCCTAGCGACCGAGGCCCAGCACGCCCACTGTAGCCGAGTGTGCTAGTTATATTATATTTATCAGACTTTTATATTTGAGACTATGTAATGGATATTTGTTCGCTATGTAATAAACATTGAGATGGTATTGTTTATCGATTTGTCGACTTATGTGTGTGACTTCCGGGGGGCGCACATAAGGCTTATTTATATCCCATTTAGTCCTTAAAATTGGGATGTGACATTAGTGGACAATGCATACCCGAAGGAATATACTAGTAATACAAGGGCATTATTGTTACATAGCTAAAGGTCATTTTCTATGCTAAAAAAGAGTTTATTTGAACACAATAGCATAGAAAATTTATTATTCACCACTACTTCATTTCTAGAGGATTGATTTTATCTTATGTCTGATTATATAGGTATTATGAAATAACTCAAACTCATAGAAATAAAGCAATAATGAATTGAGAGATTGCAAACTAGCGTGTGAAGTGATGTGAGCATGAGAGGAGGAAGAACTCAATTGGTTCATCTAGGGGTGTGGCCTTCCTTCCTCATGCATCAACTTCTCAATCTAGGAGGTGAGGGTGCAGAAGGTTGCATGTTCTTCTCTTGTCAATTTTTCTTGATTCCTGATGATTAGTGGTAGACAAGATAATGCAGCTGAAACTGCAACTCGAAGTCCTCCACAATGGTCTTTGTCTTTGAGTGTCATGATGAAAACTTGTTCACCAACTTCCATGGAGTGAGTGCTTTGATTATGGATCATGTTTTGTGGCACTCTTCTTCTCTTTGAGTTGTGTCTCCCTTGTGCAAAGTTGTTGAAGTTCTTGTGTCTTGCTTCATCTCCACTATGAGCTTATCTCAGGACTTTCCCAATTTGAATTTTACGAGTTTTCCTGCAGGGGTTAGTCCAACAAAATATCCAACATCTACTACAGCATACTATCGACTCAAAAATCAACGTAGACACCACATCTAATTTGATTTAAGAGGGCCTTTTTAACCTAAGCACCATGTTTAATTTAAAAAGCCTTTGAAAGTAAGATCACCACTCCTAAACTAGGCACCATGCTTCATTTAAGAGATGTATGAAACTACTCCAAACCTAAACATATACTATAGCAAATAAAGGTAGCATGAGAGCATTATAGAGATTTACTCAAGAGTGATGAAGGAGCATGATTAGTGTTTAACAAATTGAGCATGTCTTAAAGGTAGGGACAACCACAATAATGTAGCAACATGGCAAAAGATTTAATTATGGAAGCATGTCCCCTAAGCTTGAATTTTGCAAATTCGAGATTGGATGAATGTAATTCAATGTTGCATAATGATTGGCTGGTGTAACACCCTAAAATTTGCATGGTTTCTAAAATAGCTAAATGGATTTAATTATGTATTTTTGTGGGCATTTAATATAGGAGAAATAATACTTTTTATAAAAATAAAATGAAAAGTAGGTCAAGAAGCATGTTTGTGCATCCATGCTGCTGCATAATTTGTTTTGTGATGTGTGGTTTTGACCAAATTTGAAAATAAATTTAAAAGAGTTTGAAAACCTATTTGAAAGGTGGTTTGAATAAAAGAAAAGTCTTTCTTTTTCCCTCCTCCCTCTTTTCCTGTCTTTTGGCCTAACCGGCCTAGTGGCCTGCTTCCTCTCCCGCCTCCCTCCGGCCCTAAGGCCGGTTCCCAGCGCTGCAGTCTACACGTCCTCCCTTTTGGGCCGGCCCAGCAGTGACAGCCCGCAGCAGCGGTCACGCGGGCGCCGTCCTCTTTTTGGGCCATGCGGCCGAGCCCAGCAAGCAGCCACGCGTGCGCCCGCGTCTACCTCCTCCGCTTCGACTGACGGCCAGGACCCACCCGTCGGCGCTGTCTCCTTCCTCGCGCGCGTGTCCAAGAGGGATTCCACCGTCGAGTCCGGCCTGACCTTGACTCCTCCCAGCCTCGCGTGTGCTCCAAGCCACCCGGGCATAAATAGTGAGCCCGAGCGCCGCCTCGACCTTCGCCTAGACTTGCAACCGCCCTCGCTTGAGGAAGCCGCAGCCACTGCAACCCTAGCCGCCGTCCGCCGTCGTTCGCCACCAGCCTGCCACAGACTGCTCCGGCCTTCATCTTCTCCACTGGTAAGGTCGCCTTGAGCACCTCTTTCAATTGGCACTGATTCTACGTTGTTCCGTGGCCTGTAGCACTAGGTCCGTGGATGCCGGCGAGCCTCCAGCCCGCTCCGGTTCCCATCTTTGAGCTGTATGAGGTCGCAACAAGCTCCGCGTTCTTTTCGCGCTGTATGAGGTCATCTTCCCCGGCGAGCCGCTCCCTTTCTCACGCCTTCAGTCTGATCTGGACCGTTGGTTTCAGATCCAGTGGTCTGGGTCGCTCGATACCCCTTTCATCGGTGACTTTGCAGAAAACCCCCTGCCCTTTCATCTATTTAGTTAAGAGCCCTTTGCGCTTTTTACAGAATACGCTTTGTTCTCTAGAAAGTGTATTTTCCTTTTTAAAGATTCAAAATACGCTTTGCCCACTGGAAGGCGTATTTTCCTTTAACAGAGCCCAGAATACATTTCCTTCACTAGAAAATGTATTTTCCTTTTTCAGTTTCAAAATACGTTTTCATGTGTTTACAGTTTTGCCACTATTTTCAAACGCTTATAACTTCTCCGTTTTAGCTCCGATTTGATCCGTTCAAGTTGCGTTGGGTTTGTAATTTCATAGTCTACCTATTAGTATCATTGTTAGATTTATTTTCAGTTTTGAAAATTGAGTTTTATTTTAAACTAATTATTTTATAATAGGAAATCTGGTAAAATCCATAACTTTCTCGTTATAGCTTCGATTTTGGTGATCTTTACCGTGTGATCGTAGCAACGTGTAGAATAGTTTTATCAACTCTTTTCAATCCATTTTATGAAATGGTGTACTATTCTAATTTGGATCTATTGTTTGCTCGTGTATGATTGCTCGATGCTCGTGTGTTGTTGATTGTTGATCGGATCTACAGAGTGAGCCGTTCGTTGGAGATCAAGAGTTCTTCAATAACCAGGATCAGCAGGTTCATCAGGAAAGCTTTGAATAAGGCAAGTATAGTTGGGACCATCTTTATTACCTATTCACGACATACACTAAAATCATATGCATGTGTCTCTTTGCTACCATGTTAGGATTACCTAGCTTTGAACACTTGTCTACCTTGATAACTGGGATGTTGCACATGGGTAGTTAATGCTAGTGCTTTACAACCATGATCTTGTAACTTGATTAATGACTATGCAACTAATGAAAAGATGGTTTTCAATAAGATCCAAACTGTAAGTGATCATCCAGGACATAACGTACAGCTATGGGGGCTGTATGGCTCTGGCTCTAGTTGTTCATAGGACCTTTTCTAGCGAGTTAGAGGAACTACGAGTTGGGTATAGGGCTGCCTCTTTATTATGTGTTATAACTGGGATGTGCCATTCTGGGAGAGGGGTTTTCTATATTCGATGACCCTGCGGCCCTAGCTTGTTAGATGAATCTATGAGTGGCTTTATATGTTTTATGGTGGTTTGGGAGTAATTAACCCACTCAATTGTAGGACATGACCCGTAGTGAAAGTGTACACCTCTGCGTAGAGTTAAACCAATATATCATCCGTGCCTGGGTGGCCAAGGGATTCTTATGGAATTGGATCATCAACTCAATTTGTGCTACATGTTAATGTTGTTTTTATCATATTCTTAATCATGTCTACCTGATCATGTGGTTATAGGAATTGTTACTACCTTGATGCTAATTGCTAAAATGTGACATACACTAAAAGCTGCATGCTGTTAAACTGTGTCAACCTTTATTGAGCCTTATGAACCCCTGCTATGCTTGCTAAGTACGTATGTACTTACACTTGTTTTATTTCATTGCTTGGAAAATCCTAGATGGGTAATAGATCAAGATTGGAGTGAGAGTTATCGACACGACTAATAGCTTATGTCAACCAGTTGACTTGTCCATGTGATGGAGCCATCATCTGGAGTTATCTTAGTTATGTCTTATCTTTGTTAAATACAAGGTCGTGCTATTCGTGCACTATGTAATAAACTCTAATTTGGTACTATTTATAATTTGTCAACTTATATGTGCGACATCCTGGGGCGCATGTAAGGCTTTTATATATCTTATTTTAGTCCTTTAAAATGAGATATGAAAGTTGGACATACCTTGCATTTGTTATTCCTTCGTTCTTTTTGCACCAATCCTAGAAAGGTTAGTAACAAGAATACCCGAAGGATTATTTTCACGTTTATAACTCTATGCTCAATCAGAAGGGTAATATAGCAAGAAGTTTAACACTCATATGTTTTGGTCAAAAAGTTCTTGTTTTAGGACACTAAGCTTGTCCTTGGGAAATGTTCAAGATGTGCTTTGGTGAAGAGGTTTCCCCTCCAACACCAATCAATGTGCACCTATCTCAAGATCAAGCCAACACAATGACATCTACAAAATTTATGATAAACATATGCATCAACAACCACCCTTTCAAAATCTTTAAGAACATGGAGCATGAGGGGTTTGAAGATCTCGTGCAGGGCAATGTTAGAGAGACTAAGTGAATCAAGAGATTTCTCATATGAGCAAGGACTTGATGGTGTGTTTATGAAGTAGCTTCCTTGGATTGCCTCCATCACTGTGGTCTCCATCATTTTCGACCCCCAAGGGTAATTCTTCATAAATGTCCAAAGTTTCCCTTGGATTGCCTCTCAAGTTCATCTCATATAAAGCCTCGTCTACACATTCAATGGCAATAGCACATATATTTTAATGCTCTCTAGCCATTGATGCTGTTCTTCTCAATCTTCCTTGTGGTCTTGATGAATCCTATGAGTTGGATGTCTAGATGGATTCCTAGGATCATCAAGAGGTTTAGGAGAAAGGGCATAAAAGGAGTCACAGGTCTAGGATGGGTTTAAAGATGGGTTCGAATTTTGTATCTAATGTGGGTATAGAAGGGGAAACGATAGGAGTAGATTCTAGATGGCTTGGCTCTCCTTCTATGGCATCTCTTGACATGCCATCCTTGAGTCTTTCTAAATGTCCTCCAAAGGAATTGGATTTGAGAAACTTTCTAAGAGATCCCTTTTTGAAAAGATTCAAAGTATATGCACTCAAAGGTCTCTTATGAAGCGGGAAGTTTATGATTCCCGCAAAGTCGTCACTAGAATGAATTTCCAAGGGTAGAATTTCTTCTTCCCTTAGAGGAGTTTGGAGTACTAAATGTTTGGGATTCATAGCCAAATCTTGGGACTGGAATGTTTGTAAGGTGGCTATGGAAACTTCCTCTTCTTGATTGAGGGATGATTCCTTCTCTTCCTCTAAGAGTTCATCATGAAGGCCAGTACAAGGATTATGTCCACTAATAAGGACAGTCCTTGCTCCACTAATGGAAAAAAGGAAAACTCCTCCAAAGGTGACATGATTAAGACACATATAAAGATATTGAAGAAGAACAAGGTCTTGTAAGGCTAGGTCTAAACCTGGATTGATAAGAAGAATAAAAGATTCCCTAGGTGTAGACAAAAGTTCATTACCTTCTTGATGGGAAGATAGGACCTCAGGTATGGGAAAGGGTTGGTTATGACCTATTGCAATCAACTGCGGACGCAAATCATAATTAGGGGCAAAGATAAACTTTGATGATTCCCATGGTCTATGGCTGGTCTTCGAAGGTGTAGAAAATTCAAAGATAGGCGTGGAATTTGGGTTATCCATAAGGATAGAAAAGAAACATAGAAGATAAAAAGATAAAAGGATAAAAGTATATTACAATGTTAAGCAAGACATTAAGTTAACTCAGCAGACCGTCTTTCTCCCCGGCAACGGCGCCAGAAATTCTTATTGATATTTGTTACGCAAACAAAAGATAAGAGAAGTAATCCGCAAGCGCACGGATATCGGTGAGCACTTCACCCGGGAGATAATTCTAGAGTATTGTATTTGTTTATCCGCAAGGAGAAAGTGTGCGAGACTGCTTAACCCCTGAGCTGCAATCAAGGTAACGTGATATAAGCGATATAGAGAAGACTACTTACGGCAACCTGGTTTTAACCTGTGGCAAGCTATGCGACTACTACTCTATTGGGGATAGACCAAAGGAAAAGAGACACCATAGAGGATGCTTAACCTCAGGCTTTTAATCCTACCAGCCTTCTAACGGGAGGAGGCTCCAAAGGTAACAATGGGACTGTCACTTCCCACGCTACTACCAACCAATCTAGCTAGACAGGGGATATCTACGAGTATCCTAGCCCAAGCACCATGCTTATGCTACAGATGATTACCCCACCCTCAATGCAAAGAGAATAAAGTAAACTCGTAAACCATAGAACAACAATAACATGAACTTACTAGTATTTAGAAGTTGAATCACTAAAGAATCTCAGAAACAAGCTCCGGGTTAGGGAGACTTGATCCCGTAGGTACAAGCTAGAGAGGAGACACCGACAAGCCGGGCTTCCTCCAACTCTCCCTCCACTCTATCTCTCTCAATCTAGAAGAAGAACTCTAATCTCACATAGAGACTACAAAGCTAATCTCTCTTGAATGCTAGGCTCTAAAGAGGAGATCCATTCAAGGGACCTCTCTCAGCTAATCCTCTCTAGAAATAATGAATTAGGGTTTCTAGGGATTGCTCCTCCAGGGGCCAGGGGCCTTGCTTATATAGCCCCCTAGGATGCACGACAGCCCTTGGATGCAACTGACCTTAATGAATGAACGATGATTATTGATCCTCAAAGGCGGTGGAGGCAGGATCTGCGAGCTCGCTCTTGATTGGTCCAGGAGTAGGGCGGGCACCCTTGCGTCGAGCCTGATCGATCTCCGGTTCGGTCCGGTGCTTTCTCATGTCTTCTAGAGTCTTCCTTCTCATGCATGGGTCATTTCTCTCTATGTAAACATAACATGTGGGCCTTCCTTTGTTCTTTTTAGTTGACACCATACAGAAATAGACATTCACCAAAACTCATGGAATTCTATTAGTGAACCCCCTATATCTATGTGGTATTTACTTTTAAATCCCTTTCTAAGCTTCATTGACGGTTAAAAATGACACTTATCTACCATCAGTAGTTATATAGACCCTTGTTTTATAGCATCCACAGAGTTTAATGGCGCTAAGTTGTGGAAACTAGACAATGAAAACCTAGCTGGAGGTAAGACTGTTGAGGAGAAAGAAGCCATTCATGCCGACAAGCTATACAAAGCAAGCATTAAGGTTGCGGCATAGATAGCCCGATATTTGAAGAATCTCCAGCACAACAAAGCCATCTGGTTACCATACCACTTCGGGTAAGTTTGACTCTATACTTAAATAAAGCATTGTTTGATATATTTACTTTGCAAAAGAGCTAATTTGTTTCTTCATCGATTAAATTCATGCACGAGCCATTGGATTTTGGTAAGGATTGATGTTGAGTCAAGCATGGCAAGTGTCTATGATTCAGCAGATTATGCGCCAGAGTCATACAGTGACTTCATATCGATTCTCAAGACGTATACATATCTACAATCTTCATAATCTTATATAAGTTTCTATATATACTCATAAACTTCACTATTAAGATACTAACCCATTGCATTTGCTAAATTCATTCAAATAGGGCATTCATGTCGGTAGTCTGCTCATCAGTCTTGATAGGCACCATCTCAATCTCTCCTTCAAGGATCTTTTCTCTTATGTAATGATAGTGGATTTCTATGTGCTTGGTCCTTGCATGAAAAACTGGATTTTCTGCTAGACGTATAGAGGATAAGTTATCACAGAAAATCCTTACTCCATAGTCTGTAGGTTGATAAAGATTCTCCATCAATTGCTTAAGCCATGTGCTCTCTTGAGCTGCCATTGCCGCAGGACCGATACTGTACTTTAGTACTAGATAATGCCACAGTAGGTTGTCTTTTGCTGCACCATGACATAGCTCCTGAACCAATACCGAAGAAGTATCCTGTGGTTGACCGCCGTGTGCCATAATCTCTAGCATAGTCGGCATCACAATATCCCATCACTTGGCAATCCTTTGCCTTTTGGTATAAAATACCAAAATTGATGGTGCCTTTAACATACCTGAGGATACGCTTGACTGCATCAAGGTGAGGCTTCTTTGGATTGCTCAGGTATCGACTAACCACTCCTACTAGATAAGAAATATCTGGTCGAGTCAGTGTGAGATAGCTTTCGACCAACTGTCGATACATAGTCATGTCCTCCAAGTTCTTTCCATCATATTCCAATAGCCTCACATTTGGATCCATAGGAGTAGAAATGGGCTTGCAGTCAAGCATTCCATACCTTTGTAAAAGATCCTTGGCATATTTCTGTTGACTTAGAAATAGCCTTTCCTTTGTGCGCTCCACCTCAAGTCTAACAAAGTGATTCAATTCTCCAAACTCCTTCATTTGAAATCTGACCGAGAGATTCTCCCTTGTCCTTTGTATTTCCTCGGAGTAATCTCTCGTGATGATCAAATCATCAACATAGACCAGGACTATAGCTAGTCTATTATCCTTGGCCTTCACAAATAAACTAGAATCTGATGGAGCGACTTTGAAACCATTTTGTATGAGGAACTCACCGATTTTCCCATACCAAGCTCGTGGTGCTTGCTTTAAGCCATAGAGTGCTTTCTTCAATTTACAAACATACCTAGGGAGGATCTTACTTTCAAAGCCTCTTGGTTGCTCCATGTAGATGTCCTTGTCAAGCTCGCCATGTAAGAATGCATTCTTGATATCCATCTGCCACAACTTCCAAGACTTGCAAGCAGCCAATGCTAGCAAGACTCGAACAATTGTGACTGAATGTTTCTTCATAATCTGGCCCATATTATTGAGAGAAACCCTGATCCACAAGACGAGTCTTATACCTCTCAACTGAGCCATCAGGACGAGTCTTTATCTTGTAAACCCATTTGCAAGATATGGGCTTTACTTCCTTTGGCCTTGGCACCAAATCCCATGTTTGATTCTCATTTAGTGCCCTGATTTCTTCTTCCATCACCTTACGCCACTCGGGACCTTTTTCTGCTTCTTCATATGAATATGGCTCAATAGGTATAGACTCATTAACTAGGGCAGCATTAGCATACCTTGGAGTAGGCTTCCTCTGTCTTGTTGTCCTCCTTAATTCTTGAATAGGTTTGTCAAGCTCTACTTGTGGTAGTTGAGGCTCCGCTTGATGTACACCAGTCTTCCAAGGACTCTTGCCTTTGTTTGGAGAACCTTTTTATCTTCTCTTGGGGTTGATTGATGCTCTTCTTCTTCTTGGATTCCTTCTGAAGCTTCCTCAAAATCATGTAATTTTGGTAGCTCAACCTTCTCCGGTGACCACCATGCTAAGGCTTCATCAAACACCACATTTCTTGAGGTGTGGCACCTTCTTGTGGTTGGATCGCAGCACCTCCAACCTTTCCGTGCATCATCATAGCCAACAAAGATGCACCAAATTGCTTTCTTCTCAAACTTGCTACTTAGGTGATTGGGCACAAACACATAGCAAACACAGCCAAATACTTTGAGATGGATTACCACCAGCTTCACCTTCCATAATAGCTCATGTGGTGACTTGAATCCCAACTTAGTTTGTGATAGCCTATTAATCACATAGGCTGGTGTCCTCATACACTCGGCCCATAATCTTGCTGGTATATTCTTAGCATGGAGCATACTTTGACAAGTCTCCGTAAGATGGCAATTCTTGCGCTCTGCTACTCCATTTTGTTGGGGAGTATTAGGACAAGTTAATTGCCTTCTTATTTTGTGCTCCTTAAGATAGTTGGTGAACTCATTTGATAAATATTCTCTCCCATTATCAGTACGTAGGCACTTAATTTTTATGTTGAGTTCACCTTCTACCTTCTCCTTGAACTCCTTGAATTTTGTGAAAGCTTCAGACTTCTCTTTCATAAAATAAACCTAGAAGTACCTTAAGAAGTCATCAATGAAAGTCACCATGTACCTCATACCTCCAATAGATATTTGCTTGATTGGGCCAAAAACATCCAAGTGTATGAGCTCCAATAGTGTCTCGAACCAATGATTTGATTCCTTGTATGGCAACTGATGGGCCTTGCCATACTGACAACCAGCACAAACAGTGTCTGTTCGGATATCCACTTGAGAAAGCCCCTTTAATACTTGCTTCTGGATCATCTCCTTTAGCTTACTATAGTTAACATGTCTAAGACGCTCATGCCAAAGATCACCCGTCTCATTCCTCCGAGCCTTGTCCACATAAGCAGATTCAGCAGAGAGGATATAGACCGATTGTCTCCTCCTTCCTTCCATGATGGGTGTGCCAATCACCTTTAATTTTTTAAAAATTGCCACACCTTCTGACCCAAAGAGCACATATTTTCCTTCTGCTGTCAACTGAGGGACTGACAGCAGATTCTTCTTCAAGCTAGGAACATGATAAACTCTATCAAGTTGGAGTTGCTGAAGACCATACCTTGGAACAACCGCCTTTCCAACATGAGAGATTGATAACTTTGAGTTGTCTGCCATAAGCACAACTCTCCTACCTTTATAGTCGGCGATTCCCTCTAAATTTTTTTTCATCACTACTCATGTGGTTAGAGCACCTAGAATTAATGATCCAATCCTCCTTGTAGTTAATTGTTGGATCATTTGTTGCTGCAAAAGTATGTGCCTCCATGTCCTCCTCCAACTCATTTTCCTCAACACCTTGAGAAAACCTAGCTTCAACATCCCATTCTTCTTCACTAGTGTAATTTTTCTTTTTCTCACTTGTGGTGGTGGCCACATTTCCTTCAAAATGCTTCTCATTCCGCTTCTCATTTCCTTTAAAGTGCCTCCTTGGAAACCAGCATTCTCAAGCAAAGTGACCCTTCTTACCACAATTGAAGCATTCATCCTTCCTTGGTTGTTGTTGCTGGTTTTCTCGTCCATGGGCTCCCCCTGAATAGCTACTTTTCTCCTTTGGGTGATGCTTGCCACCTTCCATCCATCTTGGCTTCGACTTTCCTTGCCTCCTAGGTGGTCCCTTCTTCTTGCTTGTGAAGAGAGCCTCCTCTTCTTCCTTCATAGAAATGCCTCCCATCCTCTTGGCTAACTCCTCCTGATTAGCCAACAGATTTTTTAACTCCACCAATGAAGGTTGAGTCGGCCATCCACTCACTGCGGCTATAAACCCATGATATTCGGGTCTAAGGCCATTAATGATGATTCTCCTCTATGCGGGCATCACCAAGTTTCCCCTCTAGTGTCAGCTTGGATATCTCTCGACATATGGATTTTATTTTTGTGAAATATTGGCCAATAGACATAGTTCCTTGAGAGATATGTAAGAGCTCCTTTTCTAATAGTTGGAGGAGTGCTTCATTCTTTTCAAGAATAATTTCCCAAGAGTCTCCCAAGCTTCCTTTGCGCTACCTGCATCTTGGATATGCTCTAGTAAGTCCTCCTCAATAGTTGTCTTTAGCACAAACATGGCCTTGCCGGCTTTGATGCGCCATTTTCTCAAGGCATCGCCACTCTCCTTTGATGAAGGCTCCATTATGGTGCCCGTAAAAACCTCCTATAGGTCTTGTCCTTGTAGGTAAGACTCCATGCAGGTCTTCCAATAGCCATAATTGTTATTATTGAGCTTCTTAATGCCTCCTGCACTAAAGAGATCCCCCATATCAACGGACATCTGGTGTCAACTACGCTTAGTCCAGACCAGCGTTCCTTCACAGTCTCGGACTGTGAACTTCGGCAGAGTCTCCCCTTAGTGCCTTGATGTTGCACTAACCAACACCTCTTCCAGATGGCCCCGGACCGTCATAGCTCTGATACCAATTGTAGAAATTTTTGGTGACCCTAATACCCACTAATGAGGACCTACACCTAGAACACCAACTCACTCTGAGTCGATCGGTTCTTTTATAATTTCTAGTTACTTAGTGCAAAGGGTCCTTTCGACGGTAGAGCCGTCTTCTTACTTTCGGGTGGCAGAGCCTACCAACAGATGAAGCTGACTTCTGGGTGACAGAGCCAACCTATGATGAAATCCAGACCCTTAGGATCCTGGGTGGCAGAGCCTACCTTCGATGGATCACAACTTAGACACTAAGTACTTAGAAACTATATGGCCCAACCAGGAGACTGACACTTGAAACGACTGACACTTGAAACGAAACTTTATTTCAACACAACTATTTTACACAAGAGTGATTACCTAGCACTCACCCTTTACACCTCTTATGTCATGCTCTTATAGATCTCTATGTCATGGCAAGGAGGGGTGTCTCTATTTATAGACCAAGGGGGCTCATAGATTTAAGACAAGTGTCCCCATTCTAGAGATTTTCTAGATTTTACAACATTTACTAATTTCTTTTATTACCTATTCTACATTCTTCCTTGATAAATATCTTGATTCATGAGTAGTAGGGAAACTTCTAGAGGTTTGTATTACTTCTTTCAACAGGATCCGCTGGGCACTGGCCCAAGTCGTGCATGGTTCCCCCTGCCTCGCCTATGGCTGTGTCGGTCGCTCAGGCGGTGGGAGCGGCGCCAAGCCCAGCGGCCGGTGAAAGATGACGGTAACCTGCGCCTCTGTTGGCTCCTGTGGATGTGTAAGATGCTGACTGCAACTTGCCTCATGTGGCCATGGAGGAAGGAGAGGAGCGAGGGGCGGTAGGGATTGGAGTTGGAGGGACGTTGGTGCTGGCGCTGGCTCCAAAGGCCAGGGATGGAGCAAGAGCAACAGCGATGACCTGAGACCATGGCCTATAGCTCTCAGCGACAAGGAGAAAACTAGAGGTTAAAATTGGTTCAGTTTCAGTTCCAAATTTTTCATCAATTGTTCATTCGTGTTCTGTTCTGTACTGTACTGTGCAGAGCTGCTAAATGCCTTGATTGGTGATTTGGAGCAATGAGGTGATAATCCGGATTTTTTTTTAATTCTAGATCAGAAGATCTATTCAGCAGGTATGAGTATCAATCAGGGAAGAGGCCTAGGCACAATCAAGGGAGGTGCTACGTTGAGAAGGGGATCTTTAGAGGTTTGGTTGTGAGAAAGTCAAGAAGAGGTTCCAAAGACATGAAGATTGCATAATCCACTTGCCCATGCCAACTCGACGTAGCCGTGCATAGTTCTTTAGTAGAGGTATCTACTGGTATAATACTCCATTTATTGAGATAACTGACCGCTCATTATTTAGTCACTAAAATTCCTCTGTTTATTGCCTTCAAAAAATTCCTTTGTTTCTTAAATTGACCAGGTTGGTCTTTCATTCTATTGATAATCTGATGCATGCTGAATCTTGGAGCACAGCACAAATACTGTTTTCTCTTGAGAGGTACACCCTCACCTATGACATTTAAATAGTTGCCTTTGTTCTAATTTATACGATATAACTATATGGCACACTAGTTTGAAATACTTTTTATTTTTGTTTAGTTTGTCATCTCTCTCTTCCCCACCTGTATGAACAGCATTTATTTGCATTCATACTTTCTACAGAAGGAAAACAAACCATGTCCACATTCCCTAAAAAAACATGCATGTATAACTTCCAATAGAAACAAAATAAAACTGAGGCAGATTTTTTAAAAGAAGGCAATAAATTATATTGTTCTCTTGATTTTATAATTTATTACATCAAGTCAGCACTCACTGCTTCTTTGTTCGACATTATTCAATATTGATATTTGTTTCTTTTATTATGATAAAGCTCTAAATCACGATTCCAGTACAACTCTTATCAGCTCCTGTGAATGCTGTGGATTTAATGCATGCTTGGGACTAACAGAAATGACATTAAACTTCATCCACTACTTCTACTGTAACTGCATGAGAAGGTGTGGCAGAAGCATATGATGGGTAGTGGTGACTCAGTTTCATATAGACTTCCTGCATTTCTGGTCTTGACTGAGGTGAAGTTTTTAGGCATGAAAATGCTACTTCAACAAGCGGAACAATTTCTTCCTACTCCACCATTGTTGGTGATGATAGACGCTGGTCCAGCATGTCCTTCACTGCAATCTCATAATGCTCTCCAATGGAAGCAAAGGTCTGCAGCTCCCTTGGGTATCTCCCCATCACAATCTCCAGTGTGACCACGCCAAAGCTGTAGACATCACATTTTGTCGTCACTACTGATGTGTATGCAAGCTCTGCATCAGAGTAAATCCCTGGAGTTAATATTACCCAATGTGTGTTAGCAAATAAACTGCAATATCATTGTTATATGCATGTAGAAACAAGAATTTGTTTTTTGTGTAAGAAGCACATGAATTAATACCTGGGGCTATATAACCATATGTTCCAGCTAATTTACTCCAATTAGATGAATCAGGTTTTAAAATCCTTGCAATTCCAAAATCTGAAACATAAGCCTTGAAAGATGCATCTAACAAGATGTTGTTACTTGTTATATCACGATGGATTATCGGTGGGTTGCATCCATGGTGCAAGTAGCAGATAGCTTGAGCCACATCTGTTGCAATGGGAACTCGCTTCTGCCAGTCTAACTGTTTTGCAAGTTCCTCATTTTCCAAGATAACTCGTAGGTTTCCTCTCTCAATGTACTCATATACTAGAAATTTGAACGTTGGATGACTGCAAAACCCATACATCTTGACAATGTTTTTATGCCATATCTTTGTCAACACCTCAATTTCACTAAGGAATCTCTTTTCTTCATTCATCACTTCAGTGGGGTGAAGCTTTTTCACAGCAACCAATCTCCCTCCTTGAAGGTGTGCTTTGTAGACAGTGCCATACCCACCTGAGCCAATGATGTACCTATCACTGAAATTTTCTGTTACCCTTGTGATTTCCTCAAAAACTAATTTCCCATCGAAATTCCACACTGAGAACACATCTCTTATATTTGTCACTACGATGTTTTGTTGACTTTGACTCCTGTAAATAATTCACCGACACTTGCAAGAATAAAAACTATGCACACGGACATGGAAATTGATAACACAAAGGTAGGAACTCGTCCTTTGTGATGTTCCATTATTGGAGTTGAAGAGCATAATGGCAGACCTGAGAGATTGCCACATAGACCTTTGTTGTGGATGAACGATTCTATTAACGCGTTGTGGAATACTCGTCCCACTGGAAGAGGACCTTCAAAATTGTTGTACGACACGTCCAGCGTTGACAAGCTAAACATTCTAGCGAAAGACGATGGAATGCTGCCATCAAACTGATTGTGGGAGAGGTTCAAGAGCTCCAGCATTGCCAAGTCCCCGAGTTGCACAGGTAGCTCACCTGTGAATTTATTGTTGCTCACATCCAATACAACTTGCAGGTTCTCTAGGTTTCCGATGGTTGTTGGTAATGCTCCACTCAAGTTGTTACAGTTGATCATCAAGGATTGTAACTTAGTGCAACTCCCAAGCTCTTTTGGCATCGATCCGCTCAACTTATTCACAGATACGTCAAAATACTGCAGCTCGCTCATACGACCAAAGTCAGGTGGTATATTTCCAGACAATTGGTTATGTGATAAGTCGAGTTGGTACAGATTTGCTAGATTGCTAAGTTGCGGTGGTATTTTGCCTGTCAACTTGTTTTTGTGCAGTATAAGTACCTCCAAGTTTGCTAGGTTGGAGAATTCTGTTGGCAGGCTTCCGGTCATCATATTTTCAGCCATAGCCAATCTAATTAAATTGATGCTTGAAGCCCAGGATTTTGGCAAATGCCCATGAAGTCTATTTTGTGATAAGTCTACTTGGTCAAGGTAAGGGTAGGGCACAAAATCGGATATATCTCCTGTTATCTGGTTGGAATAAATGAAAAAAGCCGTCAGACTCGTGCATGTTTTTAGGCTTCTAGGAATAGGGCCAGTGAACATGTTCACAGCAACTCGAAACACTTCGAGATTCCCCCCTTTGCAGACATCTGGGGGCAGTTCCCCTGAGAAGGAGTTGTTGGCAATACTGAGTATATCTAAGTGTGTAAGAGAAGCAAACTCTTGAGGCAATTGACCTGACAACATGTTACTGAAGAGATCAAGCCTTCTCATGCCTGTAAGGTTACCAAAAGAGGCTGGAACTGATCCTGAAAGCTGGTTTTGAGATAAAGAAATGAACTGGATATTCACCAACCTGCCAATCTCGCCTGGTATGGAACCCACTAATAGGTTGTCGGAGAGGTCAATTTTCTTTAGCCTCGTTAGGTTCCCCATTCTTGGTGAAATGGGGCCTCTTAGCTGGTTTGTGTACAAGACTAGCACCCTCAGTTTGTTCTGCAACCAAATCTCTTGGGGAAGCAAACCTCTGAGCTCATATTTGCTGAGGAAAAGGTATTCGAGCTCGGTGAGATTTGATAATAAATTGATTGGAATTTCACCACATAAGTGATTGTGATCAATCTCAAGACCAACTAAGTTTATAAGGTTTCCTAGTGAAGATGGTATAGTTCCTGATAATTGGTTGGTGAAAAGGTACAGCCCTGTTAGTTTGGTCAAGTTGCCCAGGCTCCAAGGTATTGGACCGCTCAAGTAATTGTCATCAAGCGAAAGATAACGCAAGTTCAGCAGGTTACTTAGAGAGCCTGGTATCGTCCCTGGTAGTAGGTTTAAGAAAAGGTATATCTCTCTTAGTTTGGTCAAGTTGC
>CM041631.1:53751406-53776331 GCA_023333625.1 Bothriochloa decipiens | reverse complement strand
CCAAGGAAAACATTTGCCGAATCTTAAATAAAAATAAAATTACTAATATTAATAACTATTATTACTCCATTTAATTATTCAAAACACGTATAAATTGTGTGTGTAGATTTGTCTTCAAAATACTTACCAAAACTAGAGTTGGCCTGAGCTACTTGGCTCTTCCACATACACTACACCACAACACCAAGATTAGCGATAGACGATCTGACGGTAAAGCAGGCTATAGCGACAGACAATCTGACGCTAAATACTTACAGCGACATACCACAGCTGCCAGTGTAAGTCCTGCCAGTAAAGATCTACAGCGACAGACAATTTGTTACTCTGAAAATTTATAGCGATAGATAGTCTGTTACTAAGTTTCAGCGACAGATACTCTGTTAGAAACCATACACCAACAGATCATCCAACAAACCATATACTTATAGCGTCAGATTGTTCAACAACACAATTAAATATAAATAAATAAATGCAATTACAAAACCTATATTCAAGCTTAACGTCAAACACAAAAGAAATAGAAGCACATACATCACATGGAGGTCGCATACATATATATATATGATTTAAATATTGTCTTGCAAACTACATCATCCAACAAAGTCAGCCACATACACAATCTTGTCTTGCATACATCATCCATAAGTCATCAAGCACCAAAAGCTTACATGAATGCACACCCAACAAGCAATATAATTGATTGTCTAATATACTAATGTTTGTGCACACAATCATTGATAGGAACTGAAAACCGAAAGCACATCCATATCCACCAGGTTGTGTAGAGAACCATTTTCCATAAACTCATGTCAAGGACTGCCCAACACTTCCTGAAAAAATATAAGAACCATTAACTAGGTTAGTGGAGAAAATATGTGAAGCTGTTGTGCAATATAAGTTTATAATCAAGTGTAGACATCCATTTTCCAGAAATCATTATATGCTGAGCAGCTGCACTTTAGAGCTACAGTTCATAGTTGTTCCTAAACCTACTTAGCTTCCAAAGCTGAATGTCAAATTTGTTTTTAGAGTCACATACAGCAAGCAGCAAGCAAGCATAGAAATCACTATATATAGCAGGCAGCAAGCATAGCAGCCATCGACTCATCATGAAGGCGAGGGACATCATTTGTTGCATTCTTATGAAACCCATAAGAATGCAGGAATGTAGTTGTTGCAGCCTTTGTTTACCACCGAAGCTTTGGCTTCGATCAAACCTAGGGAAACAGAGCATGGTCACAGCTACCTATACTATCAGAGCATGTCCTCACAAGTGCAGGCGTTTTTCAAGGCTTCAACATACACCATAGTAGGCACCAGGCACCGGGCACCGTACACTGTTTCGGGAAGACAGATAGATCGAGGGCGCATCGGTGTGCGACATGGCCCCTTGTCTCTATAGCCTGGTCCCCACGTGAGTCTAACAACGCAAAACTGTCTTCATGGGAATACAAGACAGCACGTGGGCGCGAAGCACGCGGTGGGCGGCATGTCAGCACAGGCGATCATCGACTACTTGTACCTTTCGCACGCTACAGCCAATGTGCAGCTTAACGGCCAACCTGACAGAACTTCTATTTTTAGCTAATTTTTCTGTGATTTCTGAAAAATGATTTATATGAGGGGCTCAATACCCTACAAATCTTATAGGCGGAGTTGACAGTTGCTTAGGGACAGGTGGCAAAACCACACTGCAAAGGGTCACTAGCCGCCCCTAAAAAGACTGTTGTAGTAGCGTAACCGGTCAAGCAGCAATTTACAAGCAATTAGTAGTGATTATATGTAGTCATACTTAGTGACGGAACCAGCGTTTTTAGTTGAGGGGAGCCGGACAAATATGATCGTATTTTTAGTGTTAAAAAATATACATAACTATAGGTTTCAACAGATTTTTTAAAAAAAATTATATTATTTATAACTAAAATCATAATTTTTAATAAAAACTCAGTCAAATTATCTTTTTTTATTCTATATAAATTTAAATATATATACTTATTCATTAAATCTACCGTGCATGGGGGGGCCACGGCCCCTGCTGGCATCCCCTGGTTCCGTCTCTGACGATACTTTCTAAAGATGCAAAATAACAATATAATGTCTACAGTTCTCAAAAAACATGTCTATCTACCCAAAGAAAGAAATAAAACTGAGGCAGATGCCAAAAAAAAGCACTAATAATGACATTATTTTCTTGATTTTACAATTTGGTATATCAAGTTGGCACACAGTGCATCTCTGTTCCACTTTATTCAATACTAAAATTTATTTCTTCTATATTAGGATAAAGCTCTGAATCACTATTCCAGTACAACTCTTATTATCTACGGAGTACTGTTGACTATTCTAGGTTTAATGCTTGGCGCTTGGGACTAACACAAATGGCCTTACGCGCGTCATCCAATACTTCTAGTGTGGCAGTTTAGCGCTGCTGCTGAGGCCAGAGTCGGAGGGATGGAGCAAGAGCAACGCCGACTCGACAAAAACTGTACAGAAACTGGGCAACGAACGGCATGAGGTGTGGCAGTAGCCAACAAGAATTGGCGGGTCCCTCAACATCTGTCACCTGCTACACAGGAACAGGGCAACCAACGGCTGCCAGAACTGACAATGGGGCCAAGTGTTGCGGCTTTTGTTTACCACCGAAGCTTGGGCTTTGATCAAAACAGGAGAAACAGAGCATTTTACTCTCAGAACAACGCAGAAACAGAGGGCAAACAAGCTCACTAGCTGCCTGCATTTTGTGCTTATTGGGATTCTTGGGATACTGCACGAAGCTAGGTGGAAGAAGACACATTTACAAAGGCTTTATGATACGCTGACAACATCAATAATTGCATAGTAGGATTTATCCGTTTTACAGTTCTAACTGTCAACTCTTTGAAATGTAACACACTATTGCACCCTCGCATTTATATGGGAGAGATTATACACTGATACTCGCTTTGCGTTTATTATTCAATACATATGCTTTTATATCTTCCACAGTACAATACATACACACATTGGAAGGCTTGACACAACATAGAGGAACTTACACTTATGCATCGATTATCTCTTCACGTGTACGTGCATGAGAAGGCGACACAGAAGGTGGTTTCTGCAGAGCCAGTTTCTGATAGACGTCCTGCATTTCTGGCCTGAGCTGAGGAGAAGCTTGCAGGCAAGCAAATGCAACTTTGACAAGCAAAGTGATTTCTTTCTTCTCCACGATTGTTGGTGAAGATAAGTGTTGGTCCAACAAATCCTCTATTGCAAGTTCATGATGTTGTTCCACGGAAGCAATGACCTGTATCTCTCTTGGGTATCTCCCCATGACAATCTCCTGCGCAACGACACCAAAACTATAGACATCACATTTTGTTGTCACCACTGATGTGTAAGAGAATTCTGCATCAAAATGAAGCACTTGAGTCAACAATCAAACATAGTGACTAAGCAAAGTGAAACATTTCATATTTGCAAATAGTGACATGAATATATTTGCTATATGAAAGAAATTAACAGACCACATACCAGGTGCTATGTAGTCATATGTTCCTGCTAGTTCGCTCCAATTGGACGAATCAGGTTTGAGCATCCTTGCTATTCCAAAATCTGAAACATAAGCCTTAAAAGATGCATCTAGTAAGATGTTGTTGCTTGTTATATCACGATGGATTATTGGTGGGTTGCATTCATGGTGCAAGTAGTGGATAGCTTGACCAACATCTCTTGCAATGGCTACTCTCTTTTGCCAGTCCAACTCCTTTGCAAGATCCTCATTTTCCATGATAATTTGAAGGTTCCCTCTCTCAATGTAATGATACACTAAAAATTTGAACCTTGGATGGGAGCAAAATCCGTACAACCTGACAAAGCTTCTATGTCGTATCTTTGTTAGCACTTCAATTTCACTAAGGAATCTCTTCTCATCACAAATTCCTTCTTCAATTGGGTGAAGCTTTTTCACCGCAACAAATCTCCCTCCTTGAAGCAGTGCCTTATTGACTATGCCGAACCCCCCTATCCAATGATGTACCTATCATTGAAATTCCATACTGAGAGAACATCTCTTTTATCTATAACTGATGTAATTTGTGCTCTCTTCCTTCTGCAATGGATTATAACAAACACAACAATTGAGAGAATAATAACTATGCACACTGGGATAGAAGCAAGAAGGGCCAAGTGGTGAATCCTAGCTTTGTGGTATTCCCTAACTGGAGTTGAGGAGCATGTGGGAAGTCCTAAGATATTCCCACGGAGACCTTTGTTGTGAAGGAACCATTTTGCTGAGGCATTGTGGAATAGTTGTCCTATTGGAAGAGGCCCTTTCAAGTTGTTGTATGACACATCAAGTGTTGATAGACTAGCCATGCTACCAATGGAGAAAGGAATGCTTCCATTGAATTGATTATGGGAAAGATTTAGGACTTCCAACATCACCAACTTCTCGAGTTCCACAGGCGGCTTGCCGTGAGCTTGTTGTTGCTTACATCCAACAACATCTGTGACCATCCCGGACTACCAAGAGTTATTGGCAGGGGTCCACTCAAGTTGTTGTTATTAATCCTTAATGATATTAGCTTAGTGCAGCTGTCGAGCTCTTGTGGTACTGATCCACTAAAATTATTTGAAGATATATCAAGGTATTCTAAATTTTTCATCTAACCAAATTCAGGTGGTATACAACCTAAAATTTTGTTGTTTGATAGGTTGAGCAAGTACAAGTTGGGAGGATTGGATAATTCTGGTGCTATGGGGCCAATTAGGTTGTTGTTGTCTATTGTAAGTGCCCCCAGGTTTTCAAGGTTTGAAAGCTCAAGAGGCAAGCTTCCAGTTATCATGTTTCCTTCCATAGCAAAAATGGTCAAATTGATGTTTAAAGCCTAGGTTTTGCACAAAGACCCAGAAAAGTTGTTTCTTTGTAGTCCTACTTTGACAAGTGGGTATGGCCCTATGGCAGAACCTCCTAAATTATATGGCCCACATGCACCCATCATTGTCCCGAAGACCTCTAATAGCCATGCATGCGTCCCGTACAACTTAGAAAGCCCTGTGGGGTGCCCTCAAAGGACCCTGATTAAACCACATTTAATAACTCATACCAGGATCAACAAAGGAGTAGCTCCAATATTACAATATTTGTTACAAAAATATATATCAGAGTGCGGAAGAATAATAACATTAAATTTACAAAACATGAATAAGTTAACTTTTACAACTTAACTTCAATTGTGGAAGCAGAGTAGAACTACAGAAGACAACTTAGGTAGAGCACCTAAGTCGGGAGAGGACAACCAGATCACATCGAGCCCTTCGACATGAACTTGATTTGAACACCAATTAGCACCTACAATAGGGGTTCAACAAACCCTGAGTACAAAAGTACTCAACAAGACTGACCTGACGAAAAAGAGGGGTGAAGACTCATGAAATGCAGGCTAGAGGGACAAGGTAAGGCTTGCAAGAAATAAGAATTTTTACAGAAAAGCTCGACAGAAAGTAAAGTTTTCTTGCTCTGGCTCAAGATTACCAGCCAACTTCATTTTTAAACCTTAGCCATCATTCAAGTTGTTACTACGATGATGAACACCGATCGAGTCTTCTTCTCCGAGAAGCAACGGCGATTTGAATCTATTTTATATACCCAGCTGGGACCTAGATCTCGATATACATGAGGCTCCAACCAAAATGCATACCAGACCATATGATATACGTGAGGCTCCAACCAACACGTATACCGACCACACGATACACATGGGACTTTCGACCCATAGTGTATCGATATACGTGGGACTCAAACCCACAGTATACCACACCATTGTATGTGGATTTTCTAGTTTCTCGATATCACCAGATCACCATCGACACGGGACCTAGGGCATCAACAGACGAAAACACTATAGATGGACTCCTTTCCCTATGCAAGTTACCCGTCCGGACTCGATTTATTAACTATTATCATGATTCCATCAGATAAAACCAATCTCATCTTTGTCATTCTTTTACTTTTTAAAAACCTAGCTAATTAAACAGGGCTAAGCATTACTACGTATTTTTCAAATAACAGGTAACAAGGAATATGAAAATAAGACAGGTAATGCAATTGGTAGGTTTTCATTCAACTCCTATTACTTAATGCAATATTTCATAACTAAAGTGATAAAAACTTTATAAAAATAAGGATAGGGTTTGAATGCATCCGGGGCTTGCCTTGGTATTCGGGGTAGACGGTCTCGAGCTCTGGATCAACTCCCAACTCCTGAGTCTACGTTTCCTTGGGATCTGGTGCGACAACGTTAAACTCTCCGTTAACGGAAACTATACGATAAAATGATATGCTTCAACATGATGTAATAGTAAACATGATGCTCGATGGATGTATGATCAGATTAAGGGCTTGAGTACAACTTTCCTTTACGCTAAAGTTGCAAGCCAACAAAACTTACTTACTAAATTTGTTAGGGTTAACTATTTATTGAAGAAGTTCATTAAACACATAAAATAATGTTGATTAAACCCTAATGACAAGATTAAGGTAAACTCAAACAATTAATTAAAGTGCCAAGCATCATTAAGGTTAATGACCCAAGGTCATCAATCAATCCCAAAGTCAAACAAGCCTATAACGATTAAACTTAATTAAAGAAATTAATTAATTATTTAAAAGCATAAATTAAAGGCATAAAATTAAAGTTGTCTCAATGAGTTCAAAATTTTATTTTGAAAAGCTCTTCATCTAATTAGATGGCAAAACAAATTTCAGAAATAAAAACCAATTATTTTATTTATTAAAAATCATAGAAGAGGTATTTTTAATTAAAAGAGCTAATTTTAACTTATGTAAAGGTACTCAAAATTGGCATATTATATTTTTCCTAGGTAGAGGACATCATAAAGAGCATACATATAATTTTTTAGAATTTTTGGAACAATATATGAATTACTATGAATTATGGAAGAAAAAGCATTTTTAAATATTTTCTGGAAATAGAAAAAGGAAAATGGGAACAGGGTTCCCGATGCTGAACAGTACCCCGCCCGCATCAACCGACGATTTCTCACCGGCGGCGAGGTCTCCGGCGATGGGGTTTGGCCCTACGGGCTCAGCTTGGCACGACGAGGCGATTGAGCTAGCTAATGAAGCGGCGGGACGACGACGGTGCACTAGCCGGCGGCCATGGCGATACCGCGGCGCGGCGGCGCGGCTGCCGAGCTCACCGGAGCTTCTCCGGGGATGGCAAGCGCACGGGCACACGCGGGACATTCACGCAAACGCGATGGGAAACAAGATGAAGCCATTCCCGGCCCCTAGCCCAGACGGCTACGCGCGTGGCGGTGCTGGCAAGGTCGCGCCGGTGGCGAGCTACAGTGACCGGCGGCCACAACGCGATAGAGAAGAAATTGAGGGCATAGACAGATGTAGGAGCTCACCACGGGCACGGTATTTACGCTATCGGGCTCGGAGGCGGGCTGAGTCGAGCTGTAGTCGGCGGCGGTGATGGCGGCGGCGGTGCTCCGGTAGCAAGGATGGCGTCATGGTGCTTCCCATGTACCAACGGACCAACCAAGAAGTGCATAAGACGGAGGAGATGATGGCAAGCATGATAGTGTAGAAGATGAAAGAAAATGACCAACGGTGGCGGCGGTCGTCGGCGAAGTGACTCGCGGTGACGTGGTTGTCGTGAGCGAGGAAGACGACGGCGCGCGGGTGACTCGGGCGGGGAGAGTGAGCACGAGCTAGCTCAAACTGAGTGCAAGGACAAGGCGGAGCTGCTAGCAAGAGCAATTGAACAGCGGCGGATTGACGGTGCCGAATTTGAGCGGCAGGTGGAGGTCGTCGGCAATGGCGAGCAGGGGAAAAGGAAGAAGAAAAACGGCGATGGCTTGCTCTATTTATAGCGGGGAGGCGAGGAAGGGATGGCTGACATGACCACGGTGAATTTTTGCGTCTGAGGGGTCGAGCTGGCGATGGCAGCGGGCCGGAACGGCGCCGGTGGCCACGGCGACGCCATGAACCGAGGGGGAATTGATGATGATGACGTCATCGGTACTGTAGTAGATGACATCACATGTAAAATTTGCAAATTACTCTAGAATTTCCATAAGAACTCCAAAAATATCATTTGCATAACTTTTCAAGAGCTACATTTTTCATTTAACAAGCATTTTCAAATTTTGCTTAGTTTTTGAAATTTGAATTCAAATTCAAAAGGGAAACAAAACCCTAGAAACCAATATTTGCAATTACTTTTAATTTTTCAATAAAACTTGAAAATATTCAAATCTATGAAATGCTCAACTTTTCAAACTAAACATTTTTCATATACAAAGTTTTTCCAAAATATGCATAAATTTTGAATTATGCTTTTAAAATCAAAAAGGGATAAATATTGGAAAACAATATTTTTAAATTCATTTGAAATTATTTTTGGAATCTTGAAAAACTTTGAATACCAAAATTGTAGCTCTTGTCAAGGTCTACAAATCATATTTTGAAAGTATATCAAAATTCCTTATAGATTTTGAAATATAGAAAAGTTTTGGAATAAAGGGTTTTTAAAACTGAAGTCAAACTCGATTTGGTTTCTAATTTAATTGGTTGGTCATTAGTGATCACAAACATCATCCAAGGACATTTTTAGGTCAATGACCCAATAACATCCTTGGATGACCAAGTTGACTTTTTGAAAATCATTTTATAGCTTTCTAATTTGAATTTAGATTTGAATTACAAGACTTGGGAATAAGCTTTGAAATCCAAATTCAACTTCAAATATGGAAATCATTTTTAAGGGTTGGACTTAGATTCATACACTATGCTTGACACTAGTGTAAACACGATTTACACCTTAAGTACATAGAGTATAACCTAAGTATTTGGGATGACATTCGAAAGTAGGGTTTTATGATTTCATGTGACATAACATTTCAGAAACACAAGAAACCTATGAAATGTAAATTTGTTTAGTTGAGACATATCATGGTTGACCTAACATAAACATTAAGCAAAGAACAAGATAACAAGATAAGTTTTAGGTTGTTTTATAAACTTGCAGAAACACATAAAATGACAAGAAACTTTAAATAAACAGAAAGCATCATCATTTCATGTATAAAACTAAGCATCACATAAAAGATATCATTAAAACATGAATGCATTTATGCCATGATGCTCAATGATTATGCTTTAACAATGCACTTGATCAAGTTTTAGTTTTCATTAACATCTAGGAGGTTACAGGCCCAAAGGATGATATGTGTCCTATCATTTTGTTGGAATTAAGGTGAAGAATCTCGAGGCTCCTACATGTTTCAAGGCTTCTAGGTGTAGGGCCAGAGAACATGTTGTTGTGGACAGTCACCTTTGAAGATTACCTCCTTTGCATACATCAGAGGGTAGTTCCTCTGACAGAGAGTTGTTTGCCAAGTTATTTTTTGTTAAGTATGTCAAATTAGCAAATTCTTGTGGCAAAGGACCAGACAACCTGTTGCTGAAAAGTGATAGCTCTCTTATGCTTGTGAGGTTCATGAAAGTTGCAGGGATGGAGCCTAAAATCTCGTCTTCGGATAAATACAAGCTGTGGAGATTCACCAAAGCGCCAATCTCTACGGGGATGGATCGAACGAGTTGGTTACTATGGACCATAAGATAGTTCAGTGTGGTAAGGTTCCCCATGCATGGGGGAATGGGGCTGCTTAGTCAGTTAAGATGCAAAACTAGCTGGCTTAGATTGGGAAGCAAACAAATCCCACGTGGAATGAGCCCTGAATATTGTTCTTCTCAAGGGCGAGGAGATTTAGTTTGATCAAGTTGAAAGGGATTTGAGGTATCTGAACCCTTAAAAATTTCATGCCTAGGTTCAAAAACTCTAGATTGGTGAGGTTCCCGACCTCCTTGAGGATTGGCTCGGTGAGCAGGTTATGTACGGTGATGAGATATACAAGTGATGTTAGGTTCCCATGTGATGTAGGGATACAGCCTGTGAGGTTGTTGAAGGCGAACCCCAGCTGGCTAAGGCTTGGCAAGTTGCCAAACTGAGATGGTATGCTTCCATTCAACCAGTTACCACCGAGATCGAGGTAGGAGAGCTCTTGTAGGGAGGTGATGGCTAGCGGGATTTCTCCATGGACGCTATTATAGGTTAGGTCTATGTATGTGAGGAATGGGAGCACAGAGAAGTTTAGCTCACCAAGGTAGCCATCAAGGCCCGCATTTGGCATGGAGTTGTTGGTTACCGCAAGGGGTGCACGGCGGCCATGGTGCATGACAGCGCACACCACGCCCGTCTAGTTGCTGGTGCACGGGCTCGTCCCTGTTGCCAAGAGTCCAGCATCGGCGGCGAGTTCCACAGGGTGGCCTTCCACTGGAGCAGGGCCTCCATCTAGGAGCCGAGATGCATGCCCCGATGGTGCCTTGCCGCGTCCACGTGCCAGAATAGGAGGCATGAAAGGAGCAACAGGAGCATTATGAGCTTTATCGTTGCCATATGTATGTTAGTGGTTTTCTTCCATCTTGAGAGATCCTCCTTCCTTGTGCTCCCTGCGGCTTTGCGCACGGTCGTCTCGTTGGCACCATACCCCCACACATGCTGAGACGACTGAGATGGATGGTGCATCACCTAGGAAACTTAGTTGCCATTCATATAAACATTAGCCGCCCGGTATGTTGGGGAATCCTCCTCATGAGTGGGCAGTTGAGGAGAAGTAAATGCTCCTAGTGAGCAGGCCCACATGTCACAGGTGCAGCACAAGTTGTGGACCAAACTTTGTGTGCATCTAGTGTTATTTCTCTTGTCATACAAGAGAGGAAAGGGAAGCTTCGGGAGAGGCATCCCAGCATAGTACAAATCGAGATTTAGCCCCTTTGCTCTGTTTGTGAGAGAGGGAAGGAAAACCAGAGAGAAGAAAAAGAGAGGGAGAGAGTGAGATTAGAAAGGAAATAGTTAAAAGGTCAAGAGGGATTGGTCCACAAGGTTGTGAACCTTCAGATCGACAACCTTACTGCCTCTAATCTGAGTTCCACCGTCATTTGGTGAGGTTCTTCATCCCCTCCTGTAGCAGCCCCAAATCTTATTGTAAAGAGCCAAAATTTATTGTATCTTGATGTTTGATAGCCTCTAGTGGTGTCTAGGGCGAACTTGTTGTAATCCCAGAAACATATAAGTGGAAGAAATTTTGGCTGGCTTGGTCCCGTGGTTTTTACCCCGATTTGGGGGGTTTTCAAGTTAAATCTAGTGTCTCTGTCATTTCTGCGATTCTGTTTGCAACCACTTCCATCTAGTTCAGACAGAGCTAAAAGTGGGTTGCTGCTGCTGCTGTTGTGATCAATTGCTATCAGTTGCAGTCAGTTGTGATTCGGCTGGTGGTGTGCTCATAACTGGTTGAACCTATTTGAGCCAGTTTGGACTGCTGCTAATTTTCTCTGTGTTTATGTGTGATGCATAAGTTGCCTTTCGTGTATAGATGATGACCTGGCTGATTTAATATTGTGGTGACATTAAAGGTTTTCGCAGCCACTAATAGCGGTGTTAGTGTGGTCTTCCCAACAAGGTAAACCTTGCCGCACATGCTGAGACTGATTTGATCAGGAACGACCACTATACCTATTCCTGGATTGTCTCCTCATTTACCATTCATTAGCATTAGCCGCCACGGAACCTTCCCAGGGTCAACTGATGGACTGATATGTTCATCTCAATCCACTAAGTTCTATACACATGCGGACTGAAGTGATAAGCATGCATCCATACAAGGTCTAAGCAATATTTGTGGAACCACAGCGGTGGTGGCTGCTGATAGAGCTGTGCATCCTAGTGGAGCTGGCCATGCATCCTCCTGTATGGGAGCAAAGCAGCAAGCGGAGCCGGATGGCGTTATGTGCATGGGGGAGCAAATGGGAGTTAGACAAAGTCTGGGCGAGAGGAACATAGAGCAGGCTGATCCCAATTATCTCCATCTAACCGGTGGGTACGAGGCACAGCGCCACGAGTGGCTTGGCGTGGAGGCGGGCCCAAGCAGCCTCACCGGTGGGGAACGAGGCGGGTGTGGCGGCTTCACCGGTGGGGAACGAGGCACGCGCGGCAGCCTCACCGGTGGCTGCAGGTGCGCCACGAGCTGCTTGGAGTGGAGGACGGTGCGGGTGCTGGCCGAGACACGGAGCGAGCGGCTGAGGTGGCGCACATGGCCGAGACGGTCGGCGCGGATGACGTCAAGGCGAGCGGACCTCTGCCGCCGTCCCGCATCCCAGCTCCCACCTTGCGGCCATCTGATGCGGTCTCCATCCATCTGATTTGTTCGAGTTCATTCTCCTCTACTCGTTTTCGCATCTGATTTGTTCGATCCATCTCTCCAAGTTCTCTAATTCTCAGATCCCCTATCCCTCGTATTTTTTAGTATGAATTTGTGATTGGCAATGGAAATGGACGGAATTGTGATTTGTACTGAATTGGTGACACCTTGAAGATGAAGAAGATAGACTGAATCGAGATGTGAAATCTAGATCCAGATCTAGTGAGCATGCATTTTGCATGCTGTATTTTTTTTTGTTTTTCCTAAAGTCAAACACTGCCGAGTAAAAACTAGCGGCAGTGATAGGTCTGGAGCCATCACTGCCTCTTTGCCACTGCCGGATGAAAATCCGGTAGTAATAGCCCTCTGGCACCGACAGTGATAGCCTCGACTGGAGTAGTGTCTGAATGGATGATACAGACTAATCTGATCCATTCTTCCTACTATATATATCTCCAGTGTACAGATTTTGCAAATACGTCTACGTGACAAAATCACAATTTCAACCACGCAGTCCAGCACTGTCCCGATGAAAAATCAGCCAACTTGCCGGCATTAAGCACTCTAGCTATGGCTGAAGCTGATAGTTTAATTCAGAAACGTAGTTCAGTAAGCAAGAGAATGTGCAGCCCTTTCTAAATTTCTAGAGGAACGACCAACAAGTGCCAGGGCCACATGCACGAACCCCAAAAATTGCGAACTACATGAAAAAAGCTAGGAGAGCTAGCCAGCTAGGTCGAGAGCTTGACACCACACCGTGAAACGATGAACATGGCCCAATTGATCTCAAAAGGCGCAGCTGTCGTGGTATTGAAGGGTCCGAATCCATTCCACTTTGGCCGCCGACACTGCGCACGACTGGAGGTCGATGTCGAGCATGTAAGCACGCCGCTCTGGGTCTGAACGGGAGCGCGCGAGCGTGGTGCCGCTCCTGTCACTAATACACATGGGTGAGAGCGACTCGCGTCCAAACCCTAGCTCCACGTCGACATAAACCTCAACGACATGACCGGAGTCCCAGTGATGATCCCCGTCGTCATCTCGCCGTTGCTGTTTCATCATCACCAGCCGGTTGTTGGTCTCGATCCATACAGAGCAAAGCGAGCCATCCCTCGGCGGTCGTGCACAGCCACCAAGGCTTGTACGAGCGCGCTACCTGGAGTATTGCCGCCACCGCGTCGACGGGGAACGCAGTCACGGCGATCTGCCCCGTGTCGACGCTCACGTCGAGGGTGTAGAAGCTCCACCCCTCCCCCCCGTAGCCATGGGAAAGCCAGTGTGCTGTCCCACGAGCAACAGCAGCGACACGGTATCCGTCAGGCCCCCCATAGTCCATCGGGCTCCGGAACCCCGAAGATTGCTTGGCTGCAGTCTAGGGTGTCCCAGTCACCCGAGGCCGACGAGAATTTGCAGATGTGCAGGTACCTGGCGTGGCCGCGACGGACGTGTAGTTGCTCGGAGTTGCCGTGGCCGAGTAGGAGCACCTGGAACAAGGTGCTGTACCCAACTACCCATCCGCGGGGCAACTGCCGTCATGCATGCCAGCGGCGCCGTGGATGTCGGCAGCGGTGAGGAGGGCGTAACCCTGGACGCCGTCGTAGCCATCGAAGTTCGTGTTGACGTCGAGCACCGGCAGGAGGTCGCGTTTCCCGGTGAGCAGGTTGCACACGCACAGGCGCATATTCTTGTCCGTGGAGCGAGGCCTCCAGACGCGCACGAGGAGGAGGCCGTTGCGCGCCGCCAGCGGGGTGGCGTCGTCAAGGATGCCAGCGTCGTCGCGGACGAAGGGCGTGAGGAACCGGACCTGCGATCCGAGGACCGACCCCGGTGCCAGAACCAAGGCCGGCACGCTGGTCGGGAAGAGCTTGGAGGTCTTCCGTGGCCGGTCGCGCTGGACGAAGAAGCCGAGGAGCGAGGCGGACGTCGTGCTGGTTTTAACCGCCAGCGAAGTGAGTGACTGGTTTTAACCGCCAGCGAAGTGTTTTACAAGATGTTATCATTATGAAGCTCTACTTGGACATCGCCATTGAAGTTGTTCTCAATCTTTATTGTCGGTGCTTGTCAGATATGTAGGCCAGGGGCACCAACACGGCCCGTATATGTGACACGTCCGTGCTATCGGTCTAGGAGCAATCAAGAAGGAAACCTCCTCAGGTTAAGGAACTCAGCAGTCATGACGAGCAAGGCATGCCACCAAGGCCTCTAAGCAGCTAAGAACATTGCATGGTACACACTCATATTTGGTGAAGTCAAGATCATACATCTCAGCAATTTTTCATTGTCATATAATTGGCAAACGAATTCTTTGGGCTCTTCATTGTGTGGAGATCCTATAAACCTAATATGTTCCAATCAATCAAATTGAAGTATTCGAATTGAAATTGAAGGTACACAAAGAGGGGACAGAGACAAACAAACCAAGACTCCAAGAGGATGGCTGGGGTGGCAGGCGGTGGGGGTTGGGGCCACCCGGCGGTAGGATTGGAGGAGGCCGGGGCGGCCGGCGTGGCACCTTCCACCGGATGCGATGTTGCTGCCTGCTGGCATGGGAGAGAGCCAGGGAGCGTGGAGCATCGGAGTCCTAAGGCCGGAGACGGAGGGGGATGCCAGCGCAACCCTTGTCTCACCATGCGCGTGCGAGGGCAAGGGACAGAGGGACCTCCAAGATAGGTGTACCTAGACGATAGCTAGGATCAATTGGTTGCATATCATGCGCAATGGAATAGGAAAGCAACCAACCAACCTGATCGTCCTCTTTGTATCCCTCCTCCCCTCCACCTATATAAACCAGACTAGGGACCTCTCGGGCTCGGGTTCCATCCCATTCCATTCAGTACTATCTCGTAGCTATAAGCAACAATCCTTGCAACGAGTATACCGGTACATTCTGAAATTTTGTCCTCTAGTGGTTGAAATTTATTTTTTCATATGAAAATTTATAAAAGTTGTTTGAATCTCAAAATTTTACAACAATGCACATACACTACAACACAACACCAAAATTAGCGCTGGATGATTTGACGCCAAAAGCGGATACAACGTCGTGTGATCTAACGCTAAAAACACAATGCGTCAGTCTTCTGCTGTTGCAATAAGTCCTGACGTTAAAAACAAATAGTGTCAGACCAGACTTTTCATGTCAGATAGTCTATTGCTGTGAAAATTTTTAGCGTCACAGAGTTCATTGGTAATGTTTAACGTCGGATGCTATGTTGCCAAACATATAGCATGATCATTCAACTGTCCTTGTACTTATAGCGTCAGATTGTTCAACAGAATAAATATAAATATGAAAAAAATTAAAATTAGAAAACATGTACCACATACCATACCCAGATTTCAAGCTTAGGACCCATCACGTAAAGGTACACGTACATCACATGAAGGTCAATACATATATAATAACATACAATCTTGTCTTGCACACCATTTAAATCATTCACAAAGTCAGGCACCAAAAAATTACATGAATGCGCATCCAAGCAAGTAGGATTAGTAGTTTGTGTTTGAGATACTAGGGTTTCTGCACACAATCATTTCGAGGAACTCAAAAGCCTAAAGCAATGGTTGCTAACACTAGAGCTCATTCATGGGGTTAGGTGTGGAGAACCTTTTTCCATGAACTCAAGCAAAATACTTGTGCCGTGCACTTCCTGAAAAATATAACATGTAATTAGGCAAGCGGAGCAAAAATGTAAAGCTGTTGTACAATACAAGTTTGTAATCAACCAAATATAGACATGCTGAGACTTGAGACAAAAGATTATTTGGTCATTAACTCAATTAGGTTCAGCCGAGCAGCCAGCCAGCAACAAGCCCAAAGCAACACTTGAATGAATTTTAGATACAGATCTAGCTCCTGCTAAGGTTTTCCTGTGACTTGCTTCTGAACTTCTAACACAGTCCACATTGTGGCAACAAATTATTAGGTTCAGTTCTTCATGGAAAACAACTATTTTACATCTTCCAAATCTACAGCACTATTGCAAATTTAAAAGCAATAATTTCTATTAAGCTAACCAATATGAGCCTAACTAATGGCTCGTGCCATCTGGCCATAAAATTAGCATGTGTACTGCTACTATAAAGTATAATTTCCATTAAGCTATATAGAATTAGCATGTGTACTGCTAATATATATTTGCACCATCTAGATATGTACATATTGCCATACCTCAATTTTTGGAGGGAATAATTTCTGCACATTCAGTTAATTACCTTGTGGAGAAGATAAAGTCAATTATTCAACAGGATCTAAAAATCCATGCTGCTGTGCTCCCGATCACCAGCTAGCACTAAGATCTGAGCAAATATCAAGGCAACAACTAGGTTACCAAATAGAAAAAGGTTCCATAAAGGAAACACATCAAATATTTTGGCATATATGGAGTATAAATAACTATAACTATGCTGACAATTGAAGTTTATTGATTTAATCTAGACATAAAATTAATGCAGCATTGATCAATTACAAATTGTTCTTTGACCTCAATCTAACTCAGCGCATAAACAATTTCATAAGTGGCAGCAGAGAAATTTCAGTAGACTATTGGCAAATATAATGGAATAATTTCATCACTGAGAACAATTGAACATACTTGTCACCGTTCAGAAATTAAGCAATAACGTTATTTAAAAGATCTCTACATGACTACATCTGGGTTCATGATTTTTCCGCGAGTTCGCTATACATTCCCAGATTCAACCAAGGCATTAGCTTAACATGTAGTTGTGTTGCCAGATAACCTTACCAAATGGTGATGTTTATTATGGCCACCTGTGCATGCTGCAGATCGCCTCTCAATTAGGTAATGGAACATTTTTCAAATACTACTCCTTCCTGCCATGAAACATATGAACAACATGAGTGAAGGTTCAGAATCAGCAGAAGGTATTAAAGCAATCCTCAAAACAGCTTATGAATGGAATTCAGTTAGCATGCAGCAGTTATGGTTCAGACATGAAGATATATATGGTTCAGTCAGCAGATGCCAAACTATATTTAATACTGAGATATGCATATATTCCAGAAAGATATGTATGGTTCAGTGTGGCATTGTGGGGGTGGTGCTGCTATGGCTCTTTTTTTGAAATTGAATTCGAATTCAACCTCTATGGAATTAGAAATTTGTATGCCCCTACTAAAAAATAGCTAGATGCATTGACTTCTTGCACAACTGATAGTACAAATTGGAGTGACCAATTCTCTAAAAATATTGAGAGGGACTAAGATTACACCTAAGTTGCTAGAGAAGTCATACAATCTGAGTAGAGAACATAAGTTGCTCGAGAAGTCATATACTAACAAGCATTTTAATGTGTCCAGATTAGGTCCATATTAGACGGGGACCTCTTCAAGCAGCTGGAGCGTTCCAGATACAGCAACCAATGAAAAGCTTCATCCTGTGTGCTAACCACGTACCTAAAATGAAAATTGTTTGTCATAAAAATAATTTATATTCCAAAAAGATAAAGCTTACATATAGGGAAATTCCAAATTTGTGGGAGATACCATATACTGACATATCCTCCCTTTGGAGCTATTATTCAATACATGTGCCTTTGTATCTTTGACTGTACAGTGTACACTTAAAAGTGCTTGACGCAACATAGATGAACTTACATTTATCCATCGATTGTTTCTTCATGTGTATGTGCATGAGAAGGTGAGACAAAATGTCGTTTGTGGAGAACCAATTTCTGATAGACATCATGCATTTCTGGCCTGAATTGAGGAGAAGTTTGCAGGCAAGCAAATGCAACTTCAACAAACAAAGAGATTTCTTTCATATCCACCATCGTTGGAGATGGTAGGCGTCGGTCCAACATATCCTCTATTGCAAGTTCATGACATTGTTCCACAGAAGCAATGGACTGTAGCTCTCTGGGGTATCTCCCCATCACAATCTCCAGCGCAACGACACCAAAACTATAGACATCGCATTTTGTTGTCACCACTGATGTGTAAGAAAGCTCTGCATCAAAATAAAGACCAACCGGCAACAATCAATCATAGTGATGAACCAAAGTGAAATATTCCATATTTGCAAATGGTAACATTAATATAATTGATACATGCAAGAAAAAGCTATCTGGCCACGTACCAGGTGCTATATAGCCATATGTTTAAGGTAGTTCGGTCCAGTTGGATGAATCAGGTTTGAGCATCCTTGCTATTCCAAAATCAGAAACATAAGCCTTGAAAGTTGTATCCAGCAAGATGTTGTTGCTTGTTATATCACGATGGATTATTTGTGGGTTGCATTCATGGTGCAAGTAGTAGACAGCTTGAGCCACATCTGTTGCAATGGCAGCTCGCTTCTGCCAGTCCAACTCCTTTGCAAGATCCTCAATTTCCAAGATAATACGAAAGGTTTCCTCTCTCAATGTAATCATAGACCAAAAATTTGCACCTTGGATGGGAGCAAAATCCATAAACCTTGACAATGCTTCTATGTCGTATCTTTGTCAGCACTTCAATTTCACCAAGGAATCTCTGCTCATCAGTAATCCCTTCATCTTCAGTTGGGTGAAGCTTTTTCACCGCAACTAATCTCCCTCCTTGAAGCTGTGCCTTGTAGATTGTACCAAATCCCCCTGATCCAATGATGTCCTCGAACACTAATTTTCCATCAAAATTCCATACTGATAGAACATCTCTTGTATCTATAACTTCTACAGTTTGTGGTCTTTTCCTTTTGTGAAGGATCATAACTAACACAAAAATTGAGAGAACAATAACTACGCAAACTGGGATAGAAGAAACTAGGACCAAGTGATGAATCCTAGCTTTGTGATATTCCTTGATTGGAGTTGCAGAGCATTCAGGTAGGTCTGAGATATTACCACAAAGTCCTTTGTTGTGGAGGAACCATTTTGCTGAAGCATTTTTGAATAATCCTCCTATTGGAACAGGACCTTCCAAGTCATTGTATGACATGTCAAGTGTTGACAGACTAGCCATTCTACGAAAGGAGGAAGGACTACTTCCACTTAATTGATTATGGGAAAGGTTTAGGACCTCTAAAATCACCAAACTCCCCAGTTGTGCAGGTAGCTTGCCTGTGAGTTTGTTGTTGCTTACATCCAACAACATCTGTAGCCCTCCTAGACTTCCAATAGTTGTTGGCAGAGATCCACTCAAGTTGTTGTCATTACTACTTAAGGATATTAGCTTAGTACAGCTCCCAAGCTGTTGTGGTATTGAGCCACTCAACTTATTTAAAGATATATCAAGGTATTGTAAATTTTTCATCCGACCAAATTCAGGTGGTATATGACTTAAAAATTGGTTTTGCGATAAGTTGAGCAAGTATAGGTTGGCAAGATTGCTTAATTCTGCTAGTATACGGCTAGTTATGTTGTTGGCATGTAATGTAAGTATCTCCAATTTTTCAAGGTTTGAAAGCTCAGGTGGCAAGCTTCCAGTTATCATGTTTTCTTCAATGGAAAAAATAGTCAAGTTGATATCCACAGCCCAGGTTTTGGACAAATACCCAAAAAAGTTGTTTCTATTCAAATCTACTAAGACAAGTCTTGGGTACGGCCCGAAAGATGATATGTCTCCTGTCATATTGTTATAACCAAGGTGAAGAATCTCAAGGCTCCTACATGTTTCAAGGCTTCTAGGAATTGGGCCTGTGAACATGTTGCTTCTAACATCAACCATTGAAGATTACCACCATTGCATATGTCATAGGGCAGTTCCCCTGACAGAGAGTTGTCTCCCAAATCAATCTCTATTAAGTATATGAAATTAGAGAATCCTCGTGGCAAAGGACCTGATAGTTTCATCGTCCAAAGCTGTAGGAATCTTATACTTGTGAGGTTTGTGAAAGTTTCTGGGATGGAGCCTGAAATCTTGTTATGAGATAAATACAAGTTGTGGAGATCCACCAAAGTGCCAATCTCTACAGGGATGGTTCCGATAAACTGGTTTTCCATGAGGTTAAGAGAGTTTAGCTTAGTAAGGTTCACAATGCTCGGCGAAATGGGGCCGCTCAGCAGGTTATAAGACAAATGTAGATAGCTTAGGTTGGGAAGCAAACAAATCCCATGTGGAATGGGACCTGACAGATTGTTACCGTTAAAGGAGAGGTAGTTTAGTTTGGTTAAGTTGGTAAGGCTTTTGGGTATCTGACCGCTTAAAAAGTTCTCGGTTAGGTCCAAGATTTCTAGACTGGGGAGGTTCCGAAGCTCCACGGGGATTGGCCCGGTGAGTAAGGTTTTTCCGATCTCGAGATTAACTAGTGTCGTTAGGTTCCCAAGGGATGCAGGGATACGGCCCATGATATTGTTGAATTCAAATCCGAGCTGGGTAAGACATGGCATGTTGCCCAACTCAGATGGTATGTTTCCATGGAGCCTGTTGCTGCCGAGTTCAAGGTAGGTGAGCTCCGGTAGAGAGGTTATGGCCAACGGGATCTCTCCGTGGATGCTATTATTGGAGAGGTCAATTAGTGTGAGAAATGGAAGCGCCGAAAAATTGAGCTCACCGAGGTAGCCGTCAAGTCCGGCCTTTGGCAGGGAGATCTGGGTCACTGCAAGGGGTGCACGGTGGCCACGGTGCACGACGCCGCATCCCACGCCCTTCCAGTTGCTGCTGCACGGGCTCGTCCCCTGCTGCCATGAGCCCAGCGCTGACGAGTTCCGCAGGGCAGACTTCCACTGGAGGAGGGCCGCTATCTGGGACCCGAGATGCACACCTTCATGATGATGGTGCCTTGCTGCGTCCGCGTGCAGGAAGAGGATGCACCAACGGAGCAGCAAGCAGAATATTAGCTATATGGTCGCCATATGTGGTTGTTTTATTTGTTTCTTTCTTCCGTTATTTACAGCTAGATTCTGAAGGTGGCATTAGTTGGTATTTGGGTCTAGGGTGTGCTGCTGATGCATGACCTGAATGTAAGCATAGAATGTATATATAGTGTTTGATAGCTAAACTACGTGTAGTGGCCAGGTCATCGATCAGTTGGAAAAAGTAGAATCTCAACCTGTTAAGATTACGTGAAGATGGCCAAACTCGATCCATCTAGAAAGTAATTGACATACTACGCAGATTTCATCATCGCCGGTTCTAACCTTTTATCATGGTCAATTTTGGCTCCTTGACAATAAAAATAGGCAGTGATAATCATAGTCACCAACCGGCGGTGATAGCAATTTCCAAAATTCCTAAAATCAAGTAAAAAATAGCAAAAAAAAGTAACCTAGAAAGTCCCCACTAGGCAATCTCATGGTCATGTGATTTTTCACGCACACGTTTACAAAAAATCAAACTAATCACCTCAGGCCAAGCGATAGTAAATAATAGCAAAAAAAAAAATCTAGGAAGCCTCCAAGTTTCACGATCACATGATTTTTCATGCGCGTGCATTTGCCAAAAATCAAACCCATAACCTCTTTCCTTCGTAACTAAGCCTCACACTCAGTTGTGATTGAATAGCAAATACTTTTCTTTTGTATTAAGTGAATATCGTCATAAATGATAATCAATTTCAAATAGAAAGTTTTAGATCCTGTCAAGATCTACAACATTGCTTCTGATCATCTCTCCATCCAAAGTCATGTTAAAATTTGATTTCAAAATATGAGAACTTAAAATAGAATTTTGGGTTCTTAAATTATTTCCAGTGAAAAGGTTGTTAACTAGATATAGTTGTAGATCTCATCAGGATGTACCTTTGTTTCAATATATGAAATTTTTTTGAATTTTTAATTGTTTTGCCTGGTTCAATAATACGGCTTATCGAAGTGAATTTTACAGGCCCACTGGCCTAGAAGCTTGACTCAAGCATTTTTTCTAATTAGAGACCATCGTCTTGGAGCTAATGTAGGGTCTGTCCAAGGACCAATAAGTTTATCTAAATATCTAATGTGCTCTCCAACGGGAGAGATTGTTTTTGAGGGGGGAATTATGCGTTTTTGGACCTTTGTGCTCCATGGTTAGAACCAATATAAATGAAAACAAGTTCAATTACAAAGTTGTAATATAATTTTGTCTCTTTATCAGACTTCACTTAAAATTTGTTAATGTTACTGTAATGGTCCATGGTTAGAATCGGTGGTTCATAATACAAACCATTTACGAAAATAATCTTCACCGTTGGTTCCTAATTCGAATCAGTTGTGAAATAATATAGAGTTTTTACAAGTCTAGAGCCAAAACTAGAGGCCTTGAAACAATACTGAAACACTACTCTAGCAAGGTTCCAAACATATTGTACTCATTCGTTTAGTTGGAGGTTGTTGAAAAAATAGGGAATGGAACTTTGCCGGTAGAAGTTTAAAATATTTTGTTCATTTTTTTTTGCAGTGGGAGATTTGGTGCGAAAGAAATGGGAGTTTAGAGGGCTAACTCCTACTATTCAATTCTATGGGTAAGGGCGAAACCGGTGAAGGAGGATTATGTTTTTAATAAAAGATAAATATGTCCTCACAATCCATTATGACTTGTCCTGTAGTTTCTCAATGGAAATCCCCAAATCAAATAGGGGATACTAATTACTGCTCCTATTATTTTTGTTGGCGAACCAAAAAAAGAGATCAAGACTAAAAGTCAAATTGTCACCTTAATTAATTCTATCTAAAAACTTTCACCATTAATTTCATTGTCCTTTCCGCATGTAATAATTACCAAACTCATCCTCCAGATACACTATCATATCATCATGATCCTAAAACTTAGCGGTTCCTGGTTACTTTACCTATTTGTTTATTTCCATATATCCCGCTTTAGGCCGGACATCCACCCAGTCAGTAATAATGGGCTGACGTGTGGTTTCCCAATTCGTTATTGGGTCAATTGGTCGTCCGCAACCAAGCGACGTATATATGATTCTTACTTGGCCGTCAGGATCGTCCTCGTGTGTGCTCCTCATCATGCATGCTACAACAGCGCAGGGTGATTCAGTGAATCATTCACCGGAGGCTGATCAGAGTCGTCCACAAAACGTTGACAGACGACTGCAATGGGGAGAGCTTTACCTTTACCTTTATCTTTACCTTTACCTTTACCTTTACCTAATGGACTACACATGATTGGTCAGTCATCAGCACGATATTTGGAAAGCCCAGACGATAAATGACTTGACCATCTTGCATGAAGTTTTGCGAACATGGATTACAGCCACATTCGGTCCTACTACCTGTCCTTCTTGTCACAAGACACATCCTTAAGTAGCTAAGAAAAACATTTTGCCGAATCTTCAAAATACTAATATGAAATTATTATTACAAAATTTAATTGTCTGAAACAAATGTAAAATTGTGTGAGTAGATTTGAATTCAAAATATTTACAAAACCCCTTTAGAAATGGATGGTTTAAAGAATATATACACCTTCAAAGAAATTAGTGGCCAAGATAAATAAATCAAATGTGTTGAAGTATTTCGCTCTCAATATGTATAATACAGTTGGGGATCCATTTTGCTCCAAAAGCAACCAAGCTAACTTGGGTACCACTACTATAGAAATACATTTCTGCAGTGGACATTTTGGATTAACCGTGGTGGGCAAATGCGTCCTTCATGGTTCAAATGTCATGGTAAATCCCAGGAAATGGTGGCGGACACTTTTCGGCCGCCACGGTTAATGAATAAGGAAAACAAAAAAGCCAACATGGGCCTAGATCGGGGTCGCTCGGGCCTGGATCTGGGCCTCATGCCGCCGCTGTCGCACGCTCCTTGCCAGATCCGCTGCCATGAATCTCCTTCTCGCCAGATCCTCGGTCGGCGGCTCCTCCTCGTGACAGATCAAGCCAGCTACCACACCCCTCCACCTTCTCCCACCAGATCCATCACTGCAGGCCTACATCGCCGAAGCCAATCACCGTCGCGGCCCCCAATCGTAGTTCCGCACTGCCAAAGCCGAGCGCTGTCTCAGGCCTGACACAGCCTGTTCCACGTTACCTCGGCGCCCTGTTGTGGCCGCGCGACGCACAACCCCATGCAGCTTGCTCCGTGTTGCCTCAGCGCCCTGTCGTGGCCGCGTGAGTAGCAGCCTAATGCCGCTGAAGCTGTGTGCCGCGCGCCAAGAAAGAGACAAAAAGAGAGAGTGCCGCCCTCGTTGGCATCGCGTTGCAAGGAGTGGAGGAAGTGCATGAGACAGCGGAGGGAGTGGCACGGTTTTGAGTGTGCAGGGTGAGGAGCACCGCATGGGGCTACGTGAGACCAAGAGGATTCGTGCCAGTGGCGCAAGAAAGAGAGAAGGTGCAGCGTCTGGTGGAGTGTTGGAGAGAGAGGCGGAGCAAGGAAACTCTAGCCCTAGTGTATTTACATGAGTGTCATATTGGGCCCCGATGGGCTGCCTGCTGGGCCTCGATTTATGGTGGAGGTTTTTAATCTTGCCCGCCTCGGAAAATTGATTTACCATGGCGGGCACCTTGAGAAATTCGCCACGGAGGCGGGTATCTTAAGATGTCTACCACAGTAAGTCAATTTTCTGAGGTGGATAAAATGTCTACCTCGGTGAATAAAAAAGGTACGCCTCCAGGTGGAGCAAACGTGACGTCCGCCTCAGTCATGCAAAGTGGGGTGTCTTGCATAATAATTTGTATAGTAGTGTACGAACTATTTGGTTGCTCCATAATATTAGCATATTGTAAATATAGCAGCGGCTAGGCTTAGTCCTCACTAGCATAGCCACACACTA
>CM041631.1:53731599-53751396 GCA_023333625.1 Bothriochloa decipiens | reverse complement strand
CTAGGCTTAGTCCTCACTAGCATAGCCACACACTAGTCTCTGTATGCATGCATCCTAATATGTATATGTAAGTCTCTGCATGCATGCATGCTAATGTGTATATGTACTCCAATAGAAAGCAATACCAATCATCGGTTCATTTACTTTCACATAACAGTAAGAGAGGCCGCTGGGTTGCGACTAGCAAGAATACACGATTGGTACATAAGAGCAACTTCACTTGATCCCCTTTCCTTAAAACTATGTATCGGTGGTTGGTGCTGATCGTTTTCTAGGGTTGACAGGTCGGCCGATGATATTTTGCTGTAAGAAAAAATATTGTGCCATAGCTGATAAGTTTAAGCGAATCGGGGTAAGACTAGTGCTGCAACAGATGGAGAACACTCACCCCTTTTATTTTGGCCAGTAGTGGTGGGCCGACAGGGACCGTGTGTTATTATGTGTAGTAAATGGAAAACGTCCAAAATTGTGAGTATAAATTTAATACTGGACCAACCGTAAGAATACAATTTTGCATTTGACAATTTTTAACTAAAGATTATAATCTGTGTGCATCTAAAAATGGAGTTATTCTCAAAAGGGACAAATCATAGTATACCGAATTGGAATGGAAGTAAAAAAGTTTGTTTTCTTTGTCGAAGTTGTGCACTTTACCATGTGCTGCGCCGAGCTTCCGGTTGCTGCATCATCTCTCCATCATCCTCTGTTTTAGCAACCGCACCACAAAATTTCTCATGATGTGGAATTGTCGCTTTCATGTGATCGCCATAATTTCCAACGGAGGCGCGTACAGCCACATCCCAAGTTGTCTTGATCTGCCGTGTTTTCTCCACGCTCCGCCATGTCTGTGTGGCGCGAAGCTCATCAGGCACTGGCCGCTGAGCGTGTGCGTCCGTCCCTCTGCCTCTACTCCTCAGGCACTGGTGGAAAGCGCTCGGTTAGGCAGCCTGCGCCTGCCGGCAGGCTCCTGTGGATGTGCAAGATCGATGGATTGCTTCATTCGGCCAGCGAGGAGCAGTAGAGACTAGAGTTGGTGGAGTGCTGCTGCCGGCGCCAGAGGCCAGTAGTGGAGGAAGGGCAACAGCTAGGGCCTGAGATCATGGTGCCCAGAAATAACGAACTGGAGATCACCACCAGCTTTCGGGTTCTGCCTGCTATTGTTGAAACTTCATCCAAGGATACGTGGACAAATTGCAGAGTTAGTCCTGTTGTTCTGAGCCAACAAGTATGGCTCCAGACTGGCAGCTCCGTCAACATCTGTCACCAGCTGCACAGGAGTCGGATCAAGTATTGCAGCTTTTGTTTACCACCGAAGCTTGGGCTTGGATCAAACCAAGAAAAACAGAGCATTTTACTCTCAGAACAACAGAGAAACAGAGGACGAACAAGCTCCCTAGCTGCCTGCAATTTATTCAAGGCTCAGCACATACAACAATGTGGTTTCACATATTTACAGACTACAGAGACTGCGTCATGTCTATTGCTTGGTGGGCATTGGTAAAGTATAGTCAAAGGGAAACAATAGAAAGAGAAAATGACACTGGGTGGAAGTTGTTCACAGCGTCTTGCAAGGAATTTTTGGAGCCATGTCATAATCTTGACCTGGTCCATCATAGGTATTTTTGTGCTTATTGGGATACTGCACGAAGCAGGTGGACACTTTTTCAGAGGCTTTTGATATGCTAACAAAATCTAGAATAAATTGGATACATTTATCAGTTTTACAGTAAGCTGATTACCGATTGTCGACACATTGAGATGTATCACTAACCTCGCATTTATATGTGAGATATTATAATCTGAGATATCCTCCCATTGGAATAACATACCATACAGGTGCTTTTATATCTTCCACTCTACACTACGTACACACATTGGAAGGCTTGACACAACATGGATGAACTTACAATTATCCTTCGATTATTTCTTCATGTGTATGTGCATGAGAAGGCGAGACAGAAGGTGGTTTCCGGAGAGCTAATTTCTGATAGACGTCCTGCATTTCAGGCCTGAGCTGAGGAGAAGTTTGCAGGCAAGCAAATGCAACTTCGACAAGCAAAGAGATTTCTTTCTTCTCCACCATTGTTGGCGATGACAAGCGTTGGTCCAAAATATCCTCTATTGCCAATACATGATGTTGTTCCATGGAAGCAATGGACTGTAGCTCTCTAGGGTATCTCCCCGTGACAATCTCCAGCGCAATGACACCAAAACTATATACATCACATTTTGTTGTCACCACTGATGTGTGAGATAACTCTGCATCAAAATGAAGCACTTGAGTCAACAATAAATCATATTGACCAACCAAAGTGAAATATTTCATATTTGCAAATCGTAATATGAATTACCATATGCAAGAAAAAGCTAACTGGCCACGTACCAGGTGCTATATAGGCATATGTTCCAGCTAGTTCACTCTAGTTGGATGAATACGGTTTGAGCATCCTTGCTATTCCAAAATCTGAAACATAAGCCTTGAAAGTTGCATCCAGCAAGATGTTGTTGCTTGTTATATCACGATGGATTATTGGTGGGTTGCATTCATGGTGCAAGTAGTAGATAGCTTGAGCCACATCTCTTGCAATGCCAGTCCAACTCCTTTGCAAGATCCTCAGTTTCTAATGTAATATGAAGGTTTCCTCTCTCAAAATAATCATACATTAAAAATTTATACCTTGGATGGGAGCAAAATATGTATAGCTTAACGATGCTTCTATGCCGTATCTTTGTCAACACTTCAATTTCACTAAGGTATCTATTCTCATCAGTAATCCCTTCTTCAGTTGCGTGAAGTTTTTTCACTGCAACTAATCTCCCTCCATGAAGTTGTGCCTTGTAGACTGTTCCAAAACCTCCTTCTCCAATTATGTAATTATCACTAAATTTTCCTGTTGCCCTGGTGAATGTCCTCACAAACTAGTTTTCCATCAAAATTCCATACCGAGAGAACATCTCTTGTATTTGTAAGTGCCAGAATTTGTGGTATTTTCCTCTTAAGAATGATCATAACTAACACAACAATTGAGAGAATAATAACTATGCACACTGGGATAGAAGCAACTAGCAACAATTGGAGAATTCTAGCTTTGTGATATTCCTTCGTTGGAGTTGAAGAGCATTTGGGTAGGCCTGAGATATTACCACAGAGGCCTTTATTGTGGATGAACCATTTGCTGAGGCATTCTGGAACAGTCGTCCTACTGGGAGAGGACCTCCCAAGTCATTGTATGACACATCAAGTGTTGACAGACTAGCCATGCTACCAATGGAGGAAGGAATGCTTCCACTGAAATTATTATGAGAAAGGTTTAGAACCTCTAACATCACCAAGTTCCCTAGTTCCGTAGGTAGCATGGACGTGAGTTTGTTGTTGCTTACATCCAACAACATTTGTAGCCCTCCCAGAGTACCAATAGTTGTTGGCAGATGTCCACTCAAGTTGTTGTCCTTTATACTTAAGTATATTAGCTTAGTACAGCTCCAGAGCTCTTGTGGTATTGATCCACTCAATTTTACTGCAGATATATCAAGATATTGTAAATTTTTCATCTGACCAAATTTAGGTGGTATATGACCTAAAAATTGGTTGTGCGATAAGTTGAGCAAGTATAGGTTGGCAAGATTGCTTAATTCTGGTGGTATACTGCCAGTTAGGTTGTTGGCGTGTACTGTAAGTGCCTCCAATTTTTCAAGCTTTGAAAGCTCAGGAGGCAAGCTTCCGATTATCATGTTTTCTTCAATAGAAAAAACTGTTAAATTGATGTTTGAAGCCCAAATTCTGGATAAATACCTAGAAAAGTTATTATTGTCCAATTTTGTTATGACAAGTCGTGGGTATGGCCCGAAAGATGATATATCTCCTATCATTTTGTTGGAACTAAGGTCAAAAATCTCTAGGCTTGAACATGTTTCAAGGCTTTTGGGAATTGGTCCAGTAAACATGTTGTTGCCAACGGCAAAGTTTTGAAGATTCCCTCCTTTGCATACATCAGAGGGTAATTCCCCAGACAAAGAGTTGTTTTCCAACAAGATATATGTTAAGTATGTTAAATTAGCGAATTCTCGAGGTAAAGGGCCTGACAGCTTGTTAAAGAAAAGTAATAGCTCTTCTATGCTCAAGAGGTTTGTGAAAGTTGCTGGAATGGAGCCTGAAATCTTGTTTTCAGATAAAGACAAGGTTTGGAGCTCCACCAAAGCACCACTCTCTACAGGGATGGACCCAACGAACTGGTTGTTAAAGAGATCAAGCATTTTTAGCGTGTTAAGGTTCCCTAAGCTTGGAGGAATGCAGCCGCTTAGGTGGTTACTATCTAAGAGTAACACACTTATATTGAGAAGCAAACCAATCTCGTGTGGAATGGACCCCCTGACAGATTGTTACCGTAAAGGTAGAGGACATTTAGTCTGGTCAAGTTGCCAAGGCTTTTAAGTATTTGACCGCTTAAAAAGTTTTCAGTAAGGTACAATCGTTCCATATTTGCGATCTTCCCAAGCTCCCCGGTGATTGGCCCGATGAGCTGGTTTTGTTCGGTGTCGAGAGCAACTAGTGTCGTTAGGTTCCCAAGCGATGCAGGGATACGGCCTGTAAGGTTGTTGGAGAGGAATCCCAGCTGGCGAAGGCGTGGCATGTTGTCGAACTCAGATGGTATGTTTCTAGTGAGCCAGTTGCCAGTAAGATCGAGGTAGGAGAGTCGAGTTAGGGAGGTGATGGCCAGCGGGATAGGTCAATAAGTGTGAGGAACGGCAGTGCCGAGAAGTTGAGCTCACCGAGGTAGCAGAGGAGGCCGGCTTTTGTCAGAGATCTCGGTGACCACAAGGGGAGCACGGCGGCCATGGTGCTCAAGGCGCATGCTACGCCCGTCCAGTTGCTGCTGCACGGGGGCTCGTCCCCTGCTGCCAGGAGTTGAGTGCCGGCGGCGAGTTCCGCAGGGTGGACTTCCACTGGAGGAGGGCCGCCATCTGGGACCCGAGATGGACGCCTCCATGATGCTGCGTTGCTGCCTCCGCGTGCAGGAAGAGAAGGCACGAACGGAGTAAAAAGAGTAGTATTAGCTCTATCATCGCCATATTATAACAGCTTTGGGAAGGTGGCATATATATATAGGTATAATTTGGGGCTACGGTGTGGTGCATGACTTGAACGTGTTTGTTTGCTAAGCTACGTACATGTAGTGACTAATGATAGTGTTGGTCAGCTAAGGTACGTACCTGTAGTGGCCTGGTCAATTATATTGTGTTGAACCCGTTGGAAGTAACTGACCTGACTAGCATTTGGCTCCAAAAATTTTGTTAACACACAGCGCATGTGTATGTTGTGCATAAAACCTAATTAAGGACAGGAAAATACTAAGACCCCAAGCATAAACATTAAGAATTTAAAACAGAGGACACCTCACCTAGTAATAGAGAAAAACACCGAGCCTCTCACCTTGCCAAAACAGAGGGCCTGTTATCTAGGAGTAAACCGGTGCCACAAATCTGGACTCTGAGTAACGCGTGGTAGACGAGGAGATTTTTTACCTCTGGCACCGCAATTCGCCTCATGGGGATCGAACGCAGCCGCAGGCCGCGAGAGTGCCACTCGGAGTCCTCGACCTGCCGGTCTAGTATCCATTGGCTAGTGCGTTGACCGACTTGCATTGGCAGCAGCGGCGATGGCGAGAGAGCGGGTCTTCTTGGCTTTCCACGCGCGTTCCATCCCCACCCAACTCGCACGGCACGGCAGTCGGCAGGGCATGTGCGCTCGGCGTCTTTGTCTCGTCATCACGACAATGGACCTAGTCCTGACATACCTGTGAAAGAAAAATCGGAACGTAGAGTACAAGGCCCAACACTATACGTCACTCATCATCTGAAGAGGCGGTTCCAAGCCATTTGTAGCCATGTTTTTACCGGCCGTCCCTAATTAAGTGCGGCTACAAATGACGCTTAGTAGGGACGATTGAAGATCTGTAAAGGCTGCTGGATATCAAGTCACTCTATACATCAGAATTAAAAAAATAAAAAATAGTAAAAAAAATTATCAACCGTAAAGTTTCATAACTTTTTAATATCTGCGAACTGATCATCGATTAGTTGATAAGGTCCCTTGTGGTGGAATCTACCTACGTGGGTTAAAGTCCTTAACTTGGCATAGGTGTTCGCATCTTTCTAGATTTATTATAGGATTTTCTAGCGTTATGCTTTAAGTGGTAAGCCATGTTCATAGGGGTGACTTCGTATGTGTATTATGGGCGTTTGCGTTGTACTATGTAATTCTAAAAAAAAATCAGATCTGCACTGTAACTTTCATTTTAATAGTTTCTCCATCTGATGTCGTTTATGAAATTTAAATTTTCAATTTGAACAATTCAAATGTACTTTTTCTTGACAACATAATTCAAGTCAAAACTTTTGTAAATCTATAACTTTATCTGAGATCATTTCAAAAATTTAAATTTTGAATTAAAGAAATTCAAATGTTGTTTTTTATGACAAAATAAACTCAAATGAGACAAATTACCAACTAAAAATTTCTATTATTGTTTGACATCTACTACCTTCGTTTCACATTATAGTTTGTTTGGCTTTTTGGACTCCAAGTTTTACCATTCATCTTGTTCAGAAATTTATAAAAAATACCATTCTTTTTGTCGTGGCTTTCTTTATTAACAAAAATTCTTTAAGAATAACTTAAATTTGACTATGTTTGTACAAATTTTGGGGATAAGATGAGTGGTCAAACTTGGGATCAAAAAAGTCAAATAAACTACAATCTGAAACGGAATGAGTACATCTTTTATCTCGGTCATTTGGTCATTTGTTCGTATCACATAGTAGTAGTAACATCGACACAAATTTCAAACAGTATTTTGAAGCATCACATTAATTCAAAAGAAGAGGATGTAAACATCAAAGTTCCATAACTATAACTCTTATTTTGGCCATTTCTGCATCTAAGGCAGTCTAAAAAAATAATTTTTATTCCTAATATCTAATATTCGGCCTCTATTTGAAAGGATATTGAGCGACCTGCAAATAAGGTCATTTGTAGGGGCGGCTCATAACACTGGCCGCCACTTTGTGGATTTATATGGGGGTTGGTCCAGTGGGTCCCAATACGCCCACTATAGAGGCTGCCAGTGACGGAGCCCCACTGAAAAAAAAGGTGATGTTGCTGCAAATCATTTTTGTTAGCAGTAAGAGGAGTCTCTTGATGGTTTATTGGTGCAAAGGACAGAAGTCCATCATACTCCTAACCACAGGGAAAAATAAAAGAAAAATAAATCTGAGAAAAAGATACAATAAGATAGATAAAAGGAAGGAAAAAAAGGACAAGAAGAAATCCAACTATTGCCATCACCACCATCAGAGAAGCAGCATGAGTGAATGAATGATGTTGCCAGTTGACCTTCAAAAAAAAATGATGTTGCCAGTTAACAGAGCAGAAAAATGTGCACAACGCGCGGTTCTGCCGTCAGGCAGTCTCGCTTACTGGTGCACAACGCGCGGTTCTGCCGTCAGACAGTCTCGCTTACTGATGCTGTAACTTGAAACCTGTAATATATGGAAATCTCGATATGTGTAGAATGGACTATGGTTCTTATGTCACATCGTTTGTTGAAGTTTTGTGACTTTGAAGTAGCATGATTAACATCTGCAAGAAGAGTTTTTTTTTTTTTCCTTTTTCCAACTAACGTTGGGTGTCTAATATTGGAGTTGGAGGAGCTTGCTCTTCAAGCAGGGCAGTAGTAGTCGGTTGGGGTCTGTAGCTGAATAAACCTGTGAATGAATGAATAGACCATCAATTGCTTATAGACATATTAGTGCACATTTTCTATGACAATTAGGCTGAGGAGTTACTTGTCAGGTTCCATCGAAACGAGCATTGATGACTGAGCTGACAGACAATTTATGATATAGTTCCAACCAAAATGGACCTAAAATTATACATCATGGATCATTCTCTATTGAATTTGTTTAAACCCAAGAATTCATAGTCCAGGAACATGAATCAATTACTTAGGCTCTTTGAAGCTTCTGCCTTTTCCAATTTCTGAATCGATCTTTCAGAATTCAGGTAGGCGTTAATATGTAGTGTCTTGTTCAGGAACAGTTTGGGGGAAATCCGCACGTAATGTTACTGCTAAAGTACAATGGGCATCTGGAGCATTGGAGCCAATGTGGTGGCTTCCAGAAAAAAAGATGTGCACATCAGTAGAAACTGAAGTGTGGTCAGACCATTTTCAAGAATAAAAAATATTGAATACGAAAAATTCAATTTTGAAACCATTTATAGGACCATATCTTGCCACTGAAAGTACACCAAATGTTTGGTCTTGTGTGATTGCACAAACACATTCAACATTGCCACAAATTCAAAAATCCCAGAAACAAAATGTCCTCCACTTCTGAAGGCTGCCCACCAATCAATCTATTGTTTCTGTACAGCAGAATGCCGTGTACGAAATGTACATGTACTGGGACGAAAAATACACTATCCTGGCTCTCTGCAACAAGGGATAGATCGTTAGATAAAGTTGTAAGAAGACTTAACTAGCAACATGTTGAAAAGAAACATAGTGCCTTTTTTGTTGACATTATTGACATGCAAACAGCACAGTGAATGAGTGAAATGAAATTTGCTGTTAGATAAAATGAAGCGACGGTCCTCTCGGTCTCACCCCCGCGTCGCCCCCACGCGGCGACTCAGGCGGCAACCGAAACCCTAGCCGCCACACCCTTCTCCTCCCCTCTCCAGCCACGCTGCCGCCGGAGCAGGCCACCGGCACGGCGGCGGGGCCCCTCCTCTTGTGCGGCGGCTTCGGCGGCGTGGGCCGTGGTCGGCCGCGTGGGGCTCAGCCGGGCGCCCTGCGGCAGCGCCGGCCGGGACGTAGGCTTGCGCAAGGTGGCGGCGGCGGAGCACCTCTCTCCCCCGTCTGCCTCCTCCCCTCCACTTCATGGCCGGCGGCGGCGCTAGCTAGGGTCGCCCTGGGCCTGGGCGGCCGGATCCATGGCTCTGGTGGCCTGACCGGTCCCCCCTGGCTGGGGAAGGTGTCTCCGGTGTCGGCAACGTCAGAGGTTGGGCGCAGCCTCAGGGGAGGCACAAAGTTCAGTACCTTGCGGCCAGAGCTGGCACCCTGTGGTGCCGGGCACTGACGTCGGAGATGGTGGTCGTCAGCGAGCAGTGGTGAGTTCAACGGTGGTGGATGTGGTTGGAGGGTCATGGAGCGGTCCTGCGGGGGTGTGCTGTTTGGCCGCGGGCATGCCAGCGGTGGGGCACGTGTGCTGTTTGGCCACGGGCATGCCGGCGGTGGGGCAGCGTGCCCGCTATCTTCTTCGCCTTCATTTTGTAGGGTCCCAGTAGCGGCACGGTGCGCGCGGTTGGACCGCAGGCTTGTTGACGGCAGGGCTGCGTGCCCCTGGGTGCCGGTGCGCGCCTCCCACCATCGTGGGCGAGTCCAAAAGGCTCCGCAGGGTGTGGTAGTGACTGGCAACGGTTTTCCAGTGTGCGCCTCCCACTTCTGTGGGAGAGCCCGCGGTGGCTCCGCATAGTGTGGCGGCGGCTGGAAAGCCCTTGTCTTGGATGAAAGTCAGTGCGCGCCTCCCTCGGCCACAGGCGAGTCCGGGAATGGCTCTGTGCCGTGTGGCAATGGCCGGCAATCGATTGCCGGTGCCCGCCTCCCACTTCTGCTGGTGAGTCCACATATGGCTCCACATGGTGTGGCGGCGACCGAAAAGACCACGTCAAGGATGAATGTCGGTGCGCGCCTCCCACTGTCATGTGCGAGTCCAGCAATGACTACGTGAGGTGTGGCGGCGGCAGGCAATTCCCCCTCCCATCCAAGCATCGACGCTCGGCGCTACAATGCTTTCCTCCATCTGAAGCGGGTCAACATGAGCAATAGCAAAGGCTCTGGGCAAAAGCTCAGCTCAGATTAGTCTGGGCCAGTGACGAGATTCTCCTTCTTGAAGGCGTCATTGAAGAACCTTGTGCTGCTATCTCCATGGTCAGCCTGCTCAACACCTAGGCATAAGGCTCGGGCGAAAGCCTTTCCAAGTTATGCTTGGCCGACAATGATTACGTTGCGATGTCATCCACCTCCTTGGAGGCATCATTGAAGATCTTTTATGCCTTGTTGTTGTTCCCTCGTCGATGTGTATTTGGTTGTGGTACTATTGCCCTTGTGCCGGGGCATAATTGTTGATTTCTTATCAGTGGATATGCCATTGTTGTATCAAAATGAGTTGTAAAACTTTCTATCCAGCCGTTTTGGGCCAATATATATAAAAAATTCAGGTGGGGAACGCCTCCCCCCCCCCCCCCCCGGTGACCTTCAAAAACAAATTTCCTGTTAAAGATGGGCTCAACACAAATGCTGAAAACTACTTTATATTCAGGAGTAGCTATTTGAGCTTCAGTTCTTCCACTGAAAATCAGAGAAAGCAAGTGTTCATTGAGGTCAATTCGACTCTCAGAACAGAGGAGAAACAGAGGACTAACAAGCATACAACAATATATTTTCACATATTTATAGACTTCATGACCGGCATCATGTCTACTGCTTCTGCGCATTGGTAAATTATACTAAAAGGGAGAGAAAAAAATGGAAAATGCCATTGGGTGGAAGTTGATGTGAGCATCTTGCAGGGAATTTCAGGGAACAAATTGTAATCTTGTTTTGAGGTATCATGTCATATAGCTCACAACCATCATGGGCATTTTTGTGTTTAATGGGATATTGTGCAAAATTAGGTGGAAGGAGACACATTTACAAAGGTTGCAGGATATGCCAAAAACAACAACAATATAATTGGATAGGATTCATCAGTTTTACATTTCTAAGCTGATTACTGATTATCATCTCTTTCAAATAAAAAACTATTGCACCCAAGCATTTATGGGAGAAACCATATATTGATATATCCTCCCTTTGGATACAAGTGCTTTTGTATCTTCAACTGTACAGTATACACTTAAAAATGCTTGACGCAACATAGATGAACTTACACTTATCCATCCATTGTTTCTTCGAGTGTATGTGCATGAGAAGGTGAGACAGAAGGTCGTTTGTGGAGAGCCAATTTCTGATAGACATCCTGCATTTCTGGCCAGAATTGAGGAGAAGTTTGCAGGCAAGCAAATGCAACTTCAACAAGCATAGAGATTTCTTTCTTCTCCACCATTGTTTGTGATGACAAGCGTTGGTCCAACATATCCTCTATTGCAAGTTCATGATGCTGTTCCATGGAAGCAATGGGCTGTAGCTTTCCAGGGTGTCTCCCCATCACAATCTCAAGTACAACAACACCAAAACTATACATATCGCATTTTGTTGTCACCACTGATGTGTAAGACAACTCTGCATTAAAATGAAGCACTTGAGTCAATAATCAAACACAGTGACAAACCAAAGTGAAATCTTTTATATTATGCAAATCTTAACATGAATATGTTTGCTATATGCAAGAAAAAGCTAACTGACAATGTTCCAGCTGCTATATAGCCATATGTTTCTGCTAGTTCGCTCCAGTTGGATGAATCTGGTTTGAGCATCCTTGCTATTCCAAAATCTAAAACATAAGCCTTGAAAGCTGCATCCAGCAAGATGTTGTTGCTTGTTATATCATGATGGATTATTGGTGGGTTGCATTCATGGTGCAAGTAGTAGATAGCTTGAGCCACATCTCTTGCAATGGCCACTCGCTTTTGCCAGTCCAACTCCTTTGCAAGATCCTCATTTTCCAAGACAATATGAATGTTTCCTCTCTCGATGTAATCATATACTAAAAATTTGTACCTTGGATGGGAGCAAAATCCATACAACTTGACAATGCTTCTATGTCGTATCTTTATTAGCACTTCAATTTCACTATGGAATCTCTTCTCATCACTAACCCCTTCTTCAGTTGGGTGCAGCTTTTCCACTACAACTAATCTCCTTCCTTGAAGTTGTGCCTTGTAGACTATCACTGAAATTTTCTGTTACCCTAGCGATCTCCTAAAACACTAGTTTCCCATCAAAATTCCATACCGAGAGAACATCTCTTGTATCTGTAACTACTGTAATTTGTGGTCTTTCCCTTTTGCACAGGATCGTAACTAACACAACAATTGAGAGAATAACAACTTTGCACACTGGGATAGAAGCAACTCGGATCATGTGTTGAATTCTAGCTTTGTGATATTCCTTTTTGGGATTTGAAGAGCATGGGGGCAAACCTAAGATATTACCACAGAGACCTTTATTGTGGAGGAACCATTTTGATGAGGCATTGTGGAATAGTTGTCCTGTTGGAAGGGGCCCTTCCAAGTTGTTGTATGACACATCAAGTGTTGACAGACTAACCATGCTACCAATGGCGGAAGGATTGCTTCCACTGAACTGATTATGGGAAAGGTTTAGGACCTCCAACATCACCTATTTCCCGAGTTCTGTAGGTAGCTTGCCTGTGAGTTTGTTGTTGCTTACATCCATCAACATCTGTAGCCCTCCCAGACTACCAATAGACCTTGAGCAGATGTCCACTCAATTTGTTGTCATTAATGCTTAAGCATATTAACTTAGTACATGTCCCGAGCTCTCGTGGAATTGAACCACTCAACTTATTTGCAGATATATCAAGGTCTTGTAAATTTTTCATCCGACCAAACTCAGGTGGTATACGACCTGAAATTTTGTTTTGCTGTAAGTAGAGCAGGTACAAGCTGGCAAGATTGCACAATTCTGGTAGTATACTGCCAGTTAGGTTGTTGTTATCTAATGTAAGTTGCTCCAATTTTTCAAGGTTTGAAAGATCAGAAGGCAAGCTTCCGGTTATCATGTTTTGGCTGATAGAAAAAAAGGTCAAATTGATGTTTAAAGCCCAGGTTTTGGACAAAGACCCAGAAAATTTGTTTCTATTAAAATCTACTTCGACAAGTCTTGGGTATGGCCCAAAAGATGATATATCTCCAGTCAAATTGTTGTAACCAAGGTGAGGAATCTCAAGACTCCTACATGTTTCAAGGCTTCTAGGAATTGGGCCTGTAAACATATTGTCGCTAACTTGGAAAATTTGAAGATTCCCGCCTTTACATACATCAGAGGGCAGTTCCCCTGATAGAGAGTTGTTTGCCAATGAAATCTCTGTTAAGTATGTCCAGTTAGAAAATTCTTGTGGCAAAGGACCTGACAACTTGTTGCTGTAAAGTGATAGCTCTCTTATGCTTGTGAGGTTTGTGAAAGTTGCTGGGATGGAGCCTAAAATGTTGTTTTGGTATAAAGACAAGGTTTGGAGATCCACCAAAGCGCCAATCTCTGCGGGGATGGAACCAACGAGCTGGTTTTTACCGAGGTAAAGGAAGTTTAGTGTAGTAAGGTTCCCCAAGCTCGAAGGAATGGAGCCGGTTAGCTGGTTACCAGATAAGATTACCTCTCTTATATTGGAAAGCAAACCAATGTTGTGTGGAATGGGACCTGACAGATTGTCAAGTGGAAGTAGGAGGATATTTAGTTTAGTCATGTTGCCAAGGCTTTTAGGTATCCGTCCACTTAAAAAATTGGCGCTTAAGTCTAAAAGTTCTAGACTAGGGAGGTTCCAAAGCTGTTCCGGGATTAGCCCGGTGAGCGGATTTTTTCCAGTGCTGAGAGCAACTAGTGTGGTTAGGTTCCCAAGGGATGCAGGGATATGGCCAGTGAGGTTGTTGTAGGCCAATCCCAGCTGGGTAAGGCGTGGCATGTTGCCTAACTCAGAAGGTATGCTTCCATGGAGCCACTTGCTGCTGAGATCAATGTAGTATAGCTCTTTTAGGGAGGTGATGGCTAGCGGGAACTCTACATGGAGGCTATTATGGGACAGGTCAATGAGTGTGAGGATTGGGAGTGCTGAGAAGTTGAGCTCACCGAGGTAGCCGTCGAGGCCAGTGTTTTCTAGGACAATCTCGGTCACCCCAAGGGGCGCACGGCGGCCACGGTGCACGGTGGTGCACGTCACCTGCACGGGCTCGTCCCCTGCTGCCAGGAGTCCAGCGCCGGCGGCGAGTTCTGCAGGGTGGACTTCCACTGGAACAGGGCCTCTATCTGGGAGCCGAGATGCACGCCTCCGTGGTGCCCTGCTGCGTCCGTGTGCCAGAAGAGGAGGCATGAACGGAGCAACAGGAGCATTATGAGCTCTATCGTCACCATATGTATGTGAGTGGTTCTCTTTGTTTCTTTTGGGGCTACGGTGTGCTGCATGGATGAGCTGAAGGTAGTACGTATTCAGTTTTGCTGGAGAGGTGATGTATATATAGTTTTGATTTTGGGGCCTACGTTGTACTTTAATCTATTGCAATAATGTTATGCTTATGCACGTCAGCTTATGCTTATGCTTATGCACGTTAGCGGGTCCACCGGCGGCGACTTCTCTTGCATGTTAGCTTATGCTTATGCATTAGCCGCCAGGTAACCTTGCCGCACATGCTGAGGCTGATATTATCGGAAAGGGCAGCTGGGTCAACTGATGGGCTGCTATGATTCGGAGGACGGGAATTCAAGTAGTCTGAAACTTGAATTACCTGTTCACTCAATTTCAATGCGACTGAGTCTTATCAATTCTTTGCTATATAATTTCTACTATATGCCATGCGGTAACAACTTCAAACTACACACCATCCAAACAGGCCCAGCGCTGCATGATGCCGACTACTTCTTCATTCCTTCTACTATATACATATTTCCATTCTTTCTAACCCATATATATTTCCGGTGTAGACATTCTGCAAATTTGTCTAGCCACATGACACAGACCACAATGCAGCCCCATAGTTGCAGCACTGCCCCGATCGATGAAAAAAAATCAGCCAACTCCCCGAGCAGCATTAAGCCTAGCGCTATATGACTGAACTTCATAGTTTAATTTAGAACGCAGTTCATTGAAAGCTACAGAATGAGAAGTTCTTTCTAGATTTGTAGAGGACCAACAAGTGCTACAACCACATGCACGAACCCAGAAATATATAATGTGCAGTTTTATTCTTGTCAAAAAACTGTGCAGTTTTATCCGATTAGTGTCATTACCAAGCAAAATATGACTTGGCAAAGCTTAAGAAAATTGCAAACTGCATGAATTTTTTTTGACAATTACATGAAAATTAAGCTAGGAGCTAGATGTTTTATTCAAGACAGATCCCGCACGGGCGTACCGCTTCAGCCCCGATGCCCTCTTCAACGGCGACTCCGCCACCGCCGCCGTCTAGCCCCCGTTCCTCTCGCCTCCGGCCTCCTGTCGGTGGAGAGAAGGGACAATGGTCCATTGTTTTAGCAGATCTACGGTTTTGTTAGGTTTTTTTTCTCTGTTTGTTTTCCTTTCTACCATAATAATTAGGGTTAGATTTTGATTAGACGTTTTGATGTATTTGATTTGGCTCCTTGCCATACCAGATCATTGGTGGATCTCTCATCATCTCTGGTGATGGTGAAGGACCAGAATATGCGAGTAGAGGAGGGTGAATGAGAGTCTTAAAATTTCTTTCAAAACTTTTAGGTCCTTGACTCGATAAACACCCTAAAAAGCAAACACACAAACGGGTGATGACCAGGACCCTATTGAGAGGGTAGATGTTTCCTAGAAACACAACGGGTCACTATAAGAAGTAAGAAACAACTCCTAGAACGATCGAAGTCCGAACAACGACGAACCGCAAAAACTCAGCTTCGCTGCACAAGGGCAGACTGTTGGCGGTAGCAGGCCCGGACTGTCCGTGGGTAAGGTCAGGTTTAGGTACAGTCAATGTTGGACTATTCGCAATTCCAGGACCGGGCTGTCCGCAGGAGAAAATCCAAAACTCGAACTTCTGGAACAGGTTCTAGACAGAAAAACTAGTTGACCTTCGGACACTTCGCGGTTAGAACGTTGGATAGTCCGAGGGTCAAAAATCGGATCACAGACTTCTGGAACAGACTCTAAACTCCTGACGTAGAACACCGCTGACTGTCCGTGGTTGTAAGCCCAAACTGTCCGCGAGTCAAAATCCCAAAAATCAAAAAGGTCATCGAGAGCTCGGATCTGAACTGGAACAAGCCCGGACTGTCCATTGTATACACGTGCGGACTGTCTGCGCCTACTCAACAACACAGCCATGAAACCCACTGGCTCAACTTTCGACCGCTGGACTGTCCGTAGATCAAGGCCTAGACTTCCACAGTTAACAACGAAAGCCACGTCAGTAAAGAAGTTGAATAGACTCGATCTGAACCCGATCCCGGGAAAGTCTGTGGCTCACAAGCCGGATTGTCTGCGCTGCCCAGAAAATCATCCAAAAATCGCCTCTTCCAAAAATCAACTTGATCTCTCTCAATTCAATACCAATTGCAACAAGATTTGGAGGGTTTGTTCCTGATGTAGCTGGGGTGCTATCCTCAAAGGATCATGGCTCAATTCGAAGAGAGTCAAGATAAATCGCAAAACGGGTGAAAAGTCACCATGAACTCGCCAAGAAAACAAACTTGCCTTGATCTATGTACTCTTGGGGAACTCAAATCCTTCTATGGAATTGATCCTCTCATGTCATAGCACAAATCATAGAAAAAGAACAAAGTCAAATGGCCCAAAATCGAAGAAATTCGACCGCAAAAATAGAGGGGGGAAAGGAGCTCGGGATGAACATATTAAGAACAACAAGAATACAAATCCATCTTGACTCCTGGAGGAAACAGAGAGGACTAGGGGCCTCTCTTCCCAACTTAGTTCGAGCACAAATCAAAGATTCATGGACCTCTCTCTCACCAAGAACACTACGGGGGGAAGACCTACAAGGAAGAAAGAGAAAACTAGAATGGAAGAGGTGAGGGGATGGGTGCCCCTTCATCCTGATTTATTAGCCTAGGCTTATTACATATTCCTAGTTTTCCCTTGGTTACACTGAGTTGAACCACTTAGCTTCAGGGGCATAATGGTCCAACCCTCAGGATTTCTTGATCCAACGGCCAACACGTCTTCTCACCTGTAGCCTTGCTTTGACGCAATCTTCCCAATGCTGCCACATGTCGTCCATCCGCATTAGCACTTCTGCCCGGGTTTTGAGGCCCAAGCCCATGAAACCCACCACCGGTGGTCTTGAGGCAATACCACCAAACCATCGCCAATGGTTTTGAGGAAAAACCACCAAACTGCTCATGAGTAGCGTACCACGTACGCATCCCTCGCCATGTACACCTGCGCCTGTCGATGTCCCAAGTGTCAGCCTCCATGACTGGCCACCGGCCGTCTGGTCCTTCGGTCCAAGCCTCGCATCCGCCCTTTACCACACCGGTCCATCGGCACGGCATGCCCTACTTGACTTTCTCCCGACCGCTGCTACCACATCCGGACTCCACACCTACACAACACAAGCCAAGCGACACGTTTTGACACATAACCCTGTGCCAGGGGATAAGAAGAACAACTGAACCAACCACCAACCACAAGTGTTGGACATGTTGACAATTGCTCATCACACACAAGGGTGCTCCACAATGGTAACTAAAAAACCATGCCTTCTCAGTCTCCCCCTTGATGAGTGCATTGTCAACACCAACACAAAGCTAGAGAAAGCCCACTCAAATATCCAAAAGCCAAAGAAAAGCTCAAAATGTGGTCACTTGCAATGAGCAAAGAAAAGGGCAAGAACTCAAGCAAAGAGCAAGAACACAACACCACCTAAAACATCTAGACCCTCAAGACAGAGGCAAGATGGCTCGACACATCTAGCAAACTATGCAACTCCCCCTTGACGAGTGCATCAACCTCAAAATGCAAATGAATGCACACTCTGGATTTGTGAAACCATTCTCCCCCTTGTTGACAAATGCACTTATCAAGCACACATGATTGCAATTCCCCTCAAATTATGCTATGAAATGCACAAGATGCACAATGCGAACATGCAGAGCTTCAGGAGTATAGCAAGTTGAATAAAACCATGCTCAAGTTGGTATGACATATGTATTACAATAAGCGCAAGACAAGGCCAATGCTTAAACTGGTCAAATGAGATAGAATTTGAATCATAAGCATTTTGACCAGTTTTAAGCAAATCCCATAAAAGGTGTTCACCGAAGAGGATAGCACATAGTAAATGTAAGCAGGAGACCAAGCTAGTGCTAGCACATGTATACAAAAGTGAACTACCCCATATAACGGTCATACATCATGTCTCAAGGAAACACTTAATACTTGCGAGAGGATCGAACTGCCCGTCGAAAATTTTGTTATTTTTATCATGATTTTCAAACACGCCGAGTTCATCCCTATGTGCAAGTGGAAGCTGTCTCGCCACGAGTGGTTGTGGACTAGTACTACAATGCCCAAGTTAATCTCACTCAAGAGAATGAGAAGCAATCTCGTGGCATTGCCGTGGGAGAGTAAAATCCAACTCCAAATCTTTTCACCATTACTTAGCTTAGACATCAAATTTTAGCACAAGATTATCAAGAGATCCGAGCTAAGTTTATGACTCAAGAAACATAAGACATAGTGACTAAAGCATACATATGAGAGCAACATGGATCTCAACACATCCTACACATGGTAGTTCCCATCTCAAAGGTGATCAGTTTTGCAAATTTCATCATTCATTAAGCAAGTTCACATTGAAAAACAAGCTTAGCTCATAACATGTGTCAATATGATAAAAAGAGCCAAAGCTGCTTTACCATCATGTATCCATAAGACATATCAACAAGAGCATAATCTCAATCAAGCAATACAAATGAAGCTAGGCATATGATATATGATACATGATGAGATGCAATGCAATATGATACAAAGACAAAAGCAAAAGAAAGAGAGAAAACTACTATACAAGAGACAAAGCTACCCACAACTAAAATGGTAGCAAACACCCAACTCGCCTCGCAAAAGTGCAAACTGGGCTTGGTCGAGAGGTTTGGTGAAAATGTCAGCTAGCTGGTTTTCTGTTCGGATATGCCTCAAATCTATGGTGCCTTTCTCATGGTTGTCTCTCAAGAACTGGTATCTCACCTCTGTGTGCTTGGTTTTGGCATGAAGCACTAGGTTTTTGGATACACTTATGGCACTAGTGCTATCACAAAAAAGTGGCACTCGGGTGAAATCTAAGTCAAAGTCTCTCAAGGTAGCAACTATCCAAAGCAACTGAGAGCAACAAGCAGAAGTAGCAACATACTCAGCTTCACAAGTGGATTGGGCTATGGATGACTGCTTGTGAGTGGACCAAGAAATAAGAGACAAAAACAAAAATTGACAAGTTCTAGAAGTTGACTTTCTCTAAAAACTATAGCTAGCATAATCAACATCAGAGTAACTAGAAATGGAGAGGGTAGAAGTAGTTGAGTACCAAAGACCAAGCTTAGGAGTGAAACTTAGGTACCTCATGATCCACCTGACTGCTTGGCGATCAGAGGTGCACGGCGAAGACTAGAAAAGCACGCAGAGACAGATCGCGAATTGGATGTCTGGTCTTGTCATTGTCAGGTACAGTGTTGACGCTCCTTAATGTCAATTTTTAACCATCAACTATTGCCTAATATGATATAAAATGATTCACAAAGCATAGTTGTAGGGTTTGAAACTAACAGGTTCCATGAGTTTTGGTGTTCTCACTTGTTTTGTAGGAGATTGAGTTTTTCACTAAATAAAACACCTCAAATGATGAATTAAAGGACACCATTGTGAAGGCCTCATCGTGCTGATCGAAATGGATATATTATTTGCTATATTTAGAGCTTGGAAAAAAAGATATTAATTTTGCAAATAAAAGAAAAGGCCTCCTTCATAGAGCTGCGGGATTAATTGGGCCTAAATCAGAATTTGTCCCATTAAGGCCTATGTGCA